>JAIEZT010001318.1:9827658-9878313 GCA_019594935.1 Periophthalmus modestus | reverse complement strand
GGGCATCTGACGCACATAAGAGGGCGGATGGAAGGGCATCTGAGGCACAGGAGATACAGGAGGAAAGGAGGGCATCCGACACACAGGGATTACAAGCAGGACAGAAGGGCATTGAGTTAAACAGTTCTAATTGTTGTAGATGTGGAATAGTTCATATTTATCCTCCGTCGTTCATGTTAAAATATATGTTTTAAATAATTTATCTCATTTCACAAACTTCTAATCGCTCTGAGCTTATTGCCTTTTTCATCAAAAGGAGACAAATCAGGAAGCGGTCTCTCAAACCCGTAACTGTGTCAAACCTCTCCCAAACTGTGCCTATCGTGTGCCAAACCGTGCCAACCTGTGCTATCATGTCCCACTGCTACTTAGAATCTGTTTAAATTCAGGGACAGACCAGAGAAATAAAAACACGAATACAAAAGACTGTTCTTCTGCTGAACTTCCTCAAGTCCTGGTACAGTCTTGTTTAGTCGTGGTACAATGCTGGTTTTAGTCCTGGTTTAGTTTCTGGTTTTTATTTATTTGTTTAGTCCTGGTTTAGTCTGGAGCAGATGAGCAGAGCTGAACATAGAAACAAAATGGGGTCAGCTCATCCTTCTTCAGTTTTCAGGATTTCCAGCCGACACCTAACAGCACCTAACCCGAGGTTTAACCTGTAATATTTTTACTGCAGTAGTTGTTGTAGTAACTTGTTACTGTAGTACTGTTATTGCAGTAACGTACTGTAGTACTGTTTACTGCAGTATAGTTACTGCAGTAGTCGTACTACAGGACTGTTACTGTAGTACTGATATTGCAGTAGTCTGTGTACATATACATTCGTGTTCAGCTCAGACCTCAGAGCGGAGAGTCACAAAATGGCGTTTCGTGTCAGTGCTAGTGAACCGGTTTAGTTCCCCTCCCCTCCCCCTCTGGCTCTGGCCGACGACCCCCACGCTTGCTGCGGGCTAGCTCAAGCAATCTACATCGAATGGGTCAGTGTGAGCTCCACCTCCTCTCAGGGGGCTGAGGGCGGGGCTGGGGGGCAGGGTTAGGGGTGGGGTTGGGGGCAGGGTTTGGTGGCGCAGAGTGCCCGGGTCGCGGTGCTTTCTGGATGACCTGAAGAGAGAAAGGACCATGTGGCATGGACGGCAGCTCCAGTTGGGGTCTGAAGCAGGAGGACAGGGCGTCGTGGTTTCTCGCGTCAATGGCAAGTGGGGTCGCGCCCAGGACTCACACCCTGTCGGGCGGCGCTCCCAGGACACGCCCCTATTCGTGGTGGCAGGTGCCCGAACACCAGCCCGGGTCCTGGATCAATAGCTCCACCACGGAGGAGCCAGAGACACTTGGGGTGGATGTGGTCGCCTCTTGAATCACGCCACCCGTCACTGAGGTGATGATGGAGGGTGGGGGCCTGAGAAGGGAGTGGCGCAGGGGGCGTGACCTCCTCGGGGCGGGGCTTCCTGGGGCGTCTCGTTTGCGTTTGACGGGGGGTCGCGGGTGTTGGTAGTGAGAGGAGTGTTCTCCAGGCGTCTCTTCACCTTCTGCACGACCGAAGTGTGCGCTTTGCAGCGGAAGGGGGCGGAGCACGCCGGCCCTGAGCTGTTTGGGGGCGGGGGCATCATCTCTCCGTTATCTCATACGACCAAACAGCCCTGAGGCAGGATCATGAGCGGCACTGCCCCTGCTGCTGCGGCTGCAGCGCAGCCATGGCAATGACCTTGACACCTGCCCCCCGGCTGGGAGCGTTAGTTGGATTAGCGGGGTTAGCTGACGGCGTGGCCCCCGAGGCATCTTTAGGAGCGAGAGATGGGAGGTGACGAGCGAAATGGAGAGAGAGTCTGGGAGAGAGCTACGTGGCAGGATCGTCGGCAAACTTCTTCATGAACGCCTCCACCTGAAACAGTGTGGAGGGAGGAGAGGAGAGGAGGGGGTGAAGCACAAGCTCAGACATCAGTGTTATTCCTGTGTTCACTGTGTAGTTGGAGTTGTGTGTTTCACTGCAGTTGGGCTGTGTTTTGAACTGTAGTTGAGTTGTGTTTTAAGCTGTATTTGAGCTGTGTTTGAGTTGTGTTTGAGTTATAATTAAGTTGTGTGTGAGCTGTAGTTAAGTTGTGTGTGAGCTCTAGTTAAGTTGTGTGTAGCTGTAGTTAAGTTGTGTGTGAGCTGTAGTTAAGTTGCAATTGAGCTGTAGTTGTGTGCTGCACCTGCAGGCGGCGCCCCACAGCTGGACGAGGTTGAGGCTCAGACGCTTTTACTCGGTCCTTCAGTGCAGAAACGCACGAGTCGCCCGAATCCTTCTGTCAAACAAAAAGAAGTTGATTCAAAAATTACGGAGACAATGTGAAAAAATCGAGCTGTGTTTTTCACCTTTGGATCTGAGGCAGAGTCTGAGTCTGGTTTAGAAACACCAGAGGTCTTCTTTATCACTTTGTATGGTTTAGCAGGACACCCTGAAACAGAGACCAGGAGTGAACCACGGTCTAGATTTAGACTGAATCAGGAGAAAACCAGGGCTGAACCACAACTAAGCCAGGTCTAAACTAGGACTAAAAGAAGACGAAACTATGACTAAACTAGGGCTAAACTAGGACTAAACAGATTTGAACCAGGTCTAAACCAAGACTGAATCAGGACTAAACCAGGACTAAACCAGGACTGAACCAGGACTAAATCAGGACTAAATCAGGGCTAAACCTGGACTAAAATACTAAGCTAGGACTAAAAAAAACTTTGAACCAGGTCTGAACCAGGACTAAACCCGGGCAGACCACAGTCCATGTAAAAAGATTTTGTCCAAGTCAGGACTAAATTAGAGCTAACCAAGACTAAACCCAGCCTAATCCCTTGGTGGGTTTCCCTCCCTATGCCCCCCCTGTTGGAGCGTACCTGCCAGTGCGGCGCCCGTCACAAGCTCAGCCTGAGCACAGCGTGGATTAACGATGTGCTCCTGGATCAGGTACCGGTGCAATCTCCACACCACAGTGTCGAAGGAGCGCTTCAAGATCTTTTGCGCCCCCATCACACAAATCAGCTCACACGCTGCCCTCTGTCACCTCATGTTTATACGTCTGCACCAGCTCCGTCAGCTCTGACTAAAGAGAGACCAAGACTGAGATTAGGACTGTAACAGAACTTAACCAGGACTGAGCCAGGACTAAACCAGCACTGAACCAGGACTAAACCCAGACCGAACCAGGACTGACCGGGTCATTCTTCAGGTCGAGGTTGGGCAGCAGAGGCATATTCAGCACAGTCTTCCTTCTGATCCCACTGTAACAGTATGTGTCCAGAGAGTCAAGGGCATCCTCCGCACCATTTGACCTCATCCTCTGCTGCTCTGACCCTCTCCTCTGCATTCTGCTCCTCTAATCCTCTCCATTCTGCTCTTCTGACACCTCTCCTCTGCTTCCTCTCCTCCTCTGCTGTGCTTCTCTGACCCTTCTTCTGCTCCTCTCGTCTGCTTCTCTAAACCTCTCCTCTGCTCCCTCTGTAGCAAAACATAAAATTTAATCTGTCAACTGGATAAATCTTAGGAGTGAAGACTGCTAATCTATTCTTCAGTACTGGTCAGATGCTGGTGGCCACACCTTTATATCTATCTGAAGGGAGGGATAAACTAGACTGAAACTGTAAACACCTATTGTTTCCAGTTTCATCTTAAACAACCCTATTCAACATTTAACGACCGTGATACTGTTCTCTTTGTGTTGGATCCGAGGATTGTAGTTATAGATGAGGGGGGATAATGTCTTAGAGACCCCCTATTCATACAACGATTTGTCCAGTTGACAGATTTATTTTGTCTTTTGCTATGGATCAGACCTGGACAACTGAGGGATTACACAGACTCTCTCCTCTGCTCCTCTCCTCTACATCCTCTGCTCTGCTCCTCTGACTCTCTCCTCTGCATCCTCTGCCCTTCTGCTTTGCTCCTCTCCTTCCTCTGCCCCTCTGGCTGCTCCTTTGACTCTCTCCTCTGATCCTCTGAAACTCTCCTCCTCTCCTCTGCTTCTCTGACCCTCTCTTCCTCTCCTCGGCATTCTCTGCTCTGCTCCTTTGATCCGTTCCTCTGCTCCTCTGCACCTCAGCAACTTCTGACCCTCTCGTCTACTCCTCTGAACCTCTCCTCTGCATGCTCTGCCCCTCTCCTCTGCCCCTCTCCTTTGCTCTGCTCCTCTGATCCTATCCTCTGCTTCTCTGCACCATCTGACCCTCTCCCCTGCTCCTCTGCCCCTCTCCTCTGCTCCTCTGACCCTCCTGACACTTCACAGATCACACTTTAAATCTGAGGGAGACTGAAATCTGAACTTTAAACTAATCCAAGAATGCCATGCATCTCAGAACACGTGTGTAGTGATTTAAACCAGCTAGCAGCTTTTACACAGATTAAGACCCCATAGAGATACAGGGAGAGCATTTGATACACAGGGAGGGCAACTGACACACAGGGAGACAGGGAGAGCGTTAGACACACGGGAAGGACATCTGGGTGAAAGGATATTTGGACTGGCCTCTTCCTCCAAGTCTTCGGGCTTTGATATTTGGGAAAATGTCTCTGATGATTTTTCCAAAGTTTGCAGCGCTGAGCGGACGATGCTGCAGGTTTTCACAGTGACGCCTGAAAAACACAAAAAACTAAACCAGGGCTAAACCAGGACTGAACCAGGGCTGAACTAGGGCTGAACCAGGACTGAACCAGGACTGAACCAGGACTGAACCAGGACTGAACCAGGGCTGAACCAGGACTGAAGCAGGACTAAGCCAGGACTGAAGCAGGGCTGCAGCGAGGAGTAAACCAGGATGAAAGCAGGACTGAAGCAGGATTAAACCAGGACTAAACCAGCTCTAGCCACTTTTTAAACCAGTACTGAACCAGGACTGAAGCGGGACTAAACCAGGACAGACAATTCTATCTCCAAGTAAAAAGATTTAGTCTAAGTCAGAACTAAATTAGAACTAATCAGAACTAAACCGGGGGACTAAACCGGAACGTAAACCCAGTCTACAATGGGTCTTGAGCAGGTCTAAACTTGGTGTTAACTCAATCAAACCTGGTCAAAACCTGGCCCAGCCCCGGTCTAAAACAGATCTAAACAAGGTTTAACAAGTCAAGGTTTATCAAGTCTAACCCTGGTCTAACCCTGGTCTAAACCCGGTCTCAACCCGGTCTAAGCGAGTCTCACTTGTAGGTCTCGTAGACGTCCTGTTTGGGTAGACAGGTGTCTGAGTGCTCCTCCAGGTGACTCCTGATCCAATTACAGGTGTGAAGCTGGTCTGCTGTGTTCAGAGAGCCACAGTCTCCCCCACTGTAAGACATAAGAGAGAGAAGAGAGAGGATTTAACTACTACAGACCAGAGGAGAGACAGACCAGAGGAGAGAGGAGAGAGGAGACAGAAGAGAGGATTAAAGTAAAGATAGCCTCAGTCCCCCCCACTATAAGACACAAGAGAGAGAAGAAAGAGCATTAAATTGCGACATAGAGACAGACCAGCGGTGAGAGGAGAGAGTAAAACTATAGAGAGCCACAGTCTCCCCCACTATAAGACACGAGAGTAAGAAGAGAGAAGATTAAACTACTACTACATAGAGACAGACCAGAGATGAGAGGAGAGAGGGTTAAACTAAAGCTGGTCTGCTGTGTTCAGAGAGCCACAGTCGTATCCACTATACAAGGAGAGGAGACCTGTGACCTATGGCCTTAACTGTGTAACACAATATAAAAAGCTTAAGTTTGTGATAATGATATAATGGATGATACACTTAAGTACTGCTTAAAGATGGCATTTATAATATTTGCTTTCTTATTTTAGACTGTTTAAGTTACCTACAGACACTAACATGTTCCCTGGGAGAGCTGAGAGAAAGCACAGACTTGAAAACCACTGATAATTAGTTTATTATACATTTAATGGAGTTGTAGCAAACAGAGGTGACCTTACAGTAGACAAGAAATAAGAGAAGCGCCACCATATGGCACTATCAAATACTACAAACAACAGTAATACACTTGTAACACTGACTGTTACACTCCACCCAGCAAACTCATATGAAGATATCCCATCTTTGTGAATGAATGACATCACAGTGACACATGAGCATACCTCTTATCTCCAGAGCTGGGGCCCGAGGGCAGTTGAAGGTATAGGTACAGCTTGTCATTGTCCGAGAAGCGCTGCACGTCCGTCTAGGCCACAGAAAGATGGTAAAATGTGTGCATTATTTAAATTTGATTAAATAATTACTTTCTGTGTAATGTAAGTAATTGAACTAAACAAACACTTACTAAAATCTGCTCTACTTTGGTCTGGACTTGTTTGCTGAAAAAGACAGACATTTAACTCACTGTGTTATGTGTTTAAAGATGTTAAACTCCAGTTTAGTGTTTTGTAAATTGTTAATTTCTTTTGTTTTCTTACGAGATGTTGTTTTTGAGCTTCTGCAGGAGCATGCTGGGCTCAGTGTCGCCCTCCGGTGGCTCCAGGTCCACTGGATGAGTTGTGCTCTCCTCTGACATGTCTCTGCCCTGGTCACACCATCTGCACCAAACACCAAGAAAACACACACATTTAAAACAATTGTTCAGTCTGTCATTGCTCACTCCAAAACCAGGGAAAAACATTTAAAACCACATTTGAAAATCGGGGAAGAAGGTGCCTGACTGTTCTGTTATTAATGCTCATATCTTGATTTAGGGACAAAATTGGGAAATAAAAAAACAGGATCATGTAGAAGAGGTTAAAACCAACTTTTTAAGGTCAGAATGATGAGCCTAAGAGCAGCAGTTGCAAAGAGAGAGGCCACGTTTTTTCAATAGAAACTGAACTGCAACCAGAGTTTCAAGGCACCACCCATGCTCACTTCCACACATGTTCTTCTGAAGAGCACCTCCTACGTTTCAGAGTAAAGCAATGACATAAAAACTCAAAGATCCAGCCCCTATATTTAAATAATCTGGCTGTAACTCTGTTCTAATGTGACGAATGTCGCACAGTGGGGCTTTAAACCTGTTCTAATGTGATGAAATGTCCTGCAGTGGAGCTATAACCCTGTTTTAATGTGATTAAAATGTTCTGCAGTGGGGTTTTAACACTGTTCTAATGTGACAAACTGTTCTGCAGAGGGGCTTTAACCCTGTTCTCATGTAGTGTCCTCCTCAAACACACCTAGAGTTGTGTTTTGTTTCATTCACATATTTCAGTAGTCCTGCAAATTTAGTCTGTTTCCCTCTGCACAGCTCACAAGACTCTGTGCTCCTCTGGTCCAATCACCTTCACCGCATTAATCTGGATCATTTCATTTTAAAGTGCCTAGACTGCACAACTTTGATACTTTAACATTCACACTGCTTCCCTCCTCAGTGCACCAGTATTTAGAGTCCTTGTGCTTTGTATAAATTAGGAGTTGTCAAATGTATAAAAATCCAGATACTATTGTCTGAAGAAAGTGTTTTTTTTTTATTATCATCATGGTGTTAGAATCAGTATTGAGTATTAAGTCTATTCCTTCAAAATCGATTTTGTAAGTTTTAGTATTGTGACAATATTAAAATAAATTTAATAAATAATAATACATTTTATTTATAATGAACTCTTCATTAAAACAAAATCTCAGAGTGCTACAATAAAAAGAACATTAAAATACTATACTACTATATAATAATACAATTGTTAAAAAGCTAATTAGAATTCTTTTTTTTTTAGAAATTTAAAATATATATATAAATGAAGTAGTTTTCCAAATGTATATATCAGGTAATTAAACATAAAATATCAAGGCCAAAGTTAGTTTACTCAATAAACCAGAATAAGAATGAGAAAAGTGAAGAGTTCATGTCTCATTCATGCTGATGGTTGTGACAAGATACTTTGCAGCTGATATCATCAACATTCCCTGGTGGTGTGATGCTAACTGTAGGCACTGCTCAGTCAGAAGCTCTGTTACTCAAGTTAGCCTTTAATCAGAGCTTTGTTCTAACACAATCTGACTGCGAAGAACTGACTTAGCTAGAACTACTACGGCGAACTGATTCTGTACTGTTCCTCTCAAATAATATTACAGTTACAACCTAGTTAGCATTAGTCAACAGTTTTGCATTGGGTGGGGGTGTTCTATTTGTATTTCTATGGCGGAATGTTCAGAAGTTACCATGGTGACACAGTGCATACGTTAGTAAATACAAAAAACATATATTTTCAGGAGCCTGTGATCGATACAAGCATTCATGGTCCTGTTTAGGTGTGTGATTTTCAACAAAAAAGATGAGAGAGACTGTTGGCTAATGTTACCTAGCTTGTGTCTGTAATGTTTTGTGAGAGGAACTTAATTAACAGTTCAAAATCACCTCACCTGTTGCAGTTCCAGCTAAATCAGATTGTGTTAAATTAAAGCTCAAATAAGTCTAATTTGTCTAATTTGGTTGAACTTCAGACAGAGCAATGCCTACAGTTAGCATCACACCTCCAGGGAATGCTGATGACATCAGCTGCAACGCACACAATTTATGGATGTCCAGACAGGTGTAAAACATCTTGGGGCCACACAAATATTACACCAGCTACAAACTACAAATCATTACATCTGGTTCTGTGCAATAAATGCCTCTTTAATTTTAATAAACCATTAATAAATAAGAAAAAAAACCATTCCATTCGTTGCGATGTGCCTCTGGTTTTGAGACTAGTGACTAAATGAATTGACCGATGCCTTTGTTAGTGTAACTCATCAGGCCCGGCTCCGTGCTCATTTAATTAAACAATATTAAATCTCAGAAGCATTTAGTTTGAGCTCCATAGCACCGGGCTGCGTGTCTGATATGGAGCTAGCCGTCTGTAGCCGCGCTCCTCCCGCCATGAGTCCGCCGTGACCCGTGTTACTCCGCGGCTCATGTGCTTTTACTACACACCGGAGCTGTCACAACAAAGCTCCGGGCTAACACAAGCTAACGCGGCTGACAGAAGTGCACCGGGCCAGGACAGAGACAGCTCCGGATAGAGAGACAACAGCTGGAGCCGGCACACGCCCTCCTGTTCCCCGGGCCCAGCGCAATAGCCCCAGCCCGCTGTCAGAGCGCTGCGCCTGGCCGCGGCGTCCGCCCGCTATCACAATAGTGGAAGTAGCACGGTAGCTTAGCCGAGGCTATCTCTCTGAGGCTAGCTCTACTCTGAAATAGGCTTTTTACAGGTTCCCTCTCGGCGTTTAACGCGCAGAACCGGCCCGCACATGTGCTTTAATGTCTGTTTGATTATTACGGGGCCGCTTTTGTGAGTCATTTTGTGGTAATTGATTTATAAAATAAAAAGAAAGTACCTGAGCAGAGATAGAGCAAAAATCCCCTTCAGATCTTTTTGTGATTGGACGGCTTTGTCATGTCTGCCTGACTACAAACCAGGGCCGCGCTCTCATTGGCCAGCTGTCATCGCGCCGGACCGCAGCGATTATTGTGATTGGCTCCGGGGCGCTGGTCTGCCCAGTTACAGCGCAGAGGGCTGTAATCTGCCTAGCAACAGCAGAGTGCAAGCATCCGAGGCACGCAGGGGCTACACAACTGCGACGCCTTTGTTCTGCCACACACTTTGAATTAAACTATTCACTCCACGTTCTTTCCCACTCCGGCCATAAATATATCTGTATTACCATAAAAATAATACATTTCTAACAAATACAATGTACTGATTTTGAACAACGTAATTTCAGATGGTGACAAAAAAGGTGACAGTAGGATTTCTAATTCTTCTTAAAATAACCTGGTATAATATACATTACATATCATATGGTTGTTTTTTTTTAACCTTTTTTTTTTTTTTTATAAAACCATAGGTATTAGCTATGACATCATTAGAATTTTGTTGTCACAAATTTCCCCAGTGTAATTTTGAACCTTGGAGTTCACAGATAAAATCAACAGTTAAATCAATGACTTTTCGGATTTTGCATTTATTTAATTTTCAGTGTACAAAAACATTTAACATCAGAAAGAACTAGATGGGAGGGGTTGAAGCGTTTCCATATTTACTCCATTTAGCGCTGGGCATCACTCGAATCCACTGTAGAAGAAAGACAGTTTTTTAAATTATGAATTAAGACTATTTTTTAGAATATATAAAGTGGTATAGTTCATCTCTGTCCCTTACCTGACCAAGTGTGCAATGTCCCAGTTGGTCTCAGATGAAAGGGGCCCAATTATCTCCACTCCTTCAGCTGTCACTATGGCAATTTCATACTAAAAAAAAAAATTAAACAATACTTTATATAGGAGCAGAATCAGAAAAGCAGAACCAGAGGAGGAGCAGAAGACCAAAAGGAGACACCAACCCTGTTGTAGGATCTCGCATCTCTGTAGTAGAGCACTTTCAGGCAGCGTTCGATCAGATCTCTGGCTTCTTGTTTGGAAAGGTCTGTCCTGTTCTCCACCACCTCCCTCATCAGTGGCTGCATAGATTTAAATAAGAGAATTAGCATTATACCAAATAGAACTTACAACACTTCTACACAATCTCATCTATTTTAAAAGGGCCTGTACCTGATTTCACATGTTTTAGTTTGAACTTTTACTCCCACCCAACTTCGTCACGGTGCAATATCACAGCAGCCGGACTAAGAACTGTCTGGGATAGTGTCAAGCTGTCGTTTCCTTATAGTTCTCAAATCTCTGATACCATTTAATTTTTGTGACTCTTAACCCGTTATGGTCTTTTTTGAATAAATCCTCAGAAAGGAAAAGTACATATAAACTGAGGGTTTCCTCAGCCTGTACATGGCCCACATGTATGATCTCGGTGTCTAAATGAAGTGAACTGTGTTTCTCTGGTGGTTGGTCTGGTGTTAAATAATGCCATTATATACCAATGGAAATAAGTACATTAGAGTCAAACACAAGCCTCTTAATTCCGTCTGACAAAAAATACAAAATTGCCTTTTAAACACCAAGGAATGGTAAAAACATGTGATTGTAATGTGTACAAAATCTGGTGCAGAAAAAAAAAAAAAACATGGAAATTTGACAGTGTTTTTAGTAGGAAAAGTCCAAGCATCCTGTGACAATCTGGTGCCCAAATGCCACCCATGTGCCAATTTGCCTTTGGTGGCATCAGCAGATATTTTCAGCCTAAATCAATTATTGAGATAAATATGCAAATTCTGACTCAAAGCAAATAAATAAAACATTTCGAAACACTAATGTTATGACAAAGTTTAATTCATGTAAAATGTGCAATATGTAAATATGATTTGTACTTAAATTACAATTGTATTCTCAAATTTTCATAATTCATTTTTATGCTGGAGACAAACAGTTACGCGCTCCTTCTAGAAATGCTTTTGCTGTATCTTTTTGTATTTTATTTTTACAATGCTAACACAAGCATAATGGCCACCAGCATGCAATCTATGTGGGCGAGGCCACAGGGCTGGGAGGCGTCACAAACTGAAAACAATATCAGAGTATCTCAAACTTCTGTAGCTATTATTTATATGACTGGTTTACCCAAAACATGGAGTCTGGGGAAGCAACCTCTTATGAAAAAACAGCAAAGAGGAGACATTTTTTAAAAGTATAATTACATTTGTTGCCAACTTTTTCAACACCTTTTGACTTCTACTTTAGTGATAGGGGAGATTTATGGCTTCATATGATTCTTTGCTTTCCATTGACACATAACTTTTGCATGTACATATGCAGTAGTGTGGGGCTGACTGATTTGTGAAAAATAACCAATTGTGATTTTTCTGATAAACATTGCGTTTGTGATAAGATTTGTGATTTGTTTTTTGATAACAGGATTCTGTTCAAAGTTCACATTCAAAGACTGAAATCTGAACTGTCAAACTAAGACAAGAATCTCATTTCAGAACATGTTTGTACAGATCTTTACAGGGTTACCAAAAACAGGGGTTAGAAAAAGACCCCATGGTGACAAAGGGAGGGCATCTGACACACAGGGACATTTCAAAACATGTTACTACAGGATTAACAGTTTTTAAGCCGAATAACACCGGAGATTTTGTTGTGAAAAATATGGTACTTGAAAAATTGCAGCCTTTGCAATTTGCATCCATTCAAATTGTGATGAATCTTGCAGCCCTAATGTAAGTGTACACATTAATGAAAGATGCTCTGCTCTCACCTGCGCCAGGTATGCTCCAAAGCCTGTGGCCACAGTGGGAGCCTCATAAGCCACACCCAGTTTGTCCACGTAACCCAAAAACCTATAGAAATGGGAAGGACAGGGACAGACAAGACAAAACAATACCACGTCACAGGTGTCACAGGTGACCAGGAAATATTTGTTATAGCTCCTGTCGACTTCTTAATAGAGGCTTTTTGAACGTCCTGCACAGTTTTAACTCATATAAATCCACCCGCCATCATTTGTCAAACATCAAAATCAAGTGGAGACAATTGCAAAAATTGGAATAACAGACATTTTTAAAAGGGCTGTAAAAAGGGGCAAAAGAGTAATAAATATAACACGCCCATAGTGTAATCTTCAAAACTAGTGTGTAAAGTGATTCCATTCAACCTCAACCACAAATTTTACAGGCACGTGTTCGGAGGAATGTAGGTTAAAGTATCAAAAATCAGATACTCATTTGAGTAAGCATAGATACTGATTAAAAAATAAATAAATCACATTTGCAGGACCTTTCTTGAACAGTTTTAGTGTAATTTTGAGCTTTATCACAACAAGTATAAAAAACAAAAAACAAAACCTTGTCGGACAATTTAGCACTTTTTGATGGACTGTTAAAAATATATCAATTTAGTACTTCCCAAATGTACAGGACTAAAAATTTTATATTACACAAAACTGATTTTTGTGAGCTTTAAGCCATGTTATATTGCTGTTACCGCATCAAAAACATACCTGGAGTTATGTTTTGTTTCATTCCCACATGTTTGAGTAACCCTTTATTAGTCTGTCTAGACCTCCAAAGCTCAAAATGCTCCTCTTCACCTTGTCATGAAGCAGTAGTTAACAGCTACCCTTTACCTTTTATCAAGTAGAGACTGGAAATGCCAGGACTGAAATTATCCTAATTATTCTAGTGAAAGTGTATGGCGTTTAAAAACACAGTGGACCACTTCCTGCATTATCACTTTAAGGTGGAGTGTTTTCTGTTTTCAGAACTCTGCACGGTTAGGCCTGTCACGATAATTACTATATCGATTTATCGTTCAATATATGAAAGCTGGAACAACATATTTTGGGGCTCAATATTTATCACCTTTACAATTATTTTTGTAATAGTGGGGATTTTATGTAATAAGGTAAGATCTGAGAGTATAAGGTTGAATAACTTTTATGCTCAATTATTGGTTCCTTCTGCTATTTATTTGTTGCAGCTCATGGCATTTTAATTATATGGAATATTTAAAAATTGCTTTACTGAAATTATGTTGCTTTGTGTCAGTGGTATAAAGTATTTTCAATATTATCGTTTGGTGTAGTATTTCTCTGTAGCAATATATCGTGTTTCAAAATGTGTTACCGTGACAGGCCTGTGCAGCATTTGTGTGTTAAACGTGTGCATGAAACAAAACACAACTCCAGGTATTTTTGTAATGAGGAAACGACACCATAAAGGCTACATGTAACCAGGGTGTTTAATTGCATACTAATGCAGATTAAACAGGTGGGCTTTGTTACTAAGCTGCAAATGTTCCATGATGCTCCATACCCTTCTCCATCGTAAAACCCTCCCAGCACCACAGTGTTCCACAGCGGGTTCATGCGGCTGCGGCGGTTGTACATGACACGGGTGAGCCACGAGTGCATAGCTTTGGGGCTGTAAGAGTGACCATCGCCCAGAAGCTCCTCATCAATCCTGAAGGAGAGGAGACACGTTTAAGCAACAGAACACATTTGCAACTAATTTGTAACTTAATATTAAAATTGATACTTTGTAGTAACATCACACTGGGGGTGTTCTAAATGCATGTGTATTGGCAGAATTTTCACCAGTTACCATGGAGATACAATGCACACATTAGCAAATACAACCAAATGTTTTAAGATCTCTCAAAACTACCAATTCCTTCACAAATAATAAGGTTCAACATTCGTGGATCAGAAGTTTAGAGATTTTTTCTAAAATCATTGAATCTCCCATAAAGTTATATAGCCCCCTCCCCAACTGAGAGTATAACATCATCAGATACTACAATGTGAATTCAACGTATTCCCAGGCTTGTGAGAGAGAGAGACAGAGAAGAGAGCTGCTTACACCATCTGCTCGATGACCTGTTTCAGATACTGATAATCTGCATAGTCTCCGGATGCCCCAAGTATTGTGTTATTGTTCACCTGAAAATTAACAAAAAAATTTGAGCGATTACAAAATAGTCATTATGTAAAATAGATAATTTGTGGTTTGGTTTTGTATTTAAATGTCATATTATTTTACCTTCATGAGGCGAGAGATGTTCCTGAACCGTGCCAGAGAACCGTATGAACCCAACATGTCTGCAGCAATCATCACTCCACCATTAAACTTCACGCCCAGAACAGAGGTCCCTGTTACCATTGGGTTACTGCAAAAACACCAACAAAATGTGAGAGGAGCAGAGACAGTGGAGCAGAGGCGGAGGAGACGCAGAGCCAGGGACTAGTTTCTCCTCACTTTGCTCACAACATAAACAGAAGTAGATTTCGTTTATGTTAAACCAATGTCTCAAACTTCGGTACAGCTCCAGAGATTTTATAATTTTTTGTCCTCTTTTAGAGAATTTCTTCTTAAGAACCACAGTGGAAATTATTTAGTCTACCTTTAGATCTGGTTTAGCTCTAGATTAGACCTGGAATAGTCCTGTTATAGACCTGGTTTAGATCTGGTGATACTCGGAAAGTCAAATCTTTAGAGCCACCGTGTTAGCTCATTAATAGAGAGTTCAGGCATGTTTAAAACAATCCAAAAATGTTTGGTCTACTTGGAAATAACACAAGAAACATAATTTTACTGGATCCAAACATTTTAGTAGCTACATCAGTGAAAAATCCATTGGGCTATTTAAATCTCACTTTTGGTTTCGTTTTTATTGCCGTTTCCTTTGCTTTTAAAACGTGTAAATATACTGTTAAACATTAAAATGGTTAAAGAGCAATTAAGGGTCTTGGACTGCATTAAAATGTTTATTAATCATGATAGGAAGAGTTTTCTTTGCTGTAGTTAACCGTTAGCTTAGCATGACTCGGCTCCTGTTTGTCTTGCCGCAGAAACAGCCGGAATAAAGCCGTTTTTTCCGCTGCTTCTGGGGGTAAAACTCACAGCGTGTGTCTGACGGGTCCGCCGGTCGCAGCGGAGCCCACCCCGTTGCTGCCCCCGGAGAAAGAGTAAAACTGCCCCGGCTTTGGCCCGTTCTCCCAAAAACTCAGTTTCATTCCGCACGACTCCATCTTGAATCTGACAGGAAATGACGCAGGAAGTGACGGTGGAAGCTTCTTCTTCTTCTTCTAATTGTTTCCGGCAGGCTACACGCTAAAATGCGCAATGCTGCCCTCCACATGTAGATTAAAAGTTGACACTAGATTTTTGAATAAAGGCCAGTACGGCGGAGATTTAAAAAAAAGTACAGCTTCCCCAACTTGTTTTTGTTCTGAGAAGACAATGGACTTAAGTGAAAAAACAAATAACCCCAAATCAGCTAACTGCACAAAAAGCTGTTTTCTTTCTTGGCTGTATTTGCTGCATGACAACATGACATGAATTACAGATTCAGGATTCCCACACTCACATAGCCCATTGGAATGTTTGCTTACCCTTTCAAAACCCTCCGCCAGGTCGCAGTGCCCAAGTCTCAGTCTAGTTAAAACCACTTCATCCCTGTGACAAGAGGTCTCAGGGCACCTAGTGCCGGTAATTGAGGGCTGACAGGAAAAATAGTGTCTGCCCCGCTGCTCTCTCTCCCATTCTGTTTGCCACTCTTTAGCAATACTCTCTTTACAGATACTATAACATTCCTGCATTTCCAATGCCAAGTGCACATCTATTTTGTCTCTGCTAAGAGATTCTTTGGCTAGAGCATCAGCCATTTCATTTCCCACAACTCCAACATGCCCAGGGACCCAGACAAACATAACATTTGTACCTACATCTTCGAGTCGTTTAAGGCAGCATAGTTAAATCTGGACGAGCTTCAGATGTCCTATAACGGAGAGCTGATAAAGCGGGAGCAGAGTCCGAGCATATTATAAAACAGGACGGAGGGAGTTCACAAATCCAATACAAAACCCATAAAATTGCCATCAACTCTGCCGAAAACACAGAGACATTATTTGACAGACGAACACTATTCATCACCAGTGGTTCTGCAACATACATTCCAAAACCTGCTTTTTCACCCTCTTTTGATCCGTCAGTGAAAATATGAATAGGTTCGCTCTGCTCACTCAAGTAGTTTTTAAAGTGCTCACAAACTGTCCTTTTGTCTAGACCAAGCAGCTCTGTGCTAACCTCTGGCTCAGGTAGGCTCCATAAGGGCATAGGGGGCCATACCAGATCAATCACTAAATCCTGCTGCAGCCCCATATTCTGTGCCACCTTCATACTATGGGTGCTTTTTCTGGTCTTTTCGCAAACTCCCAACATTGGTCCAGCAGACACTTACTGTAGATGCCAAGTGGCTATGAGACCCTGCCACTCTAGCCCAACAATGAACCCCTAGTTTGTCTCATCTAAGGTTCAGAGGACACTCACCCATTTCAACTAGTAAGGCAGGGATGGAAGTTGTCCTGAAGGCACCACAGCAGATCCGCAGAGCCTTTGATTGTACACTATCTAGTCTTTTCAACACGGAATAAGATGCAGCTCCAAAAACCACACAACCATAGTCAAATATGGGTCTAACCATTGCCCTGTATATTAGTTGAAGAGTATATCTCTCTGCTCCCCAATCACTACCACAGACTTCTCATGATATTGGTCACTTTCTCACTTTTACTGATGATGTTTTCAATGTGGATTTTCCAAGTCAGCTTCTCATCAAATCAAAGGCCCAGAAATGTAAAAACCTTTACCCTCTCAATAGTTTTTAATAATTAATTAATTAATTATTTTTTTAATAATTTAATAGTAATTATAAATACTAAGGGAATCAGAAGGCACCTTCTTTTTCAAACCAAATAGCATACATTTGCTTTTCTCAAGTGATAATCTAAATCCCCATTTATTGCCCCACTGAATGACTTTGTTGAATGCCTTTTGTGTTTCAGCAAATAAAAACGAAATGTTTTTCCCACCCCTCCAAACTGCTCCATCATCAGCAAACAATGACTTACCAAATCTATTATCAACACAGTGAAATATGTCATTAATTATAATATTAAATAACACAGGGCTGATTACAGCTCCTTGGGGCGTGCCATTTTCTATGTCTGCAATTTCAGACAGAGTACTACCTACCCTCACTAGAGGGTAGGTCTTAACTTGCCCTCAACTTTTTATCCAATGGAACATCCTTCCATAAACACCTGCATTATATAACTTGATGAGCAATCCTTCCCTCCATAGACTATCATAAGCCCTTTCAATATCTAAAAATACTGCTAACACTGCTTCTTTATTTATAATAGCCCTTTTAACTTCTGTATCCAATACTGCTGCTGAGCCCATTGTACTTTCTCCCTTTTCGAAAACCATTGTTGTAGTTCGCAAAGAAACCACTGGTCTCGAGAAAAAACTCAAGCCTCCTTGTGACCATCCTGTCCATCACTTTACAAAGCACAGATGTGAGAGATATTGGTCTATATGAAGATGGGGACGATGGGTCCTTTCCTGGTTTCAAGATAGGAACCACAACTGCATGTTTCCACGATTTAGGTAGGGAGCCTGACTCCCAGACCCAATTGTATAATGCCAAGATTTCATACAAAGTATCCTCACCCAGATGCTGCAGCAGCTTATAACTAACCCCATCTTGCCCTGGGGTAGTGTTCGCACCAGCTTGTATTGCTTCTTCTACTTTTTTCAGGGAGAAAAATAAGTTATGTTGACTGTTTGAATCAACCCCTCCATCTAATTTTGATTTATTCTCCTTTAGGGTTTTTTTCCTCAACTTGAGAATTTCCTGACCCAAATGCTTTGAATTATGAAAAAAACTCTAACACACACATCAGCCTTTTCTTTATTATTAGCAGCCTCACTTTGGCCATCAGACAATACAGGCATTGTGGAATATGTCCTTTTTCCAGCCATACGACGGATTCTCTTCCAGAGCTGAACTGAGGGAGTATCTGGCCCTAAAGTTCCACAAAAGTTCCTCCAACTCTTTTTCCTTACAGCTTTAATGACTTTTCTTGCTGCCGCTCTGCACTTCTTATACTCTATAGCATTTTCCGGGGTAGGGAAATGGTGCACTTTTCGAAAGGCCAATTTTCGTTATTTTACAGCGGCATCACACTCCTTATTCCACCACGGAACATTACAACGTTCTAAAGGAGGTTTTCTAAGTGGGATTGAATCCCAAGCGGCCTTCATAATCATATCTGTCAACGAGTTACAGCACTCGTCTATTGATCCATCACTGTTAACCTCTTCTAACCTTGCAGATGCTAACTCACTATATTTACCCCAATCAGCTAAGGAAAAATTGAACCTGCCACTTCTTTCTTCATTATCTACCACAAGTTATCTGGCGTGGTACGTCATTACGCTGTGTGCAAACTAATCAACAGTGGCTGCTGTTTAATATCTGATTAATACCTGGTCTCTAGACCTTTACAACTGCTTAAAGAATGCAGTTTAGACTCATTTCTCTAAAACGTAGTTTGCAAATCATCATTGCAAAATACAATATCAACACTGAAAAATACTTGGCAAACATAAAATGCTAAGCTTTGTAATCATTATTCACTTAGAAAATGTATTGTTGTTGGTCAAGATTATTAACAATATGGCATCTCCACCACTCAAAAGGTTTGCCACATTAACATCTGAACAGATGAGCAGAACAACAAGGTCGACCTGCAATGGTCAGTGAAGCATACCTAAAAAACAGCTTTAGCCCAATCAGTATTCTCTTTCAAAACTATAACAGAACTTAAAGCTAAGCAAAGACTTTAAAAAGTTTAGTGCAGAAGGCCGGGAGCTGAATATAACAGAGAAGACTGACAGACATTTAAGAGATAAGGCCTGACACTTTCCTTTTCTGTTTTAACATTGCAAAAGTGCCCTTCCCACAACTGTTCTGCACCACTTTGATTGTTTTTAAAAGATATGGGTACTTTTTAAGTTGTTTACACAGGTTTTAACAGGCCAAGTTTATTTTATTCAAAGGAGTATTCTCGAATTATTGTATTTGAGTATTGTTGTTATTATTATTTAAGGGAAAAAAGTTAGTTATGGAGAAGTGAAGCAAGGCAATATTCTTGCCCATCTTGAGAAAGATAAGATAAGATAAGATAAGATAAGCCTTTATTAGTCCCACAGTGGGGAAATTCCAGCATTGCACCGCACACATAGAACAGAAGGAAATAAAATAAAACAAGGTAATAGATAAATAACAAGATAATAGATAAATAGAAATAATTTAAGAAATAGATTCAAGAATAACTCTAATATACACACACACACATATATATACATATAATATACATCTCCTTAGTAAAGTGACTTGTGAAGTGGGTATTGCACATAGTGGAATGACACATGTTCAGTGCTAACAGTGTTCATGGTATAGCCTGACAGCAGCAGGAAGGAAAGACCTGCGGAACCTCTCCTTCACACAGCGAGGGTGAATCAGTCTGTCACTGAAGCTGCTCTCCAGGGCAGACAGAGCGTCCTGCAGGGGGTGAGACTCATGGTCCAGCATTGAGATGACCTTAGCCAGGACCCTCCTGTCCCCCACCTCCTGCACTGAGTCCAAGGACAGCCCAGGACAGAGCTGGACTTCTTGATGATCTTGTCCAGCTTCTTCCTCTCCCTCTCTGTGATGCTGCTGTTCCAGCAGACTACACCGTACAGGATGGCTGATGCCACCACAGAGTCATAGAAGGTCTTCAGGAGTGGCCCTCTCACTCCAAAAGACCTGAGTCTCCTCAGGAGATAGAGCCTGCTCTGGCCCTTCCTGTACAGTGCGTCTGTGTTGTGAGTCCAGTCTAGTTTGTTGTTCAGATGAACACCCAGGTACTTGTATGAGTCCACTCTCTCAATGTCCCTTCCCTGGATGTTCACACTGAGGGGGCAGTAGAGTGGCGTCTGCGGAAGTCCACCACCATCTCCTTGGTCTTCCCTGCGTTGATGATGAGATGGTTCTGCTGACACCAGTCCACAAAGTCCTGCATTAGTCCTCTGTACTCCACATCGTCGTCATCCTTGATGAGGCCAATGATGGCAGAGTCATCAGAGAACTTCTGCAGGACGCAGCTGTCCGTGTTGTGTCTGAAGTCTGCAGTGTAAAGGGTGAAAAGAAAGGGCGCGAGGACAGTGCCCTGGGGCGCCCCCACACTGCAGGTCATGATGTCAGACACGCAGTTCTTGGCTCTCACAAACTGGGGCCGGTTTGTGAGATAGTCCAGGATCCAGTCTGCCAGGTCACAGTCCACCCCGGCGGTCTCCAGCTTGTCCCTCAGGAGCAGAGGCTGGATGGTGTTGAAACTTGACACAGATACTGGGTTCCTTCAGGAGACACATTTCAAAGATAAAGACCACAATAGACTATGTAGGAAATGGATAAAGGGAATCACTATCACTCTATCTCTCCCACTAAGGTTAAAAGTAGAGGAGCTGCTATAATTATTAAAAATCCCATTTGTTGCGAATAAAATAATACCAGACAGTGGAGGCAGATATTTTATTGTGGCTTTATAATAACCTAATTACACTGTTAAATCTATATGCTCCTACTATTGATGATTATCAATTTATGTTGTCTTTTTTTCAGCAATACCCAATATGAACACACACAAGTCGAGTAACATGTTGAAGTGGGGACTTCAACCTGGTACTTGAGCCACAACTGGATAGGTCTTCAAAGAGGGCAGCAACTCTGTCAAAATCGGAAAAACTATTCACACCTCCATGGACACTTATGAGGTAGTAGGCCCTGGGGGATCATTATTCACTGATAAAAGTGAATAGTCTTATTTTTCAGCAGTCCATCATTCCTTTTCGAGGACTGATTTCTTCCTAATCAAACAAGGCCTGCTGTCTAAAGTTCACCGTTGTGAATATAAAACAATTTGTCAGATCACAGTCCAGTATTAATACAAATTGCAATTGGGCAAAAAACAACTGAAGTATTTTGCCCAATTGTATGGAGATTTAACAATTCTTTATTATCAGATCAGATAAGCAAGAAAGGAATTGTAGGGCACAGAAAGGGCAGGGCACAGAGGGAACAGAGGGAGCAGGACATGGAGAGAGAAGGGCAGAGAAGGGGCAGGGCACAGAGGGAGCAGGGCACAGAGGGGGTAGGGCACAGAGGGAGCAGGGCACAGAGGGAGTAGGGCACAGAGGGGGTAGGGCACAGAGTGGGTAGGGCACAGAGGGAGTAGGGCACAGAGGGAGCAGGCCACAGAAGGAGCAGGGCACAGAGGGAGCAGGGCACAGAGGGAGCAGGGCACAGAGGGAGCAGGGCACAGAAGGAGCAGGGCACAGAGGGAGTAGGGCACAGAGGGGGTAGGGCACAGAGGGGGTAGGGCACAGAGGGAGCAGGGCACAGAGGGGGCAGGGCACAGAGGGAGCAGGGCACAGAGGGAGCAGGGCACAGAAGGAGCAGGGCACAGAGGGGGTAGGGCACAGAGGGGGTAGGGTACAGAGGGAGTTGGGTGGAAAGGGGACAGGGGATTTGTATCACTATTTGTGTATAGATTGCATTGTTTTATGCTATTTGTGTATTCTGTGTTTTTTGTCCCAGGGTCTGCAGATGGAATGGCCTCTGAGAGCTAGTCTGCTTAAAAGCATCTATTCAGTGTTTCTTTGGTTAATGCTCCTGTACATGGTCCCTGTAAAAGAAACTAAATGAACTAAACTGGTTATCATAGTTTAAGATTTTACTAAAAAATCTTGTCTAGTCTTTTCTAGTTTGGGAAATTTGGTAAAGTTTATAATGTTACTTGACATGGACATGAGCAGCAGATGTGACAGATGTGGGCCTGCATATGTGAGGTAATTCAATAACTGTTAGCTAGCAACAGTTATGGAATTACCTCACAGGGCCCAACACCGTTATGATTAGTCTAATAAAAATATTTTGCTTAATCACTGCCAGAAAAATGCCTACCTTCAGACAATATTTTGTCTCTGCATTTTGGAGTTTTCTGTGTTGAGGACATAGGCAGAGCGATTCTGCTTTACAACTCAGCGCTACCTCTTGTATATTTCAACCTTTTGTTCTCTTCTTTTCTTCACTGCTGCTTAAAAAAATAAATAAATGTTTAGAACGTGCAAGCTGAAAAATCTGAGGTGAGTAAACAGAGGGACCATGATTAGACCATTTTGTTTTAATAATGTTTTACCTCCATAAATGTGATAATAATCTGGTTTTGACTGTTCCAATAAAATATAAATAACATATTGAATAACAGGCCTACAGTAACCATTACTATTACTATTTATTATTATCAATTATTAAATGGTTATCTAAAATGTTTCTGTCCATAGTAAGTGTGAACAAGTATGTGAGGCTGTCAAACCAGAGGCGCTGATGCACTGCTCTAGTAAAATGTTACTTAAAAATAATATTACTCAAATTGGTCCAAGAAATGACTCAAGACTCAAGTAAGAGTAAAAAAGTATCAGAGGAAAGTACTAAGAGAAACTTAAAGAGTAAATGTTGGGACGTAACATGTGATTTATAATTTGATGTGAATGTAACGGGAAGGACAAAACATTAAATAATGCACAAAATCTGGTATTTTCAAATAGACACAAAAATGAGACAAATTAAATCATGTCTGAAGGAGCTGCAAGAAAGACCAATGTTTAAATCATTTTATATAGTCGACATAAAGCTTTTGTCTCTTTAGACTTGCTCACAGTGAGAAGAGAAATCACAACTTTTACTCAAGTAAGTAGAGTACTGTGTTATGGAAGTCTTTACTTAAAGTGTTTACCTAATTTGTACTTTGTCATTGAGACTGGGAACACACTAGGTAAAACACTGTAAAAAAAGAGTTCCATAACAACTGTGTACAATATATTACTCAAGAGTAGAGTACTGTTACTTCAATAAAAATATGACTCAAGTAGGAGTAAAAGTGTGCTGCTAGAAAAGCACTCTGAAAAGTACAATTTCTTTAAAAAGTTGGTCAAGTACATGTAACTGAGTAAATGGAACTGAGTAAATGTAACTGAGTAAATGTAACTGAGTACCCACCTTTGCTGCTGTTAGATGTTTTAAAATGGACCAGATGTGACTTTGGACCAAGTGTCCTCATATTGCTCTTTATTTGTCCTGGCAGGGCACAGCTCAGTTTGACCTTGGTCATGAGGTGAACAGAGGTGATCGGCTCCATGAGGTTTTGAGGGTTTAACACTTTCCTGAACCTGTTTCCCTCAGATTCAAAGAGATTAGTTTATGTCCCATCAGCAGCGGCCAAACTGTTTGTAGTTTAATAAAAATAAACTTCTGCAAAATGGACCTTCAGAGCTTTGAAACATGTTATTGTAGTTTCCTTTTCATTGACCTTCTGAAGTTGTATTTGGGGAGATTTGTGCATGTTTGAGTCATCTGTAATAGCTTATTTTCAATATTCCATATTGTCGATCTACTCCTGTTTTCACTTTCACCGGTACATGCCCACTCTCATATACTTTCTACATGTACTCTGTTCGCCAATTTTATTTTTTAAATAGATGATACACATTTGAATTCATCAGTGTCACATAGTTATTTTAGTACAAATGAAAAAAATCCACTACTCAGTAGTGTGAGGCGCAGCTCCATATGCGGAGCTGACAGCATGCGCCGATTTGTTGTGATGATATTTTACGGCGACATCAGCTCCCACTGGGCCCCTGAGTTTTCTACTGCAGAAGTCAGCAGATCTTGTTTTGTATTTTACGAGCTACAGACCCTTTTCACTGAGCCACCTGACCACCGGTAGTTGTGGTTCTCTCAAAAACTGCAGAGCTGCTCTTCCTGCTCCATTCATCGTGTATTGGAAATTAGCTGACTCGTGCTAAAATAAAACAATATTTGGTAACACAAATGGTTAGTTAAGGATTAACTAAGTGTGAATTAAGTATGAGTAACTGTACCCAACACAAGTCAAATAATAGCTAATTAAGTGTTTATTAAGGTTGTAATTAAGTAGTTATTAAGCATGAATCATTATTAATTAAGTGTTTGTTCATTATTAATTAAGTCTTTGCTCATGCTTTATTAAGGCTAAATAGGGTGTAGTTATTATAAAGTGTTACCCAATATTTCACTACCTGCCAGCAGACAGAAGTCATGTTTACAAAATGACAGAGAGCATGTCAAGACCTTTACAGTACTTCACTGGAGGAAGTTTCTGTGTTTAGAAAAGCAGGTATTTGTGTCTTAAAGCTAATTCTAATGCCAACTGAAATTAAAATGAATTAGAGATGTTAAAATAGCACAATCTGAATGATTTGGCACAGAAAACAATGGATTTGTCGTTACATTTTCATGAACTTTGAGACACAAGCACCTACTTTTATAATCACACAAGCTTTCTTTGGTTAAGGGCTTACATAATCATAAAGGTCTTAACTTGCCCTCTGTGATCATCCATTTGTAACTTGCTCTGGTTCTGCCTCCTGAAGCTGATGGGAGCTGTTTGGGAAAAACTAAACAAATCTGAAAGTTTGCATTAGATTTTTTCTGAAAAAGAACTAGGATTTCTCAGATCTGTGGAGCCCAACCCTTGTTTGTTCCTCCGGTTTCAGGTTTAAAAAGCCGTAAATATCGAGTCCAAACGGGGTCAGCTCATTGGGTATAGGTTGTATGGTAATGGCAATTATTAAACATAGGTACACTGCCAGTCAAACTACTGCATGTGAACAGTTGAAATGACCAAACACAAATCCCTACTAAACTGTATATGTTGTTTGAATAGCATTACCTACTTTGTTTCTTGCCATTTTGGGGGAATTTTAGTGAAAAATAGGTAAATGTGCAGCTTTCCTGGTGAAAAATTTATACAACTGAATTGATTGTGCCGCCTTCAGTGGGCACAATTAATGTCACATGGTACAATTTCAAGTACCATGTGACATCACACAGGACTGCCCTGATTACAGGTGGTTCTCATTAGAAATACCTGGCTGCAAGGGCAAGTCCCCCCCCACTCTCCCCTTTAGTCCTCCAGACTCCAGCCCTGCTCCCTCCTCACTCTCCCCTTTAGTCCTCCTGACCCCAACCTTTCTTTCGCCTCTCTCTCCCTTGTAGTCCTCCAGACCCCTCCCGCTTCCCCTTCCTTCTCCTCTGTAACTGTTTAGAGACACATTAATGTAAGAATCATGTTCAGCTCAGAGACATTTACTCAGTTAACTTTAGACAACATGGTTTTTTGGTGGTGGTGATTTTGGTTCAGGACTCTTCGGTTTTTCTCCTTCTCCTCCTTCGCCTTCTTCTCTTCTGGAGCAGACTTCTTGTGGCAGAAATCTGAAAAGGACAAATATGAGCATTGGAGGGCAGTTGTTTAATCTTCTTATTTATTTATTTATTTGTCTGTTTATTTTGCTTGTTTGTTTTGTTTGTTTGTTTACCAGCCCTTCCCGTCGTAGCTCCACTCCTCGTAGTTCTCCCCGCTCATGTTCAAGCACTGGGCCAGTTTTCCTGTACTCCTCCTTCTCCTTCTCCAGAACCTCCACATCTGTGTGGTGTCCCTCTTTCCCTGAACAAACCAGGTCAGAACCTTGCACTAAACCAGGACTAAACCAGGACTGAACCAGGATTAAACCAGGTCAGAACCAGGGACTAAACCAGGGACTAAACCAGCACTAAATCAGGTCTGAATCAGGAATAAAAAACAAGGACAAATCTAGGTCTAAACCAGAATTAAATCAGAAATAAACCAGATCAGAACTGGACTAAAGCAGGACTGAACCAAGACTGAACCAGAACTAAACAAGGTCTAAACCAGGACTAACCCAGTGGTAAACTAGGACTAAGCCAGGACTGAACCAGGACTGAACCAAGACTAAACACCAGAAAAGACCCAGGACTTGAAACAGGTCTAAACCAAGACTAACCCTGGGTTAAACCAGATCTAAACCAGGACTAAACCAGAACTAGACCAGGACTAGGCCAGGACTGAACCGGGACTGACTGTAGATGAGCAGGAAGGTCCCGTGGTCTCTGCTGTGGTAAAGGACACTCAAGGTGTTTTCTGAACTGGATAGGAATTCTGTTTCAGCCGTGTCGTTGAACAGGTTCATTGCTCCATCTTTATGCACCACTGAAAGAACAGGGAATATGAGTGTGGAAGGACATCTGACACAATTTGACACACAAGGAGGGCATCTGACACACAGGCATACAGGGGTATGGGAGGGCATCTGACACACAGGCATACAGGGTTACGGGAGGGCATCTGACACACAGGCATACAGGGGTATGGGAGGGCATCTGACACACAGGCATACAGGGGTATGGGAGGGATATAGGAGAATGGAAAGGCATTTCACACACTTACTTGTCTCCTCCACTAGATGGCGGTGGCCATTCTGGCCATTCTGAGGCAGGGTCATATTCATGGTGTATACAGCACATTTCCCGCCTCTGAAAAACAAACACAAAATGGCATCTGCGAGGGCTCAGTGAGAGTCCTGATGTAAGATGGAGGACAGGGGTAGTGTGCTTTTGTCACTGTTTCTAAAAGTTACACCCAGAACTACAGCCAGGCTTTACAACTCACGACTATCACAGCTTTGTTTTGGTACGACCATAGACTGCATAAAAGAAGTGGACTCAGTGAGTATCACATCATCCATAGCGTAAGGCTCCAGTCAAATGAAGCTCAGCGAGGTTAGCAGTTATAGGGGCTAATTTGGAGTTCCATATTTGGATTTTTGACCGTGAGTGTCATAGCAACCAAAGGGCCAGTCCAAAGAAAGACTGTTGAAGGTAATGTCCCTTCATCCCCGCACCGCTCGTTTAGCGGATGGAGACAGATTAATAATAAAGGGTTACTCAAACATGTGTGAATGAAACAAAGCACAATTCCAGATATGTTTTTGAGGAGGTAACAACAATATGAAATGGCTTAAAGCTCAGAGTCTTTGTTGTGTAGGACTTTTAACTATAAAGGATCCAGGTCCAGACTAGGTCCACACTCGGTCCAGACTCGGTCTAGGCTCCAACTCCGAACTCCCGGTCCACATTCAGGTCCAAACTCAATTCAGACTCACTCCAGGTTCTAGGTCCATGGTCTAGTCCAGGCCTTACCCGTAGACATTGTGCTCGTGGAACTTCAGGCTGTGGTTGGACCAGCGACGGATCTCCACATGAGAGCTGGTAAAATTCGGCATTGGGTGCTCCTCAGGAGCTTTGGTCTTATCATGGATGAACCAGACCAAGATCCAGTCACCCACCGCCTATCAACAAGCAAGGTTAGTCCTTGTTTAGTCATAGGATAGTCCTGTTTAGTCCTCATTTGGGTCTGGTCTAGTTATTGTTTAGTTCTGGTTTAGTCCTGTTTAAATGCTGGTTATGTCTGGATTTAGTCCAGATTTAGTCTTGGTTCAGTCCTGGTTCAGTCCTGGTTCAGTCCTGGTTTAGTCCTGGTTTAGTCCTAGTCTAGTCCTGATTCAGTCCTTGTTTAGTCCTGGTTCAGACCTGGTGCAGATCTTGTGGGCCTATGGTCTTCTTGCAGGGCAGGTCTTGAGCCTGGGTCCCGACCAGGACCAGGACCAGGACCAGACTGAGGACTCCCAAAGTGGACTTCATCTCGACACAGAATCAGTCAGAGCTCACACACGATTTATACCCCTCAAACCGACCAATCACACCACGGCGTGTATTTGAAAGGAACTGGAATTGATTTTAGAGTAGGAGTTTGTTTGTAAAGTGGTATTAGTAATAGTAGTAGTAGTAGCAGTGTAGCAAAATGTTTTTTTTGTTTGTTTATATGTGAACATTCTCAAAATTTGTTAGAAGTATTAATTTTATTTTATTATATTTTTATTTAAACTTTTTCATAACTTTGTAAAAAAAAATGTTTTTATTAGGGTTCCACCTGGGAAATGTTGCGCAGGGGCCGTAATTAGTGTGGCACGCCCTCTGGCACATGTGCGCGCTGTCTCTGTCCCCCAGTCAGAGCAGCGCGGACTGTGCAGTGGTGAGTTGTGCTCCGCTGTCTCCCTAAAAAAGGAGCTAGCATTTTAGCAGTTTTTCGTAGTTTTTGCGTTAATACTGTATCTTATTTGTGTTGAAGGGAGACTGAGTGTTCGTTTTTTACTGATTTGTGCCTCTGCTGTTGTCTTTAAAGGTTTGAATATTTTGTTGTTCATTTTATATTTTGCATATTGTACATTGTAATAGTCAGAGCAGCGCGGACTGTGCAGTGGGAGACTGAGTGTTCGTTTTTTACTGATTTGTGCCTCTGCTGTTGTCTTTAAAGGGAGACACATTAAACTCCAGTGAAAAGAACCCTGCCTCCTGTGACCATTTTACACCTGCTACATAAAACTGGTGCCGTGACCCGGATCCCTTGATTAGCCGCTGCCGATCGCC
This sequence comes from Periophthalmus modestus, assembly GCA_019594935.1. Taxonomy (NCBI): domain Eukaryota; kingdom Metazoa; phylum Chordata; class Actinopteri; order Gobiiformes; family Gobiidae; genus Periophthalmus; species Periophthalmus modestus. The sequence goes on along the minus strand of JAIEZT010001318.1, from coordinate 9,849,688 downwards.
GAGGTTCTGCTGTGTGCTCGTGACGCCCGGAGTCCAAGCTGGCCTTCAAGCGGATGATGTTGGTCGCCATTTTGATTGGCAGGGTATAGTCACTAGTTATAAGACTGTGGGTCAAATATAGTGCATCCTAGCTCAGTAACAACAACAGAAAGGTTTTATTTAACCAGTTGCAAAGGTTTTTTTCATTCAGTCATTGTTTTGTGGTACTTTTCATTGATTTGTTTTAACTATGGCACATAAAACTAATGAGACATATGATGTATTATCACCTGCTGGGAGAGGGAGAGGTTTATTTACATTCATGAGTGAAACTCCAGGGTCTATTCCAAAAAAATTGTTTGGGTCAGATGAAGTTAGCCCTAGGCACATACCAGAGTTTTCTACACCCGCTATCGTTAATGAAAACACCACACACCAGTTACGTGAGCTTATTGGTGAATTATCAAGTCAGATAGGAGATAACATAGCTGGCCGTCTCTTATCCAGCCAACAGCCCTTCAGTTCACAGCCCCCTCATGCAAATCCATCCAGGTCAGAATCACTAAATGCAACTGCTGACCTCTCCAGAGTGAGTCTTGTTGTCAGACCAGACGTTAAAGACCCCCCCATGTATCGTGGTGATGGTGCAGACAAGTACTCCATTCATGAGTGGATTGACACTGTAGAAGTTTACTTGCATAAAAAAGACCTGCCCCTCAGTGAGCAAGCAGAGGAAGTGTTAAACCATCTCCTTGGCAGGGCAAAAAGTATTGTCAAAGTGGGGCTAAAAAGTAGCAACACCCCAGTAACTCCAGAGACAATATACAGCATTCTGAGACGCTACTTTAGTGAGACCCCTGGCTCTTGTCTACCATTAGCTGATTTTTATGCCACCCAGCCATCATCCAAAGAAACACCAGTGGACTATTGGGTCAGGTTAAACACAGCCGCTGAAGTAGCTGACAGACATTTAAAGTGCCAAGGTGGTAAAATGGACAATATGGACTCAGAAATAGCCATGATGTTTATCCGTAACTGCCCTGATGCTAATCTCGCTTGTGTTTTCAAATGTAAGCCCATCAGTAAATGGTCACTCACCGAAGTGCAGGAAGCTATAGATGAACATCAGAGAGAGTACCAAGCTAAAAGGTTACCTGCAGCCTTGCCCAAAGGACACGCCCTCCGTGTGGCTACGGCTGTAGCAAATGTTGACCCTCCAACGTATGACGCAGAGTACACTAGTGTGAACACAGCCAAGGTAACTAGCCCTGTTAAGGTGAGTGAACAAGCTGTCCCAGAGTCAAATGCATTAGAGAGAGTGCTAAGTATGTTGGAGAGAGTGCTGGAATGTACAAGTCAGCCTGCACCAGTTGCTGCCAGAGCACAGTCCTCCCCATTTGGCCGCCCATCTCCATGCCGTGTCTGTGGACAAAACTCTCACTCAACACGTTCACATTGTATGAAAGAGAAAAGGTGTTTGGGCTGTCTAGAGGTCGGTCACCAGAGAAAAGACTGTACTAAATCCCCCACAACTCAACAAGGCAGTACCCCAGCCCCGCTGTTTCAGGGAAACTAATGCACTCACATGCGGGAGGGGACAATGTGAGTGATAAAGTAGAAGAAACCCTCAAACTTAACTACGATGCTCAGTCCATCTACTCTGAATGTGTGACAGCCTCACCCCAGACACTGTTGTGTTATTTCAAAAAACAGTTAGGCTTGACAAGGCCGACAGTCTATTCTATACCAATGCACAGGTACAGGATGTAGTGTCCCTCAAAGCCCTACTTGATACTGGTTCGATGGCATGTACCATAAGTGAAGAGGCTGAACAGATGTTAAGCAGCGCTGACTCAGTATCCATGTCCAACGACACCTGCCCTGATATTGTACTCGTTGGCTGTGGTGGAGCTAAGGTCAAGCCCAAATGTATTTATGATTTAAAGGTGGAAGTGTATGGCTGTACATTAGGGTTCCAGTACTGGTTGTTCCAGGGCAAAAAGACCAAAATGATCATTGGGACTAATGTCATTAAGTACCTTCTAAAACAGTTCAAACAGTCCACACAGTTTTGGCAAGTTCTAAGCAAACCTGAGGCACCAGAGTCACCTGACATTATGCAGTTCCTGAACATGTTGTCTGGTATTAACAGGTGGAGAGGGGACAGCATTCCTGACATTATTGGGACGGCCAAGCTGACAAAGGCTGTGACTCTCCAACCGAGACAGGAACACCTTGTGTGGAGCAAGTTGCCTCCGAACTCCGCCCTCTCTGAAGCAGCGCTGTGCTGGTCGAGCCAACCAAGAGTCTCACACACAAAAATATATATCATTGTGTGCAGAACGGTATCCAACATGCATGGTGGACAGGTGGATCCCAGTCAGAGTGCTTAACACCTCCAACAGCCAGTCACTTTGAAGCGCAATGCAAAGATTGCAGAGGTGTCCGCCTGCATTGCTGTGAGGATTTAGATGAGGACACAGGAGCTGTTGAAGTATTGGAAATGAGAAATCAGACAATGTTGTGCGAGCATACTGACCACTCCCAAAGCCACCAAGACACCTTAGCCGAGCTGGGTCTGAGAATCTGGACATCGACTCTTGTGAGGTGTCACCCTACTGGAAAAGCCAACTCCTGCAGCTTGTTCGAAAGTATGAGGACGTCTTTTCAAAAAAACAAACTCGATTGTGGCTCGGCTAAAGACATTGTCCATAGAATCCATCTGTCCGACACTCGCCCATTTAGGCTCCCTTACCGCCGAGTCCCCCCTGGGCAGTACAAAACTCAGAGAGGTCCTCTCAGAAATGGAAGAACTAGAGATCATCCGCAAATCAAACAGCGAGTGGGCATCACCGTTGGTCTTGTGTGTGGAAAAAAAGACTGGAGATCTGAGAATCTGTGTAGACTACCGCTGGTTAAATGCACGCACTATCAAAGACGCCCATCCGTTACCCCACCAAGCGGACTGCCTGGCAGCCCTCGGAGGAAGTGCCATATTCAGTGCGATGGATCTCACCTCAGGCTTTTATAAACATTGCTATGGCTGAGGAGGACAAGAAGTTCACTGCATTCACGACCCCCATGGGCCTTTATGATGAGTTCAATAGGCTCCCGCAAGGCCTGTGTAACAGTCCTGCGAGTTTCATGCGGCTAATGATGAGCATTTTCGGGGACCAGAACTTTTTCTGACACTTCTCTGTTATTTAGATGATGTCCTTGTTTATGCGCCTGATGATGGCAGAAGCACTGAAAGGCTGGAAATGGTCTTTAACCGGCTGAGAAGTCATGGCCTAAAACTAGCTCCGAAAAAATGCCAAACTCCTCAGAAGAAGTGTTAGGTTTCTTGGTCATGTTGTGGACGGACATGGAGTTTCAACTGACCCTGACAAGGTCAAAGCCATCACCTCTATGACAGAGGCAGATCTAATGATGGAGGACGGTATAACTCCTTCACAAAAGAAAATCAAATCCTTCCTCGGCATGACAATGTACTACCAGCAGTTCATTCAAGGTTGCTCCAGCATTGCCAAGCCCCCCTTTTTGCACTCACTGCTGCTCCTAAAGGGAGGAAAGGGAACATGCGAGGTGCTGCTGCGTTCAAAAAAGTTGCATGCCAGTGACTGGAAACAGGAGCACAGAGAGTCATTTGAATGTCTTTAAAACCGCCCTTCTAGAGTCTGTTGTCCTAGCCCACCCAGATTTCAGTAGGCCATTTATCCTGTGCACCGATGCCTCGACAGATGGACTAGGTGCGGTGTTATCTCAGGTTCAGGATGGAGAAACAAAAGCTCGGCCTGTTGCATTTGCCAGTAAAGCTCTCACAAAGCAAATATCCAGCCCATCGGTTAGAGTTTCTGGCACTAAAATGGTCAGTCTGCGATAAATTCAGCCACTGGCTCAAGGGCAACACGTTCACTGTTTGGACAGATAATAACCCTCTGACCTATATCCTCACAAAGCCTAAACTCGATGCGTGTGAGCAAAGGTGGGTAGCAAAGTTATCGCCATACAACTTCAGCATCAAATATATACCAGGCAGTAAGAACATTGTCGCAGACGCCTTAAGCCGCCAACCCTTTGTCAAAAGCAGAGTTTCTTGGAGACTGGTAACAGAGCCCTACGAGAGATTGTTGAGAGAGTCAGAGCAACTCAAGGAAGACACAGTTCAGGAAGTGTTCAGGGCCAGTGCAGACTATCAAGAAGTGAACTGTCTCTGTGTTACATCGTGCTTAGAACTCAGTCATTGAATAATGAGGAAGTGTCAGCAGTCCTGTCAGGGTCAGCTAGATGAGGACCAGAGTTCAGAGCAAAGGGTGTTCTCTTGGCTAGCTCAGGACTTAGAGAGACTATTGCCCCCAGGCCAACCTACTTTACCTGTGTTTTCAGTTCAAGAACTCCAAGACGCACAACGAAATGACGCCACCATTGGTCAAGTCATACCATTTGTTACGCGCGGCAGGCGGCCATCAAGGAGAGAAAAGTCCAGTCTGTCCCCAAGAGCCCTGAAGCTCCTCAAGCAGTGGGAGAAATTGAAAATGCTTGATAACGTTCTGTACAGGGTGTGCAAAGACTGACAACTGGCAGGAAAGCGACACCAGTATGTAACTCCCTTGTCCCTAGTTGGCCAAGTCCTCCATGGTGTGCATGACGATGCTGGGCACCAAGGCCAAAGCCGCACCTTACACCTGGCCAGGCAGCGTTTCTTTTGGATCAATATGGAGCAAAGTACTTTTGAATACGTCAGATGCTGCAAACGTTGCGTTGTGAGTAAGACTCTTGATCCAGAGGGAAGAGCTCCCCTCGAAAGCATAAAAACCACGAGCCCCCTAGAGCTAGTGTGTCTTGATTTTTGGTCGGCTGAGGACGCAAAAGGTCGAAGTGTGGATGTTTTAGTGGTGACTGACCACTTTACTAAAATGGCCCATGCGTTCCAGTGCCCTGATCAGTCAGCAAAACAGGTTGCCCGTCAGTTATGGGACAGATACTTTTGCGTCTATGGCTTCCCTCAAAGAGTTCATGCAGACCAAGGCGCAAACTTTGAGAGTGAGCTCATCCAGGAACTGTTGAAAATATCTGGAGTGAAAAAATCAAGGACTACGCCTTATCACCCAATGGGCAATGGGCAGACCGAAAGGTTTAATAGGACATTAGGGAACATGATCAGAGCTTTGCCACCCCGTGATAAGAGTAAAATGCCACAGATGCTCCAGACATTGACATTCGCCTATAACTCTACAGCCCATGAATCAACTGGCTATGCGCCATTTTATCTGATGTTCGGTCGGATACCCAGACTCCCAGTCGATGTTATGTTCCACAACGCAGAAAGAGACAATGAAATCACTGACTACAACAGCTATGTAAAAAAGGTAAGAGACACTCTCAAAGAGGCCCTTGCTGCAGCCCAAGCCAATGTCGAGGATAGTCAGCAACGCCAAGCCCGCCTGTACAACTTGAAGGTGAAAGGCGCAGACATTGAAAAAGGTGACCAGGTTCTCTTAGCAAACAAGGGTGAGCGTGGCCGTAGGAAGCTTGCTGACAAGTGGTGCTCCACTATTTACACTGTTGTGTCCAAAGATCCCAAGTGTCATACTTACCGAATCAGAAACACAGCGACTGGACAAGAGAAAGTAGTCCACCCGAAACCTGCTCTTGTCAGCCAACTTCTTGCCACTTGAGCTTGACCCATGAGCAAGAGTCTGTGTCCTCCTTTAATTCCACTCCTGAACAGAGCAATGCGAACAGTGTCAGTCAGGATCTGTCACTTGTTGATTCAGAGCACAGTCCAGTTGATCGCACCGCTGAGTGGGTGGAAGAAACGTCGTTTGACGATCCCCTTTTGAGTTCATGCCCTTCTCAGGCTTCCCCAGATCTAGTCACTGAGTCACGCACTGAGTCTGACCCCTGAGAGACCATCAGGGTACTGAAGGTAATCACCGAGAAGTGGAAGACAGTCCAGTCCTCACACCTTCTTGTGCCCAGCCAGAAACCAAAGAAGCAGTCCCTGACGCAGTCAGTCTTTTCAAAACTAGGGCTGGTAGATTAGTGAAACCAGTTAACAGATTGATACAAAACATGACACAAAAGAACGCTCAGACACGTAATGCCGTTTCTGATTTTGCGAGGAATTTATTTTTCTAAAGAGTAGTACTATTTTTTATGGGGTGTGACCTAAGTGTTACAAAGTCACTGTGAATGTCAACTTCTAATGAATCTCAGGTTTAATGGAGAGTAGCAGCCACTAACTTACCTGTAGGAGATTGTGTATACGGCGCTATCTTATTGCGAGCTTACATTGTTTAGTCTGGCCAACTTTTCTGTGTTGCTTTTCCTTTTGTAGAGGAAAACATCTATGTTGCAACTTCACTGTGTTAGCTGGTGTGAATGTTACTCTGGTTCCAGGTTGCAGTCTATTGGGACAGTTTTGAGAAGTTCAGAGGGGAGTATGTAGCAAAATGTTTTTTTTGTTTGTTTATATGTGAACATTCTCAAAATTTGTTAGAAGTATTAATTTTATTTTATTATATTTTTATTTAAACTTTTTCATAACTTTGTAAAAAAAAATGTTTTTATTAGGGTTCCACCTGGGAAATGTTGCGCAGGGGCCGTAATTAGTGTGGCACGCCCTCTGGCACATGTGCGCGCTGTCTCTGTCCCCCAGTCAGAGCAGCGCGGACTGTGCAGTGGTGAGTTGTGCTCCGCTGTCTCCCTAAAAAAGGAGCTAGCATTTTAGCAGTTTTTCGTAGTTTTTGCGTTAATACTGTATCTTATTTGTGTTGAAGGGAGACTGAGTGTTCGTTTTTTACTGATTTGTGCCTCTGCTGTTGTCTTTAAAGGTTTGAATATTTTGTTGTTCATTTTATATTTTGCATATTGTACATTGTAATAGTCAGAGCAGCGCGGACTGTGCAGTGGGAGACTGAGTGTTCGTTTTTTACTGATTTGTGCCTCTGCTGTTGTCTTTAAAGGGAGACACATTAAACTCCAGTGAAAAGAACCCTGCCTCCTGTGACCATTTTACACCTGCTACAGCAGCAGCAGTAATAGTAGTAGTAGTAGTAGTAGTAGTAGTAGTAGTAGTAGTAGTAGTAGTAGTAGTAGTAGTAGTAGTAGTAGTAGTAGTAATTGTAGTAATAATAGTAGTAGCGCCATTTTTTTATTTTTTTTTTACAGATTTTTATCTTATTCTGACTTGGTTTAGTGGGATAGTACCTGTGGTAAATATTTATCAGAGTTTTAAGTGTCACTTTAAAAAGTTGAGAAGAAAAGTACAAAAACACAGGAAGTAACGCTGAGTTGTAAAACAGAATCTCTCTCCCTATGTTAACAACACGGAAAACTCCACCCAAAATAGTGGTCTACGAGCAAGAAAGGCATTTATCTGAAAGTTTAAACCCTTATTTAACTAAATAAAGTGTGTGTTGCCTTTTATTTGTATTAGTTTAATCATAACTATTGTGTAATTTAGACACATGTTGGCTGTAGTTTACATTATGGTTGCTAGGTAACAGTCAAACCAATTTTTTTTGGCCCTCTGACAATCTGGTGAATTGTCCCCCATTATCCTGAGTCATACTTTTTATTACTTTTAAAGTTTAAAATCCTACCATTGTAATGTAATAACATTGAGGTGACAGACAGACTTAAAGCTGCATTGTATAACTTTTCTGATGTGAACATCACCACCTGCTTGTGTCCATGCAAATATTATTGCTTTGCCTCGAATGTTCATCAGTATGTCATTAACTATACTCTTTATTCAGTGACAGGATTTTCCTACTGCGAGCGGGGTCGCCTCACCACAGAACTGACTGGGACCGACTGCACCATCTGCTTGTCTCCATGGAGATAGATTAGCTTGCTTCCATACTGTGGAATATTTCAGGCAACAGGTCAGGGGGTTAGGGGTTAGGGGTCAGGGGTTCACAAATGAGGAGAAAACTTCACCAAGGTATGTCTTTGTGTGTGGTGGTGGTGCTAATGCTAATTTTGAAGACTAATAATTATTCAGATATATAACACCTCAGACTGAAATAATTTACACACAGAACAAGTCTGTAACTTTATTTAATTTATGTTCTTATTAAAGAGATAGATCAGTTTTATGCCATACTGTGGAACATTATAGCCAAAGGAACAACATTTCCATGGAAACAAGCAAGAAGCTAGATAAAAGTCAGGTTTGTGGAGATGTTAACCTACTCACAGTAAGGACACATGTTTTTCTTTGTTCTTCAGAGCAATAAAAACATTTGGAATAAAAAAAAACATGTTTTTATTGTAGACTATTTTTTGGCAAAAACTTACACTTTGTGGCTTTAAAGTGTAAAAGCATTAGACACCTTTAATACTTCTTCTAGTCTAGTGATTATCATCAGTCACTCTTTGCTCTGTCCTTTATAGCAGAACAGAAAAGATGGCGGCTACAGATGAGTGAGAGGAACTAACAACTCTGCCCAGCTGAGCCATGCATGTTGCCCAAGAGCACAACACCAAAACTAACACTAACCACTCTGCTACAGACTAACTATTCTGCCACAAAGGGCTAACCACTCTGCTACAGGGCTAACCACTCTGCCACAGGCTAACCACTCTGTCACACACAGGTTAACAACTCTGCCACACACAAAGCTAACCACTCTGCTACAGGCTAACCACTCTGCCATACAGGCTAACCACTCTGCCATACAGGCTAACCACTCTGCCAGACATGCTAACCACTCTGCCATACAGGCTAACCACTCTGCCACATTTCACAAAACAGGCGACAAAATGAGAATTTAGATTTCTTTGTTTATTTGCTTATGCTTCTTAATTAATTGTCTTTGTGACAGAAATCTGAAAAACAGGAAATAAAGCGTTTAAGTTTTAATTATCTATACAATACTAAAATAATAATGTAATCTAACAGTGGGTAGAGTTCTACCTGCTGTTCCGTTGTAGTGGAACGCTGGCTCTGTGGGGAATCCCAAACACTCAGCTCGTTTGTGGAAAGCTGCGTGATTCTTCTTTACTTCCTCCACCGCAGCGTGATGCCCCTCTCTCCCTGAAATAAGAACCAGGTCTGAACCCGGGCTGAACCTGGTCTGAAGCAGGACTGAACCAAGACCTAAATAGGTCTAAACCAGGACCAAACCAGGGCTAAACCAGAACTGAACCAGGTCTAAATCCGGACAAAACTCGGTCTGGATCAGGACTAAACCAGGTCTAAATCAGGTCTAAACCAGGACCAAACCAGGGCTAAACCAGTACTGAACCAGATCCAAACCAGGACTAGACTAGGACTAGACCAGAACTAGATCAGGACTGAACCAGGTCTGAACCAGGTCTGAACCAGGTCTGAACCAGGTCTGAACCAGGTCTGAACCAGGTCTGAACTAGGTTTGAACCAGGACTAAACCCGGACTAAACCAGGTCTAAACCCAGACTAAATCTGGTCTGGACCAGGGGTAAACCCGAACTAAACCAGGACTGAACCAGGACTAAACCAGGTCTAAACCCAGACTAAACCCACTCTGGACCAGGACTGATTAGAACCGAACCAGGATAAAACCTGGTCTGGACCAGGACTAAATCCGGTCTGGACCAGAACTTAACCAGGACTAAACTCAGACTAAACCAGGTCTAAACCTGAAACAAACCCAGTCTGGCCCAAGACTAAACTAGAACTAAACCAGCACTCACTGTAGATGATGAAGAAATTGTTCCATTCGTCGCTCTTGAAAGTCATGGACAGACAGTGGTCACAGCTCTGGTAGAACGAGATTGTCACGTTATCCTGTAAGAGTTCAGATTTCCCCAAATACTCTGACCCTTCACATAAGAGCACAGAGAAGAGATAAACTTAACAATGATATGCACTATATACTACAGTCAAATTAAGTTTTATTGTGAAGGAGACTTACTTCCTTCATGCACCTTCAGTGTAAGGTTGTGATGGTCGCTACCATCCACGACTGTTGCGTTCATTTCGAAGTAGGAGCAATTCCATGTCTCACCCCTGAAAGACCAACAAAGTTCTGCTTTAGTCCTGCTTTAGTCCTGCTTTAGTCCTGGTTCAGTCCTGGTGTGGCCCTCGTTTAGCCCTGGTTCAGTCCTGGTTCAGTCCTGGTTCAGTCCTGGTTCAGTCCTGGTTCAGTCCTGGTTTAGTTCTAGTTCTGTCTTCGTTCAATCCTGGTTCAGTCCTGGTTCATTTCTTGTTTAGTCCTGTTTTAGTCCTGTTTTAGTCCTGTTTTAGTCCTGGTTTAGTCCTGGTTCAGTCCTGGTTCAGTTCTAGTTTAGTCCTATGTAAGTTCTTGTTCAGTACCTGTAGAAGTTGTTCTCGTAGTAGCTCAGGGTCTTGTTGTCGTGGAGCTCTAGTTTCAGGTGAGAGCTGGTCACCTTTGGGATCAGAGCCTGACCTTTGGGCCCATCGCTGACCCCCCAGATTGCTACCCAATGCCCCTCCACCTAGAGACCCAGAGACCAGGGTTAAAACACAACAGAAACCAGGATTTAGACCAGAGACCAGATCAGAGACCTGGGTTAGACCAGACCAGACCAGAGACCCAGGTTAGACCAGATCTGAGACCAGGGTTAGCCAGAGACCAGACCAGACCAGACACCAGGGCTAGACCAGAGACCAGACAAGAGACCAGTATTTAGCCCAAAGACCAGACCAGAGACCGGGGAGTTGTTCTCTCCTGACAGATAGCAATGGTCAACTTAGATTTTCATAGAGTGGACAGTGATGGGTTTAAACTCATCACCTGTTGTGAAATAAACAAGAGTGTTTCAGAGGTTTAATGTAGAGGCTGAAGTATGCATGTGAATTATATCTCCATAATCAAAGACAGAAACAAAGGCTGCTTGAACAGTGTCTTCCCTGTAATTTAATGGGAGACAAGATTAATTTCTGGTTTAGTCCTGATTCAGTCTTGGTTTAGTCCTGGTTCAGTCCTCGTTTAGTCTTGGTCTAGTTCTAGATCAGTCCTGGTTCAGTCCTGGTTTAGTCCTGGTTTGGTCCTGGTTTGGTCCTGGTTCACTCCTGGTCTAGTTCTTGTTCAGTCCTGATTTAGTCTTGGTTTAGTCCTGTTTTAGTCCTGGTTTACCTTGTGCAGTTTCTCCTCTTTGATGGTCTTCTTGAGGCCTTCACATTTTGGTTCATGGTCTTTGTGGTGTTCTTCGTCTTTGTGGTGGTCTTTGTGGTGATCTTTGTGGTGGTCTTCGTCTTTGTGGTGGTCAGCTAGGACCAGGGCGAGAACCAGCATCAGACTCAGGACTCTCAGTGAGCGCTTCATCTTGATGGAGTAGGACCATAGCCAATCGCAGACCTTTATTTAGTCGAGTTTGTTCGAGAGCAGGTTCAAGGTTAAAACAACAAAGCAGAAAAACATATCCCCCATGAATCCAAAGGTTGATAGTACCAGTGACGTGCAGTCAGGGGAGGCAGGTGAGGTCGTGCCTCACCTGCCAAAAATAAATGAAATGCTTTTATTTATCCAATGATTTGTACTATAAAGTTATTTTCTATTTAACTTTGCACTTTTAATTCTTTTTTTATTCAAAATCGCTGTATTTTTACGTTTACCATTGAAATACTGAGAAGAGACGTGTGGAGAGGCACCAGCTGTTCATGCCCCACATGGACTGACTGTGCTGTAGCTCAGCAGTGACAGCTGCTGCTTTAGGCGGCTGTGACAAGGCTCCGGGTGAGGCACGTAGTCACCTGGCCTCATGGTAGGGGGCACTCGTGAGCTTAGGGATTCATGCAGCTCCTGCAGAATAGGGGCCACAGAATAGTGACAGCAAACTACAATTTAGAGTTAACAAATCAAGTTTAGCAATCTGTTCACTTTTTTCTTCGTGTCTGGCCCTACTTTTTAAATGGAGGAAGATATTAAAGCTCAAACTGTTTTCTAAACTGGACTTTTGGTCGAAGCAGGAGGTTATAATTAAAAAAAAGACCAACGCTAAAGGAGCTAAATGGTTTGCTCCAGACTACGAGATGAACGACTCACTCTTTTTAAACAGAGTGGTATGAAATGGTAAGAAATTTTTTTATTTCAATCCATTGAGAATTGGGGAACCAGAATAAGTATAAAAAACAACACAGAACCAGCTTCCTTTTTATTTCATACTATTAGAGCTATTTCATACAGACTTCTGAACTTTTATTTTGAAATTCTTTTTTATTTTGGCCTCAAGTCACTGGGGGAGACATTGGCCCGGGGCCAAATGTACTTGCTGACAACTGGTTTACAAGTTTGTAAATCTGATTGTGAGGATATCAGTGCCTCACCAGCCATGAACCTCACTACACGTCACTGGATAGTACAATCTCCACTGTTGCTCGTGTCCTTGGTAAAGACACTTTATCCACTCACGTCCTTTCAGTGCCGTGACCTGGCTTAGGGTTCAAATGCTTTCATGTAACCCAAAAACTGATCCAAAGTTCATTATCCTCTGTCATCACAAATTAAAGTGCAGACACAATTCTGTTAACTAAGGCATAGTTCATCATTATATTGAAGATGTTATTAAAATCAGAACTAAACCAGAACTAAACCAGGACTGAACCAGGAGTGAACCAGGATTGAACCAGCACTATACCAGGACTAAACCAAGACTAAACCAGGACTGAACCAAGACTAAACAAGGACAAAACCAGGGCTGAACCAGGACGAAACCAGGACTGAACAAGGAATGAACAAGAACTAAACCAGAACTAAACCAGGACTAAACCAGGACTGAAGTAGAACTGAAACAGGACTGAGCCAGGACAGAACCAAGACTGACCCAGGACTAAACCACTATTAAACCAGGACTAAACCAGGGCTAAACCAGCACTGAAACAAGACTGAACCGAGACTAAACCAGGACAAAGCCAGGAATAAACAAGGACTGAATCGGGGCTGAACCAGGACAATTATCTAGAAAACATGGAGGGAATAAACAGAGTGACTCCGCCTATGTCTTGTCATTTGTATACGGACTAATGAAGGATTAGCAGCCATTACACTGGGACCGTGACCCATTGGATCACCTGATCTGCTCGACGCCAATCGCCGTGGTTGCTGTCCTACCTTTCACCTGCACCTTCGACTGGCTCTTCTGTGGTGTCGATGGTGTGTTACAAGGACAACTTGAGGGTGGTTCTTTTCAGTTAGAGACTAAAAGTGATTTACTTTGATTACACAATGCAGGTACTGTTTAGAGCTATATTGTTGTTTTATAACCATGGATGATTTCACCACTCCGGTTTGGTCTAAGGGTAGAGGTTTGTGGAGATAACAATGTGCAGACTTCTACATCCAACAGTGATGTTAATGTCATTCACCAGCTTAGTGATATGGTGGGCCAGTTAGGTGCCCAGATTGGTGAGTCAATAGTAGCTAAACTAATGTCAGCTGGTGTTATCAGTCTGTCAAGTGACACTAAGACACCCACTCCCACTCATGCTCCCACGTGTAATGTGACCAAATGTGACTCTCCCCATGTGACCATGACCTACAGGCATTAAAGGTGATGGTACTGACAAAGTTTCAGTTCAGGACTGGATTGACATGTCTAAGACCTTTCTAAAGAAAAAAGGAACCCCATTGTGCTGGTGACCCTGACCTTGATGTTGCAGACAAGCCCGCCATAATCTATGATGTCCTTCTGCGCTATTTCAGTGATGCCCCCTCGGGTCTTCCCCTTGCAGACTTTTATGCCACCCTACACAAAGAAAATCCTGTTGACTATTGGATAAGGCTGAATAAAGCAGCTGACATGGCTCAAGAGGGTTTGCAGAGACAAGGTAATGCAACAGGCTGTTTGAATAATGAGGTGGCCCTCATGTTTGTTAAGCATTGTCTGGACCCTGAACTGTCCTCCACGTTTAAGTGGAAGCCCATTCATGAGTGGTCTTCAAAGGATGTTCAGTTGAGAATTGATGACTATCAAAGAGAAATGTGGGCAAACCAAAGGTCATCTGGTGCAACACAGGTCAAAGTTTGTGCTGCTGCAGTGACCCCTGAACAGTCTAGTCCAGGTAATGTGCTTGTACCAGAACAATGTCCCTCAGCTGGTTTCAATCTTCCTTCGGCTAATGTTAATGCGCTGACTCTGCATAGCCCTACCAGTTTTGCTTCACCCCCTGCACCACAAGGTGTGTCTGTCCCAGTCGTGGCCCAAAACCTTCAGCAGTCAGAGGAGAGGCTCCTGAGTCATATGGTTGAAATGTTTCAGGAGGTGTTGGATGAAGTGCAGGTGCACAATGCTTGTCCTGCTGTAAACAGTGAACCCTCTCGTGCTCGCCAGCGCCGTCCCATAGAGTCAAGTTGTAGAGATGAACCACTCCACAATCTCACACTGTATATCCGAGAGACTGTGCTTTGAATGTCTTGCCCCTGGCCACACTAGATCCAAGTGTCTTAGTGTCGCATCTGGCCGTGCCCCTTCCCAAAATCAGGGAAACTAGATGGACCTGTATTCAGCGTGAGGCAGTACAGGTCTAGGCAATAACTTCCAAATCATTGTATTTCCGATGCTCAGTCTGTCTATTCTTCTGCCCTGGAGTCATGTCCCTGAAACTGCCATATACCAGAACTTGCAAACGATAGGCAACAGTGACAGCCTTTTTTACACAACCGTGTCATTCGGTTGTACGGTTAAGATGGGTGGGATGTGGGATAGTGGCTCTATGGCCTGCAGCATTAATGAGAGTGCAGAACAGAAGCTCAGAGAGGCTAGGATACTTACCGATGTGAAGCTGTTTAATTTAAGATGTTGTCCTAGTTGGTTGAGGGGGACTCCGTGTTAGACCCAAATGTGCTGTTGAGATGGAGATTGAAGGCTGTGGCTGTAATATGTTAGTCCCCACACTCAGGGCCAGCATGATGATGTCATTCTTGGTACAAATGTAATTAAGTATCTATTACGTCAGTTGAGACAGTGTGATTCCTATTGGCACGCAGTGTCTAGCTCTCCTATTGACCCTGAAACTCTAGAGTTTCTGTCTATGCTCTCAGGTCTGAATAAGTGGCAAGGTGACCCCATCCCAGACAAAGTTGACACTTTGTCTGGTGCAACTTAGCTACCTGTCTTGAGCCTGGACATGAGTATCTCCCGTGGGATAGGCTGCCGAAGAATACACCTGTGTTCCCAGGAGCTGCTGTGTTCACTGAGCCCACCTCCTCACACTCCACTCCCAGGCGCATTATAGTCGCCCCAAGTTGTCACCCATATGTGGGGCGATGGGTGGGTTCCTGTCAAACTCATTAACACCTCTGACAAGCGAATACTCATCAGACGTAATGCAAAGTTAGCCGATGTGTACACCTGTGTGACTCTCAAGGACGTCGACTCCGATAATTGTGTGACTGAACTGACCCAAAACATTATGTCATCTGTGCCACCTGCAGAACTTGGGACAATCAAAGATCAGCTCCACTCAACAGGCCTCCCTAATGCTGACATTGATTCATGTGAAGTCTCAGATGAGAGCAAGAGTAGAATGGCTAGCCTTGTTTTGCAGTCCCAAGATGTCTTTTCTCGCCACCATTTGGACTGTGGAGAAGCTAGAGGCTTTGTACACTGCATACACCTGTCAGACAACAGACCTTTCAGACTGCCTTACCGGCGTGTGCCACCGAGCCAGTACCAAAAGCTGCGGCAAGTTCTGACGGAGATGGAGGAAAAGGAGATCATTAGAAAGTCAAACAGAAAGTATCTTCGCCTTTGGTGCTTGTATGGAAAAAAAAATGGAGACCTTTGTATTTGCACTGATTTGCGCTGGCTGAATAAAATGACGCTCAAGGACGCTCATCCTCTTCATCAATCTGATTGTTTGGCAGCACTTGTAGGTAAATGTCTTTTCAGCACCATGAATTTGACATCTGGCTTCAACAATATGCCGCTCCACGAGGAAGATAAAGTATTCAGCCTTTACCACTCCAATGGGCCAATATGAGTACAATTGCCTCCCACAGGGCCTCTGTAATAGTCCTGGTAGCTTTATGCGTATGATGACCAGTATTTTTGGAGATCAAAACTATCTAAATCTTCTGTGCTATTTGGATTATTTGGATTTGGATTATTATTATTATTTTAGTTTTTGCACCAGACGACGAAACCACTGCATTTCACTACTTACGTCTTGAAATGGTATTTAGCAGACTGCAAAGGTCTGCATTGTTCTGTAAAGTTTTTGGGCCATGTCATTGATGAAAATGCCGTCTCGACAGACCCTAGTAAGGTTGACAGCATCTCGAACATGTCCTGTACTGATTTAATGGAGCCAGATGGCGTGACTCCTTCCCCTAAGAGTCAGAGGCCATTCTTAGGGGTGGTGAACTACTATCAACATTTTGTGCCACAGTTCTCTTCCACAGCCATGCCCCTGTTGGATCTCCTGAAAGGCGAGAAAAAGAGGAAAAAATTTATCCAAACTCCAATACAAGAAGCTGTCCACCTCTGATTGGACTAGTGTCCATGTCCATGCATTTGAAAAGCTCAAAGATGTCTGTTGAACGCAGTGGTCTTAGCCCACCCTGACTTCTCCCGCCCCTTTGTTTTGTCTCTTTGAATCTCTCAAAAGCACCCCTGTGGGCTCCACCCTTGACCCCGCCCTCATAGTTGGGGACTATTAAGCCACCTGTGGCCAATATGGCACTCTCTTTGCTGCTAGTCTGCTGCTGTGCTTGGATCTGGTGTATTGTGAGGTAGGAATGGCTTTTTAATATGATTTTAATCATTAGGCTAACTCGCAATCTATTTTCTTTAATAGTCCTGCTCTGTAGTGTTGGTCGGGGGGAGTCCAACAGATGGTAAACTTGCAGCAGAGGGCTGGTTTGACTCTGGCTGAACTTTAAAGGGTGGCTAAACCTGCTGCTGTTTTGTTTTGCTGCGTTCCTTTTTTGTTTCTGCACACTGTTCTGTTCTGTTTTTTTTTTTGCATTTTGTTTTGTATTTTTATCAGCAGGTTTTGCAACTGGGTCAAGTTTTAATCAATTTTGTTTTCTTTCAGCGACGCTGGGTGCCTTCTGGTGGTTGGGCTATAGGCACATTGGTGAGGTTCCCCACCTTTGCATGTGATTTAGTGACTGGGATCACGATTTTAGTTTTGTGCACTTTTCATGTTGCTGTGCCGTTTGCTGTGTCCACTAAGGTGAGTATGTGGTAGCACCCCTGGGCACACCCCTGATAGTCTGCCCACCACTGGTGGCCCCAGCTAGCTTATTGTGTTTTTGGTTATTTTAAATCGCTTGTTTTTACTCCGAGGCCTCTTTTAACTAGAACTTAAATTTTTAGCTTTTTGTAAAAAAATGTGTCTATCTTGTAAATTTAAAATGTTATAATATATTTCCCTAAATTTAGTTGTTTATTCTATTTTAGCTATATTAGAATTTTTTAAACTTTCCTTAAATAAAAACTTTTAAAATCATTATTCACGGCTTTGTCTCTTAGTTCAGGATCTTACGTGGTAGGCGCAGTCCTGTCTCCAGTTAAAGTGGGTGAGTCACGTGCAAGGCACATAGCCTTTGGGGCGACAGTAGCTCAGTAGGTTGAGTGTTTGTCCACTGATCTGAAGGTTGGCGGTTCAAATCCTGCTCTCTACATAAACATCATTGGTTGAGTGGTTAGATCCACTGACTTGAAGGTTGACGGTGCAATTCCAGCCCTCACAGATGAATGCTGTCGTTGTGTCCTTGGGCAAGACACTTAACCCACTTCGCCCCCAGTGTCTGCGTACACTGGTGTGTGGATGGGTGACTGGTTCCTTGTTGTAAAGCGCTTTGAGTGCCTTGAAAGGTAGAAAAGCGCTACAGAAAAACTATCCAGAGCATAGGCTTGAGTTTTTAGCCTTGAAATGGGCTGTGTGTGACAAGTTTAGTCATTGCCTTAAAAGCCACACATTTTCGGTTTAGACGGATAACAATCCTTTGGCTCACATAATTCCTAAACCGAAACTTGACTGCTGTGGACAACGTTGGGTAGCAAAGCTTGCCGGTTATAACTTTGACATAAAGTATATCCCAGGTCAACAGAACATTGTAGCTGATGCTTTGAGTGGTGTCCCTTTTGTCAAAAGTCCTGTGGGCCAGAGGTTGTTTGCTGAGCCGTATCATAGCCTCCTGAGTCAAGCCAAAGATATGTCTAATGCTTCTGTCCAGCAGGCCTTTCATACTTCCATGGGCTGTGATGTTGTCTTGTCAAGTGCTCAACAATCTGTGCGCCACTGCCAAATGTAACCTGGTGAGGTTTTGGCTGTTTTGCAGTCACATGTTTGTTGGGATGATGGCTCTAGAGGTCGTGCTGTTACTGTCCTCCAGTTTTTGCCCCAACTTGTAACCTCTGGTTTGATACCCTTGATACTCTGCCTGCATATGTGGCAAAAGGCGGGTCGGTCACCCACCGCATTTACGTTTGGGGGGGCTTAAGGCCCAAGGGTCACAATCAAATTAAGTGTAAAAGACACGCAAGATCCTGAATTAAAAGACAAGAGACATGAAGAATGATTTAAATGTTTTTATTTTAATAAAAGTTTAAAAATTCAAATAGGGGCTGAAATAAACTAAAGTTAACCAAGACAATTAAATTTGGGAAAATATAACATTTTAGATTAAAAAGATGGACAGAATAAATTTTATTACAAAAGACAAGCTAAAAATTTAATTTCTGGGTTAAAATAGGCCTACGAATAAAAAGTTTAAAATGACCACAAACAAAATAAGCTAGCTGGGGGCCACCAGTGGTGGGCAGACTATCAGGGGTGTGCCCAGGGGTGCTACCACATACTCACCTCAGTGGACACAACAAACTGAAAAGTGCACAAAACTAAACTCGTGATCCCAGTGCACCAAATCACATGCGAAGGGGGAGGGGGGCCTCACCAATGTGCCTAGCTCAACACCAGACGGCACCCAGCGTCGCGGAAACAAAACAAAGTTTGATTCAAACTTGACCCAGTAAGGTAAAGCCTGCTGATAAAAAAAATACAAAACAATGTGCAAATGCAAAACAAAATCCAAAACTGCAAAATAAAAGGAACGCAGCAAAACAGTGTACAAAAACGGTACTGATGCAAAACAAAATGCAAAACAGCACTGTAAAACAGCAGCAGGTTTAGCCTGAAAAAACAATCTGTTAAAAAGGCCCACCTCCGCCATATCCTGCTCCCCTTACCACCAACTTACCACCCTTTAATGCCCAGCAGGAGCCAAACCAGCCCTCTGTCGTGAATTTGCCATGGGTTGACTCCCCCAGACCCAACACTGCAGAGCAGGACTACTAATGAAAATAAATTGCCAGTTAATCTAATGGTTTAAGTAATATAAAAAAGCCTCTTTCCTACCTCGCAATACACCAAAGTCCAGGCACAGCAGCAGACTGTAGCAGCAGCGAAGAGAGTGCCATATTGGGCAACAAGTGGCTTAAATAGTCCCTAACTATGAGGGCGGGGTCAAAGGTCGAGCCCACAGGGGTGCTTTCAAGGACAGCAGGGAAATGCAGATAACCCCAGTACACATACACTGAACAGGAAACTCCGTGACAGCCAACTCAGATTATTTCTAGTGTGTTGTACTATGTTGAAAGGTGTCGGAGACCTACAAGGAAAGGGAGAACAAAAGAGCAAAATGGGCGACAGCGGCTCAGTGGTTAAAGCATTAGTTCCCCAACCCAAAGGTCGGAGGATCGAGTCCTGCTCGGACCAAGTTCTGTCGGTGTGTCCTTAGGAAAAGACACTTCACCCACATTGCCTAGTATGAAAGTGTGTGGCACGCGAATGATTGGTGGTGGTCGGAGGGCTGATGGTGCAAAATCCACTTTTGTCAGTCTGCCCCAGGGCAGCTGTGGCTACAATAGAAGCTGACCATCACCAAGTGTGGACTGAATGAATAATGACTAAAGTGTAGCATTTTGAGAGGCTCTGACAAGCCTGTAAAGCACATTGCAAGTGTAAGGCATTATTATTAAAAGAGCCTGTCGATGTAATGAAGTACCTCAAACACTGGGAAAACACTGGGTGTCCTGTACAGAGTTTTGAGAGATCTCAAGACAAAGTCAAAACGCCACCAATATGTTGTTCCAGATTCACTCAAAGCTGAGGTACTGCGTGGTATACATGACCAGGCAAGGTCAGCAAGCCCAGTCACATAGCCTTAGTCTGACCTGTTTTTTTTCTGATTGACTTTAGACAGAGATGTAAGGAACTATGTCCTAACTGTATTGTTGGTAAGACGGCTGACCCTGAAGGCAGAGCTCCTTTCGAAAGCATTGTCACATCTAGACCACTGAGAGCTTGTTTGTATAGATTTCTGTCTGCGGAAGATTCTAGAAATAATTCATGTGCTATGTCATTACAGACCATTTTACTCGCATGGCACAGGTCTTGCCTGTAAAGACCCAAACATCCAAGCAGGTCACAAAGGTCAATGCATGCACGTTTCCCCACGTTTTGTAGCCGTGCGTGCGACGGCAGACTTCACTTGGACAAAGGCAAGCAACAAAGTGCAAACTATTGTGTTAAAGTTTTTGGACGTACATTTTTTTTAGGGGAAGATGGTTTAAACATTTCCACATTTCGATGCTACTGTTTTGATTTGATCGTTTCCGGGACGCATTGAAGTCATTTGGACAGACTGCGGAGTGACTCGCCTATGTATGGTCATTTGTATAAGGATAATGACAGGATTAGCAGCCGTTACACAGGACTGGAACCAGTTCTGAACCAACACTCATTCTAGGTTAAACCAGGACAAAACACCAGGGACCAGGAACCAGGACTAAACCAGGACTGAACAGGCAGGGACAGAATCAGGACTGAACCCAAGACACTAAAACCTGGATTAAACCCAGGACAAAAATGAGAACCTGAACACCAGGGAATGAACGAGGATTAAAACCAAGTCCCAACTGAACCAGGATTTAAGGTGTAAGACTGAACCATGACTAAACAAGGACTAAACCCAGCGACGCGAATCAGAATTAACCCTGGACCAGAACTGGGATTAAGTCAAGACCATAACCAAGACTAAACCAGACATGAATCAGGACTAAACAAGGATTGTGAAACAAGGACTAAAACCAGAACTGGAACCAGGACAATGAACCCAGGTCTGAAAAAGCATCTAAACCAGGACCAAAGGCAGGACTAAAACGGGACCTAAACCAGTACCAAACCAATGACTGACGGGTCAGGTCTGAACAGGTCTGAGCCAAGACTAACCACGGGGCTGAACGCATGGACTGAACCACGTTTGAAACAGGACTAAGCAGGACCAAACCAAGAACTTAACGGTAGGGCGCGCTGGACCAGGGCAAGGCAAGGCACAAGGCAAGTTTCTTTGTATAGCACAAATCGTACACAAGGTAATTCAAAAGTGCTTTACTGAATAAGAAGACATTGAAAATCACATCAAATCCAA
The DNA here is from genome assembly GCA_019594935.1 of Periophthalmus modestus. Lineage (NCBI taxonomy): Eukaryota > Metazoa > Chordata > Actinopteri > Gobiiformes > Gobiidae > Periophthalmus > Periophthalmus modestus. Next base: position 9,828,317 of record JAIEZT010001318.1, on the reverse strand, counting down.
AACATAAATAATCACTAAATAATCATCCTAAAAATGACATTAAAAACATTAAACGAGTGCCAAAATAAAAAGCGTCATTTCAGTCATCATGACCACAGATTATAAAACAGAACGTTTTGGAGCCTGGATTTAAACATTGTCACCTAGGCGATAGCGCTGTCTCACATGCTTCAGGACGGGGACTGTTCCAGGTTTTAGGCTTCAGTAACGGACATAGAAATGCTGAAATGTTAGGGTTCGCATGGGGGGGGGTGACTCCTGATCTCTGGCACGGCAGGGCAGTGAGGCTCGGGCCCGAAGTCCCTCAGAATGTGAGATTGGTTCATGTGGCACTAACCATGTCCGATGATGTAGCTCTTTGGACTTACGCTTTAAACAAATGACCATGTAAGAGAGCTGGTTCACAAGGCAGAGCTGCTTTAAAGTCGATTCTTTGAGCTATAGGAAGGCCATTGTAAAACAGAGATCGGTTGAGCACATTGGGACTTCTGTGCTCGGTTACTTCCTGGTTCTGGTCAGGACCTGAGCAGCAAGGTGTTCTGGATGGACTGCAGCTGTCTGTAAGGCAGTTGGAGAGGCCAATGAGAAGGAAGTTACGAGTAGTCTAACCTACTGGAGACAAATGGCATGGATAAGTCTCTCTAAGTCTGGCTTTGACA
>JAIEZT010001318.1:9578839-9827558 GCA_019594935.1 Periophthalmus modestus | reverse complement strand
CAGGGTTCACAATGAGGAAAAACTCACCAAGTATTCCTTTGGTGTTTGGGTGGTGGGTGCTAATGCAATTTTGAAGACTAATCAGTTATCAATAAACACACCCTCATACGAATAGATTTACAAACACGAACAATCTGTAACTTTATTTAATTATGTTCTAGTAAAGAGATAGATCAGTTTATGCCATACTGTGGAACATTATAGCCAAAGGAAACACATTCCTGGAAAAACAAGCAAGAAGCTATATAAAAGTCAGGTTTTTGGGATGTTAACACTACTCCAAGTAAGCACATGTTTTTTGCTTTGTTCTTCGAGAGCAAGAAAAACATTTGGAATAAAAAAAAACATGTTTTTAATTGTAGACATAGTGTTTGGCAAAAAAGCTTACACTTTTGTGGCTTTATAAATGTTTAAAGCCATTATGACACCTTTAATACTTCTTCTAGTCTACGTGATTAGCATCAGTCACTCTTTGCTCTTGTCCTTTTATGGCAGAACAGAAAAGATGGCGGCTACAGATGGAGTGAGAGGAACTAACAACTCTGCCCAGCTGAGCCATGCTGTTGCCCAGATCACAACACCAAAACTAACACTAAACCACCAAATCTGCTACAGACTAACTATTCTGCCACAAAGGGTGCTAACCACTCTGCTACAACAGGGCTAACCACCCACTCTGCCCACAGGCTAACCCTCTGTCACACACAGGTTACAAACTCTGGCCACACACAAAGCTAACCACTCTGCTACAGGCTAACCACTCTGCCATACAGGCTAACCACTCTGCCATACAGGCTAACCACTCTGCCAGACATGGCTAACCACATCTGCCATCATGCCATACAGGCTAACCACTTCTGCCACCCCCTTTCACAAAACAGGCGACAAAATGAGAATTTTAGATTTCTTTGTTTATTTGCCATTATGCTTCTTAATTTAATTGTCTTTTGTGACAGAAATCTGAAAAACAGGAAATAAAGCGTTAAGTTTTAATTATCTATACAATACTAAAATATAATGTAATCTAACAGTGGGTAGAGTTTCTACCTGCTGTTCCGTTGTAGTGGAACGCTGGCTCTGTGGGGAATCCCAAACACTCAGCTCGTTTGTGGAAAGCTGCGTGATTTCTTCTTTACTTCCTCCACCGCAGCGTGATGCCCTTCTCTTCTCCCTGAAATAAGAACCAGGTCTGAACCCGGGCTGACCTGGTCTGAACCAGGACTGAACCCAGACCTAAATAGGTCTAAACCAGGACCAAACCAGGGCTAAACCAAACTGAACCAGGTCTAAATCCGGACAAAACTCGGGTCTGGATCAGACTAAACCAGGTCTAAATTCAGGTTCTAAACCCAGGACCCAAACCAGGGCTAAACCAGTACTGAACCAGATCCAAACCAGGACTAGACTAGGACTAGACCAGAACTAGATCAGACTGAACCAGAACTGAACCAGGGTCTGAACCAGGTCTTGAACCAGGTCTGAAACTAGGTTTGAACCAGGACTAAACCCGGACTAAACCAGGTCTAAACCCGACTAAATCTGGTCTGGACCAGGGGTAAACCCAAACTAAAACCAGGACTGAACCAGGACTAAAACAGGTCTAAACCCCAGACTAAAACCCACTCTGGACAGGACTGATAGGGACCGAACCAGGATAAAACCTGGTCTGGACCAGGACTAAATCCGGTCTGGAACCAACTTAACCAGGACTAAACTCAGACTAAACCAGGTCTAAACCTGAAACAAAACCCAGTCTGCCCAAGACTAAACTAGAACTAAACCAGTACTCACTGTAGAGGATGAAGAAATTGTTTCCATTCGTCGCTCTTGAAAGTCATGGACAGACAGTGGGTCACAGCTCTGGTAGAACGAGATTGTCACGTTATCCTGTAAGAGTTCATGATTTCCCCAAATACTCTGACCCTTCACATAAGAGCACAGAGAAAGAGATACACTTAACAATGATATGCACTATATACTACAGTCAAATTAAGTTTTATTGTGAAGGAGACTTACTTCCTTCATGCACCTTCAGTGTAAGGTTGTGATGGTCGCTACCATCCACGACTGTTGCGTTCATTTCGACTAGTAGGAGCAATTCCATGTCTCACCCCTGAAAGACCCAACAAAGTTCTGCTTTAGTCCTGCTTTAGTCCTGCTTTAGTCCTGGTTCAGGGCTGTTTTATACCTGGTTTTAGTCCTGGTTCAGACCTGGTTTAGATCTGGTTCTGTCCTGATTCAGTCTTTAGTCGTGCTTTAGTCCTGATTAAGTCCCTGTTTAGTCCTGGTTCAGTCCCAGTGTAGTTTTGGTTTAGACCTAGTTTCAGTCCTGTTTAGCCCTGGTTCAGTCCTGGTTCAGTCCCAGTGTAGTCTTGGTTTAGACCAGGTTCAGTCCTGGTTCAGTCATGATTTAGTTCTGTGTTAGACCTGGTTTAACCCTCGTTCAGTTCTGGTTCAGTTCTGGTTCAGTCCTGGTTCATTTCTTGTTAAGTCCTGGTTTAGTCCTGGTTTAGTCCTGGTTTAGTCCTGGTTTAGTCCTGGTTCAGTCTGGTGTGGCCCTCGTTTAGCCCTGGTTCAGTCCTGGTTCAGTCCTGGTTCAGTCCTGGTTCAGTCCTGGTTTAGTTCTAGTTCTGTCTTCGTTCAATCCTGGTTCAGTCCTGGTTCAGTTCTAGTTTAGTCCTATGTTAGTTCTTGTTCAGTACCTGTAGAAGTTGTTCTCGTGGTAGCTGAGGGTCTTGTTGTCGTGGAGCTCTAGTTTCAGGTGAGAGCTGGTCACCTTTGGGATCAGAGCCTGACCTTTGGGCCCATCGCTGACCCCCCAGATTGCTACCCAATGCCCCTCCACCTAGAGACCCAGAGACCAGGGTTAAAACACAACAGAAACCAGGATTAGACCAGAGACCAGATCAGAGACCTGGGTTAGACCAGACCAGACCAGAGACCCAGGTTAGACCAGACCTGAGACCAGGGTTAGACCAGAGACCAGACCAGACCAGACACCAGGGCTAGACCAGAGACCAGACAAGAGACCAGTATTTAGCCCAAAGACCAGACCAGAGACCGGGGAGTTGTTCTCTCTGACAGATAGCAATGGTCAACTTAGATTTTCATAGAGTGGACAGTGATGGTTTAAACTCATCACCTGTTGTGAAATAAACAAGAGTGTTTCAGAGGTTTAATGTAGAGGCTGAAGTTCATGCATGTGAATTATATCTCCATAATCAAAGACAGAAACAAAGGCTGCTTGAACAGTGTCTTCCCTGTAATTTAATGGGAGACAAGATTAATTTTCTGGTTTAGTCCTGATTCAGTCTTGGTTTAGTCCTGGTTCAGTCCTCGTTTAGTCTTGGTCTAGTTCTAGATCAGTCCTGGTTCAGTTCTCTGGTTCAGTCCTGGTTCAGTTCCCTGGTTTAGTCCTGGTTTGGTCCTGGTTTTGGTCCTGGTTCACTCCTGGTCTAGTTCTTGTTCAGTCCTGATTTAGTCTTGGTTTTAGTCCTGTTTTAGTCCTGGTTTACCTTGTGCAGTTTTCTCCTCTTTGATGGTCTTCTTGAGGCCTTCACATTTTGTTCATGGTCTTTGTGGTGTTCTTCGTCTTTGTGGTGGTCTTTGTGGTGATCTTGTGGTGGTCTTCGTCTTTGTGGTGGTGTCAGCTAGGACCAGGGCGAGAACCAGCATCAGACTCAGGACTCTCAGTGAGCGCTTCATCTTGATGGAGTAGGACCATAGCCATCGCAGACCTTTATTTAGTCGAGTTTGTTCGAGAGCAGGTTTCAAAGGTTAAAACAACAAAGCAGAAAAACATATCCCCCATGAATCCAAAGTTTCATAGTACCAGTGACGTGCAGTCAGGGAGGCAGGTGAGGTCGTGCCTCACCTGCCAAAAATAAACGAAATGCTTTTATTTATCCAATGATTTGTACTATAAAGTTATTTTCTATTTAACTTTACACTTTTAATTATTTTTTTTTCAAAAATCGCTGTATTTTCACGTTTACCATTGAAATACTGAGAAGAGACGTGCGGAGAGGGCACCAGCTGTTCATGCCCCACATGGACAGACTGTGCTGTAGCTCAGCAGTGACAGCTGCTGCTTTAGGCGGCTGTGACAAGGCTCCGGGTGAGGCACGTAGTCACCTGGCCTCATGGTAGGGGGCACTCGTGAGCCCAGGGATTCATGCAGCTCCTGCAGAATAGGGGCCACAGAATAGTGACAGCAAACTACAATTTAGAGTTAACAAATCAAGTTTAGCAATCTGTTCACTTTTTTCTTCGTGTCTGACCCTACTTTTTAAATGGAGGAAGATATTAAAGCTCAAACTGTTTTCTAAACTGGACTTTTGGTCGAAGCAGGAGGTTATAATTAAAAAAAAGACCAACGCTAAAGGAGCTAAATGGTTTGCTCCAGACTACGAGATGAACGACTCACTCTTTTTAAACAGAGTGGTATGAAATGGTAAGAAATTTTTTATTTCAATCCATTGAGAATTGGGGAACCAGAATAAGTATAAAAAACAACACAGAACCAGCTTCCTTTTTATTTCATACTATTAGAGCTATTTCATACAGACTTCTGAACTTTTATTTTGAAATTCTTTTTTATTTGGCCTCAAGTCACTGGGGGAGACATTGGCAATGTACTTGCTGACAACTGGGTTTACATGTTTGTAAATCTGATTGTGAGGATATCAGTGCCTCACCAGCCATGAACCTCACTACACGTCACTGGATAGTACAATCTCCGCTGTTGCTCGTGTCCTTGGTAAAGACACTTTATCCACTCACGTCCTTTCAGTGCCGTGACCTGGCTTAGGGTTCAAATGCTTTCATGTAACCCAAAAACTGATCCAAAGTTCATTATCCTCTGTCATCACAAATTAAAGTGCAGACACAATTCTGTTAACTAAGGCATAGTTCATCATTATATTGAAGATGTTATTAAAATCAGAACTAAACCAGAACTAAACCAGGACTGAACCAGGAGTGAACCAGGATTGAACCAGCACTATACCAGGACTAAACCAGACTAAACAGGACTGAACCAAGACTAAACAAGGACAAAACCAGGGCTGAACCAGGACGAAACCAGGACTGAACAAGGAATGAACAAGAACTAAACCAGAACTAAACCAGGAATGAACAAGAACTAAACCAGAACTAAACCAGGACTAAACCAGGACTGAAGTAGAACTGAAACAGGACTGAGCCAGGACAGAACCAAGACTGACCCAGGACTAAACCACTATTAAACCAGGACTAAACCAGGGCTAAACCAGCACTGAAACAAGACTGAACCGAGACTAAACCAGACAAAGCCAGGAATAAACAAGGATTGAATCGGGGCTGAACCAGGACAATTATCTGGAAACATGGAGGGAATAAACAGAGTGACTCCGCCTATGTCTTGTCATTTGTATACGGACTAATGAAGGATTAGCAGCCATTACACTGGGACCGTGACCCATTGGATCACCTGATCTGCTCGACGCCGATCGCCGTGGTTGCTGTCCTACCTTTCACCTGCACCTTCGACTGGCTCTTCTGTGGTGTCGATGGTGTGTTACAAGGACAACTTGAGGGTGGTTCTTTTCAGTTAGAGACTAAAAGTGATTTACTTTGATTACACAATGCAGGTACTGTTTAGAGCTATATTGTTATTTTATAACCATGGATGATTTCAGCACTCCGGTTTGGTCTAAGGGTAGAGGTTTGTGGAGATAACAATGTGCAGACTTCTACATCCAACAGTGATGTTAATGTCATTCACCAGCTTAGTGATATGGTGGGCCAGTTAGGTGCCCAGATTGGTGAGTCAATAGTAGCTAAACTAATGTCAGCTGGTGTTATCAGTCTGTCAAGTGACACTAAGACACCCACTCCCACTCATGCTCCCACGTGTAATGTGACCAAATGTGACTCTCCCCATGTGACCATGACCTACAGGCATTTAAAGGTGATGGTACTGACAAAGTTTCAGTTCAGGACTGGATTGACATGTCTAAGACCTTTCTAAAGAAAAAGGAACCCCATTGTGCTGGTGACCCTGACCTTGATGTTGCAGACAAGCCCGCCATAATCTATGATGTCCTTCTGCGCTATTTCAGTGATGCCCCCCTCGGGTCTTCCCCTTGCAGACTTTTATGCCACCCTACACAAAGAAAATCCTGTTGACTATTGGATAAGGCTGAATAAAGCAGCTGACATGGCTCAAGAGGGTTTGCAGAGACAAGGTAATGCAACAGGCTGTTTGAATAATGAGGTGGCCCTCATGTTTGTTAAGCATTGTCTGGACCCTGAACTGTCCTCCACGTTTAAGTGGAAGCCCATTCATGAGTGGTCTTCAAAGGATGTTCAGTTGAGAATTGATGACTATCAAAGAGAAATGTGGGCAAACCAAAGGTCATCTGGTGCAACACAGGTCAAAGTTTGTGCTGCTGCAGTGACCCCTGAACAGTCTAGTCCAGGTAATGTGCTTGTACCGGAACAATGTCCCTCAGCTGGTTTCAATCTTCCTTCGGCTAATGTTAATGCGCTGACTCTGCATAGCCCTACCAGTTTTGCTTCACCCCCTGCACCACAAGTGTGTGTCTGTCCCAGTCGTGGCCCAAAACCTTCAGCAGTCAGAGGAGAGGCTCCTGAGTCATATGGTTGAAATGTTTCAGGAGGTGTTGGATGAAGTGCAGGTGCACAATGCTTGTCCTGCTGTAAACAGTGAACCCTCTCGTGCTCGCCAGCGCCGTCCCATAGAGTCAAGTTGTAGAGATGAACCACTCCACAATCTCACACTGTATATCCGAGAGACTGTGCTTTGAATGTCTTGCCCCTGGCCACACTAGATCCAAGTGTCTTAGTGTCGCATCTGGCCGTGCCCCTTCCCAAAATCAGGGAAACTAGATGACCTGTATTCAGCGTGAGGCAGTACAGGTCTAGGCAATAACTTCCAAATCATTGTATTTCCGATGCTCAGTCTGTCTATTCTTCTGCCCTGGAGTCATGTCCCTGAAACTGCCATATACCAGAACTTGCAAACGATAGGCAAACAGTGACAGCCTTTTTTACACAACCGTGTCATTCGGTTGTACGTTAAGATGGGTGGGATGTGGGATAGTGGCTCTATGGCCTGCAGCATTAATGAGAGTGCAGAACAGAAGCTCAGAGAGGCTAGGATACTTACCGATGTGAAGCTGTTTAATTTAAGATGTTGTCCTAGTTGGTTGAGGGGGACTCCGTGTTAGACCCAAATGTGCTGTTGAGATGGAGATTGAAGGCTGTGGCTGTAATATGTTAGTCCCCACACTCAGGGCCAGCATGACGATGTCATTCTTGGTACAAATGTAATTAAGTATCTATTACGTCAGTTGAGACAGTGTGATTCCTATTGGCACGCAGTGTCTAGCTCTCCTATTGACCCTGAAACTCTGGAGTTTCTGTCTATGCTCTCAGGTCTGAATAAGTGGCAAGGTGACCCCATCCCAGACAAAGTTGACACTTTGTCTTGTGCAACTTAGCTACCTGTCTTGAGCCTGGACATGAGTATCTCCCATGGGATAGGCTGCCGAAGAATACACCTGTGTTCCCAGGAGCTGCTGTGTTCACTGAGCCCACCTCCTCACACTCCACTCCCAGGCGCATTATAGTCGCCCCAAGTTGTCACCCATATGTGGGGCGATGGGTGGGTTCCTGTCAAACTCATTAACACCTCTGACAAGCGAATACTCATCAGACGTAATGCAAAGTTAGCCGATGTGTACACCTGTGTGACTCTCAAGGACGTCGACTCCGATAATTGTGTGACTGAACTGACCCAAAACATTATGTCATCTGTGCCACACTGCAGAACTTGGGACAATCAAAGATCAGCTCCACTCAACAGGCCTCCCTAATGCTGACATTGATTCATGTGAAGTCTCAGATGAGAGCAAGAGTAGAATGGCTAGCCTTGTTTTGCAGTCCCAAGATGTCTTTTCTCGCCACCATTTGGACTGTGGAGAAGCTAGAGGCTTTGTACACTGCATACACCTGTCAGACAACAGACCTTTCAGACTGCCTTACGGCGTGGTGCAACCGAGCCTGCCTTTTTACCGCGTGTGCCACCGAGCCAGTACCAAAAGCTGCGGCAAGTTCTGACGGAGATGGAGGAAAAGGAGATCATTAGAAAGTCAAACAGAAAGTATCTTCGCCTTTGGTGCTTGTATGGAAAAAAAAAAATGGAGACCTTTGTATTTGCACTGATTGCGCTGGCTGAATAAAATGACGCTCAAGGACGCTCATCCTCTTCATCAATCTGATTGTTTGGCAGCACTTGTAGGTAAATGTCTTTTCAGCACCATGAATTTGACATCTGGCTTCAACAATATGCCGCTCCACGAGGAAGATAAAGTATTCAGCCTTTACCACTCCAATGGGCCAATATGAGTACAATTGCCTCGCACAGGGCCTCTGTAATAGTCCTGGTAGCTTTATGCGTATGATGACCAGTATTTTTGGAGATCAAAACTATCTAAATCTTCTGTGCTATTTGGATTATTTGGATTTGGATTATTATTATTATTTTAGTTTTTGCACCAGACGAAACCACTGCATTTCACTACTTACGTCTTGAAATGGTATTTAGCAGACTGCAAAGGTCTGCATTGTTCTGTAAAGTTTTTGGGCCATGTCATTGATGAAAATGCCGTCTCGACAGACCCTAGTAAGGTTGACAGCATCTCGAACATGTCCTGTACTGATTTAATGGAGCCAGATGGCGTGACTCCTTCCCCTAAGAGTCAGAGGCCATTCTTAGGGGTGGTGAACTACTATCAACATTTTGTGCCACAGTTCTCTTCCACAGCCATGCCCCTGTTGGATCTCCTGAAAGGCGAGAAAAAGAGGAAAAAATGTATCCAAACTCCAATACAAGAAGCTGTCCACCTCTGATTGGACTAGTGTCCATGTCCATGCATTTGAAAAGCTCAAAGACTGTCTGTTGAACGCAGTGGTCTTAGCCCACCCTGACTTCTCCCGCCCCTTTGTTTTGTCTCTTTGAATCTCTCAAAAGCACCCCTGTGGGCTCCACCCTTGACCCCGCCCTCATAGTTGGGGACTATTTAAGCCACCTGTGGCCAATATGGCACTCTCTTTGCTGCTAGTCTGCTGCTGTGCCTGGATCTGGTGTATTGTGAGGTAGGAATGGCTTTTTAATATGATTTTAATCATTAGGCTAACTCGCAATCTATTTTCTTTAATAGTCCTGCTCTGTAGTGTTGGTCGGGGGGAGTCCAACAGATGGTAAACTTGCAGCAGAGGGCTGGTTTGACTCTGGCTGAACTTTAAAGGGTGGCTAAACCTGCTGCTGTTTTGTTTTGCTGCGTTCCTTTTGTTTCTGCACACTGTTCTGTTTTGTTGTTTTGCATTTTGTTTTGTATTTTTATCAGCAGGTTTTGCAACTGGGTCAAGTTTTAATCAATTTTGTTTTCTTTCAGCGACGCTGGGTGCCTTCTGGTGGTTGGGCTATAGGCACATTGGTGAGGTTCCCCACCTTTGCATGTGATTTAGTGACTGGATCACGATTTTAGTTTTGTGCACTTTTCATGTTGCTGTGCCGTTTGCTGTGTCCACTAAGGTGAGTATGTGGTAGCACCCCTGGGCACACCCCTGATAGTCTGCCCACAACTGGTGGCCCCAGCTAGCTTATTGTGTTTTTTGGTTATTTTAAATCGCTTGTTTTTACTCCGAGGCCTCTTTTAACTAGAACTTAAATTTTTTTAGCTTTTTGTAAAAAAATGTGTCTATCTTGTAAATTTAAAATGTGTTATAATATATTTCCCTAAATTTAGTTGTTTATTCTATTTTAGCTATATTAGAATTTTTTAAACTTTCCTTTCCTTAAAAAAACTTTTAAAATCATTATTCACGGCTTTGTCTCTTAATTCAGGATCTTACGTGGTAGGCGCAGTCCTGTCTCCAGTTAAAGTGGGTGAGTCACGTGCAAGGCACATAGCCTTTGGGGCGACAGTAGCTCAGTAGGTTGAGTGTTTGTCCACTGATCTGAAGGTTGGCGGTTCAAAATCCTGCTCTCTACATAAACATCATTGGTTGAGTGGTTAGATCCACTGACTTGAAGGTTGACGGTGCAATTCCAGCCCTCACAGATGAATGCTGTCGTTGTGTCCTTGGGCAAGACTCTTAACCCACCTCGCCCCCAGTGTCTGCGTACACTGGTGTGTGGATGGGTGACTGGTTCCTTGTTGTAAAGCGCTTTGAGTGCCTTGAAAGGTAGAAAAGCGCTACAGAAAAACTATCCAGAGAGCATAGGCTTGAGTTTTTAGCCTTGAAATGGGCTGTGTGTGACAAGTTTAGTCATTGCCTTAAAAGCCACACATTTTCGTTTTAGACGGATAACAATCCTTTGGCTCACATAATTCCTAAACCGAAACTTGACTGCTGTGGACAACGTTGGGTAGCAAAGCTTGCCGGTTATAACTTTGACATAAGTATATCCCAGGTCAACAGAACATTGTAGCTGATGCTTTGAGTGGTGTCCCTTTTTGTCAAAAGTCCTGTGGGCCAGAGGTTTGTTTGCTGAGCCGTATCATAGCCTCCTGAGTCAAGCCAAAGATATGTCTAATGCTTCTGTCCAGCAGGCCTTTCATACTTCCATGGGCTGTGATGTTGTCTTGTCAAGTGCTCAACAATCTGTGCGCCACTGCCAATGTAACCTGGTGAGGTTTTGGCTGTTTTGCAGTCACATGTTTGTTGGGATGATGGCTCTAGAGGTCGTGCTGTTACTGTCCTCCAGTTTTTGCCCCCCAACTTGTAACCTCTGGTTTGATACCCTTGATACTCTGCCTGCATATGTGGCAAAAGGCGGGTCGGTCACCCACCGCATTTACGTTTGGGGGGCTTAAGGCCCAAGGGTCACAATCAAATTAAGTGTAAAAGACACGCAAGATCCTGAATTAAAAGACAAGAGACATGAAGAATGATTTAAATGTTTTTATTTTAATAAAAGTTTAAAAATTCAAATAGGGGCTGAAATAAACTAAAGTTAACCAAGACAATTAAATTTGGGAAAATATAACATTTTAAATTAAAAAGATGGACAGAATAAATTTTATTACAAAAGACAAGCTAAAAATTTAATTTCTGGTTAAAATAGGCCTACGAATAAAAAGTTTAAAATGACCACAAACAAAATAAGCTAGCTGGGGCCACCAGTGGTGGGCAGACTATCAGGGGTGTGCCCAGGGGTGCTACCACATACTCACCTCAGTGGACACAACAAACTGAAAAGTGCACAAAACTAAACTCGTGATCCCAGTGCACCAAATCACATGCGAAGGGGGAGGGGGGCCTCACCAATGTGCCTAGCTCAACCACCAGACGGCACCCAGCGTCGCGGAAACAAAACAAAGTTGATTCAAACTTGACCCAGTAAGGTAAAGCCTGCTGATAAAAAAAATACAAAACAATGTGCAAATGCAAAACAAAATCCAAAACTGCAAAATAAAAGGAACGCAGCAAAACAGTGTACAAAAACGGTACTGATGCAAAACAAAATGCAAAACAGCACTGTAAAACAGCAGCAGGTTTAGCCTGAAAAACAATCTGTTAAAAAGGCCCACCTCCGCCATATCCTGCTCCCTTACCACCAACTTACCACCCTTTAATGCCCAGCAGGAGCCAAACCAGCCCTCTGTCGTGAATTTGCCATGGGTTGACTCCCCCAGACCAACACTGCAGAGCAGGACTACTAATGAAAATAAATTGCCAGTTAATCTAATGGTTTAAGTAATATAAAAAAGCCTCTTTCCTACCTCGCAATACACCAAAGTCCAGGCACAGCAGCAGACTGTAGCAGCAGCGAAGAGAGTGCCATATTGGCAACAAGTGGCTTAAATAGTCCCTAACTATGAGGGCGGGGTCAAAGGTCGAGCCCACAGGGGTGCTTTCAAGGACAGCAGGGAAATGCAGATAACCCCAGTACACATACACTGAACAGGAACTCCGTGACAGCCAACTCAAGATTATTTCTAGTGTGTTGTACTATGTTGAAAGGTGTCGGAGACCTACAAGGAAAGGGAGAACAAAAGAGCAAAATGGGCGACAGCGGCTCAGTGGTTAAAGCATTAGTTCCCCAACCCAAAGGTCGGAGGATCGAGTCCTGCTCGGACCAAGTTCTGTCGGTGTGTCCTTAGGAAAGACACTTCACCCACATTGCCTAGTATGAAAGTGGTGTGCACGCGAATGATTGGTGGTGGTCGGAGGGGCTGATGGTGCAAATCCACTTTTGTCAGTCTGCCCCAGGGCAGCTGTGGCTACAATAGAAGCTGACCATCACCAAGTGTGGACTGAATGAATAATGACTAAAGTGTAGCGTTTTGAGAGGCTCTGACAAGCCTGTAAAGCACATTGCAAGTGTAAGGCATTATTATTAAAAGAGCCTGTCGATGTAATGAAGTACCTCAAACACTGGGAAAACACTGGTGTCCTGTACAGAGTTTTGAGAGATCTCAAGACAAAGTCAAAACGCCACCAATATGTTGTTCCAGATTCACTCAAAGCTGAGGTACTGCGTGGTATACATGACCAGGCAGGTCAGCAAGCCCAGTCACATAGCCTTAGTCTGACCTGTTTTTTTTCTGATTGACTTTAGACAGAGATGTAAGGAACTATGTCCTAACTGTATTGTTGGTAAGACGGCTGACCCTGAAGGCAGAGCTCCTTTCGAAAGCATTGTCACATCTAGACCACTTGAGCTTGTTTGTATAGATTTCTGGTCTGCGGAAGATTCTAGAAATAATTCATGTGCTTGTCATTACAGACCATTTTACTCGCATGGCACAGGTCTTGCCCTGTAAAGACCAAACATCCAAGCAGGTCACAAAGGTCAATGCATGCACGTTTCCCCACGTTTTGTAGCCGTGCGTGCAACGCAGACTCACTTGGACAAAGCAACAAAGTGCAAACTATTGTGTTTAAAGTTTTTGGACGTACATTTTTTTTAGGGGAAGATTGTTTAACATTTCCACATTATCGATGCTACTGTTTTGATTTGATCGTTTCCCGGGACGCATTGAAGTCATTTGGACAGACTGCGGAGTGACTCCGCCTATGTATGGTCATTTGTATAAGGACTAATGAAGGATTAGCAGCCGTTACACAGGACTGAACCAGTTCTGAACCAACACTAATTCTAGGTTAAACCAGGACAAAACCAGGACGGAACCAGGACTAAACCAGGACTGAACCAGGACAGAATCAGGACTGAACCAAGACTAAACCTGGATTAAACCAGGACAAAAATGAGAACTGAACCAGGACTGAACGAGGATTAAAACCAAGACTGAACCAGGATTTAAGTAAGACTGAACCATGACTAAACAAGGACTAAACCAGGACGAAATCAGAATTAACCCTGGACAGAACTGGGATTAAGTCAAGACTAAACCAAGACTAAACCAGGACTGAATCAGGACTAAACAAGGATTGAACAAGGACAAAACCAGAACTGAACCAGGACTGAACCAGGTCTGAAACAGCACTAAACCAGGACCAAAGCAGGACTAAAACGGGACTAAACCAGTACAAAACCATGACTGAACCAGGTCTGAACCAGGTCTGAGCCAAGACTAAACCAGGGCTGAACCAGGACTGAACCACGTTTGAAACAGGACTAAAGCAGGACCAACCAAGAACTTAACCAGCGCTGAACCAGGCAAGGCAAGGCAAGGCAAGTTTATTTGTATAGCACAATTCGTACACAAGGTAATTCAAAGTGCTTTACAGAATAAGAAAGACATTAAAATCACACAAATCAAAACATAAATAATCACAAATAATCATCATAAAATTGACATTAAAACATTAAAAGAGTGCAAAATAAAAACCTTTCAGTCATATGCACAGATAAACAGAACTGTTTTGAGCCTGGATTTAAACATTGTCAAAGTCGAGGCCTGTCTCACATCTTCAGGAAGACTGTTCCAGGTTTTAGCTGCATAAAACTGAAATGCTGACATGTTTAGTCCTGACTCTGGGCACCAGCAGGAGGCCGGTCCCTGAAGTCCTCAGAATGTGAGATGGTTCATGTGGCACTAACATGTCAGAGATGTACTTTGGACCTAAACCATGAAGAGACTTGTTCACAAACAGAGCTGCTTTAAAGTCTATTCTTTGAGCTACAGGAAGCCATTGCAGAGACCTGAGCACAGGACTTATGTGCTCGTACTTCCTGGTTCTGGTCAGGACCTGAGCAGCAGTGTTCTGGATGTACTGCAGCTGTCTTAAGGCCCGTTTGGAGAGGTCAGTGAGCAGGCCGTTACAGTAGTCTAACCTACTGGAGACAAATGCATGGATAAGTCTCTCTAAGTCTGGCTTTGACAGTATACCTTTGAGTTTTTTGCAATGTTTTTAGATGGTAGAAAGCTGCAGATGTTATTGATTTGATGTGGCTGTTAAAGTTCAAGTCTGAGTCCATTATTACCCCTAAATTTGTAGCCGAATTTGAAGGTTTTAGAGAGAGAGAGATTGGAGGTGACTACTGACACTTTCTCTGTTTCTGTGGGCCGAAAACTATGACTTCAGTCTTGTCTGAGTTTAGCTGAAGAAAGTTGTTTTGCATCCACACACTGATCTGTTGGATGCAGTGGCAGAGTGAATCCACTGGTCCATATTCACCTGCTGCCAGTGAGACATAGATTTGAGTGTCATCTGCAGAGTTGTGGTAGGACACATTGTTGCTGTGTATTAACTGGCCTAATGGCAGCATGTACAGATTGAACAACAGGGGTCCCAGAATTGACCCCTGGGGCACCCCACAGCTCAGGAACATTTTATCTGAACCAGGACAGAACCAGCACTGAACTAGGACTAAATCAACACTAAACCTTGGCTCTAGGCTCAGGTTTCCTACAGTGAGAAGTAATAGATATAAGAACTCTTTTATTCCTACGGCCATTTTGCTTTTAAACGCTGCTCAGGGTAGAAATACATTTTAATCTTACTTACCGCTGTGTATTTCTTATTTATTTTTATTTTATTTTTTTTAAATTTATGTTTATTTTTTGTTTTTGGTTTTTTTTCCTGCTCTGTGCATGGACAAGTATGCACTGTTTTTTTTATGTCCTTTTTAATGTTTTTTATGTCCTTTTAATGTTTTTATATGTGTTTGTCTTTTTGTATTTCTCCTTGCTGCAAAACTAATTGCCCCATGGGGGACACAAATAAAGTGAAGTGAAACCTGGACTAAACCAGGACTAAACCAGGACTGAACGAGGTCTGAACCGCAACAGAACCACGACAGAATCGGGACTGAACCAGGACTAAACCAACAATAAAACAGGACTCAAACAAGAATGAACCAGGAATGAACAAGGACAGAACCAGGCCTGAACCAGTTGTAAACCAGGACTAAACCAATACTAAACCAGGTTTGAACAAAGACTAAACCAGGACTGAACAAGGACGAAACCAAGTCTAAACCAGGACGAAACAGGTACTGCACCAGGACTAAACCTTGACTGAGCCTTGACTGAACCAGGTCTAAACCAAGGCTGAACCATGACTGAGCCTTGACTAAACCAGGACTAAGCCAGGACTAAACCAGGACCAAAACCAGGACTAAACCAGTTTGAACCAGGACTAACCAGGTTTGAACCAGGACTAAACCAGGACTGAACCAGGACTGAACCAGACTGAACCAGGACTGAACCAGGACCCAGGGTGGGGTCCCGGTAACGCCAGTCCCGGCGATGTAACGGGCCTTGATCTTCTACTGTGTGTGGAAGGCTTTTGAACTACTCTTAGTCTGACCCAACCCCCTGAACCTGTTTGCCATGAGTAACCCTACTAGGGGCATGAAGCCCCCGACAACATAGCTCCCAGGATCATTCGGGTACTCAAACCCCTCCATAACGTTAAGGTGGCGGTTCAGGGAGGGAGAAACCAGGACTGAACCTGTTTTGAACCTGGACTAAACCAGAACAAAAGCAGGGCTGAACCAGGGCTGAACCTCAGAAAGAACCAAGACTGAACGAGCACTAAACTAGGACTAAAACCAGACTAAACCACGACTGAACCAAGACGAAACAATTACTAGTCCAGGAATGAACCCGGACTAAACCAGGACTAAACCAAGACCCAACCAGGACAGAACCAGGTCTAAACCAGTACTCAAACGACTGAACCAGGTCTGAATCAGTACTGAACCAGGACTAAACAAGAACTGGAAGCGCTGAACCAGCGCTGAACCAGCGCTGAACCAGCGCTGAACCAGGAACCAGAACTGAACCAGGACTCATCTAGGACTCTAGAAGCAGGACTAAACCAGGTTTGAACCAGTGTCATGATCCACATGTTCCTGTTCCCTGTTTTGCCTCCTGTGTTCTCCTTCCTCTCCCTCACCTGCCTTACTCTGGAGCTGGGCGCACCTGAAGCCCATCAGCGCAATCAACACTGTCTGCCTTGGATAAGAGGAGCCAGGACCAGACAGCACCAGATCGTCCGCGTGTCAATGTGACTATCTTGCTGTTCCTAGTCTTTGTATTTTGCCCACTATTGCCCTGCTCATTGGATTTTGCTACCCTTCAGATCCTGCTCCCTGGACCGTCCCATCTCCCTCACTCCTGGCTCTGCTCCGACCCTGCTTCCCAGCCCTGGTACAGTCTGTCTTGTTTGTCTCTGCACTTTTCGTCACTGGACGTCACTGGACTCCTGCCTCACACCCTGCTCCTCGCTCTGACCCTGCTCGCCTTGTTCCCGTCCCTGCACTCCACGTCCCCAGACCCCATCTCGTGCTCTGCTCCCTGCTCCAGACCTGCCCGCACCACCATGCCCTCTGCTCTCCACGTTCCACTCCTGGACCCTGGCCTGCAGCTCGCCCTCCGCTCCTCGCCAGATCTACCTTCATTGTTTGTTAAATTACTGAACCAGGATGGGACCAGGACTAAACCAGGTTTGAACCAGGACTAAGCCAGCACTGAACCAGGATGGAACCAGGTATGAACCAGTTGTAAACCAGCACTAAACCAAAATTAAACCAGGTCTGAATCAGGACTGAACCACGACTAAACCAGGACTGAACGAGGACTGAACGAGGACTGAACGAGGACTGAACCAGGATTAAACCAGGACTGAACCAGGACTGAACCAAGACTGAACCAAGACTGAACCAAGACTGAACCAGGACTGAACCAGGACTGAACCAGGACTGAACCAGGACTAAACCTAGATTTAACCAGGAAGGAACCAAGATTGAACCAGAACTGAAGAAATGAACCAGGTCTGATCCTGTATTGAACCTGGACGAAATTAGGACTGAACCAGGACTGAACCAGGACTGAACCAGGACTGAACCAGGACTAAACCAGGACTAACCAAGAACTGAACCAGGACTGAACCCCAACTAAACAAGGACTAAATCAGCGCTAAACCAGGACCCTTGCCAGAACTGCCACCTTAATGGAGGGGAGGGGTTTGAGCATCCAATTGATCCTGGGAGCTATGTTGTCAGGGGCTTCATGCCCCTGGTATGGTCACCCATGGCAAGACTAAGAGTGGTTCAGAAGCCCTTTATGAGAAGAGGAAGAACAAGGTCAGCTACGCCGTCTGGACGGGAGTCACCGGGGTCCCACCCTGGAGTCAGGCCTGGGGTGGGTGCTCGAGAGTGAGCGCCTGGTGGCCGGGCCTTTCCCCATGGGGCCCAGCCGGACTCAGCCCGAAGGGGTGACGTGGGGCTGTCCCGGAGGGCGTGATTGGGAAGAACAGCCTCCCTGATCCTGAGAGGTGTTTTATTTTTGGACTTCTGTGCTAGCCACAGTTTGTCCATAACAAACACCATGTTCGAGCACAAGGGTGTGCATCCGTGCACATGGCATCAGGACACCTAGGTTGGAGGTTGATGATCAACTTTGTTGTTGTGTCATCTGATCTCTGGCCGCGTGTATTGGACACTCGATGAAGAGAGGTTCAGAGCTGTCAACCGATCACCACCTGGTGTTGAGTTGGATCAGCTGGCGGAAGATTAGGGCTGGACAGAATTGGCAGGCCCAAGCATACCGTGAGGGTCTGCTGGGAACGTCTGGCAGAGCCCTCTGTCAGAGGGGTCTTAAAGGTGCAGCCAGGAGCCAGAAGCGGTCCAGTTTGGGTACCACAGGATCATGTCTCTGCTGTTTGTAGATGAGGCTGAACCAGGACTGAACCATGACTAAACCACGACTAAACCAGGACTGAACCAGGACTTAACCAGGACTGAACCAGGACTGAACCAGGAATGAAGCAGGACTAAACCAGGACTGAACCAGGATCATACAATGACTGAACCAAGACTAAAGCAAGACTGAACCAGGTTTGAACCAAGACTGTACGAGGGGTGAGCTAGGACTAAACCAGGACTGAACAAGGAATAAACAAGAACTGAACCAGGACTGGCCCAGGAATAAACCAAGATTGAACCAGGACTCACCTGGGACAGAACCAGGACTAAACCTGGTTTGAACCTGGTTTGGACTCAACCAAGACTAAACAAGCAGTAAACCAGGAACGAACTGTAAAAGAAATTAAAAATTATTGTGAGATTATTTTACGTTTTAGAAATCATTTGGTCTTGTAACTAAAACTCATTTAGTTTAGTCAAAGACAGTGTTAGAAAACTTTTCATGTAAACCCTTTTGTTCCCTTTTGATTGCTAATCTTGTCAAGATATCAGCACATATATTTCTATTTATAATGTATGTGCTGATAGATGCAATCAGACCAAAAGGTTGGTTTTGAGATCTCTCTCCTTTGAAATGTTTTACACCTTGTATTGTTTTGACTCCACATGTTACATCCTGAGGTGACTGAGCTCATGAATGCCTCCAGGAGCTTGTCTGGCCACACCTCAGTAGGAGTGTCACATCCTTACTTTGAAATGTACGTCCTCTGGTCATCTCAAATAATATAAACCTGGTGATTTCCATCATTCATGGTCTGTCGGACCTATTTCTTGCGAGAAATAAACTCTTTGTCTTTGCTTCAACATTCATCAGAGCCTGCAAAAGGAGCCTTATTTCCACTACAGAACCAAGACCGGCAGCTGTTCAGAGTTCACACCCATTGTGAAGAATTCAAAGGCGAACCAGAGTACATCCACCAGAACCAGGGTCTGGACCAGGACTAAACCAGGACTGACTCAAGACTGGACCAGGGAAAATCCACATTAAACCAGGACCAAACTAGGACCAAACCAGGACTAAACCGGGTTTGAACCAGGTTTGAACCAGGATTAAACCGGCGCTAAACCAGGATTAAACCAGGATTAAACCAGGATTAAACCAGGATTAAACCAGGACTAAACCAGGACTGAACCATGTCTGAACCAGGACTGAATCAGGACTAAGCCAGGACTAAACCAGGTCTGAACCAGGTCTGAACCAGGACTGAACCATGACTAAACCAGGACTGAACAAGGTCTGAACCAGGATTAAACCAGGTCTGAACGAGGACTGAACCAGGACTGAACAAGAACTGAACCATGACTGAACCAGTATTTAACCAGTACTAAACCAGGACTAAGCAAGGACTAAACCAGGTTTGAACCAGAGCTGAACCAGAACTGAACCACAACTGGACCAGAACTAAACTAGGACTAAACTAGGACTGAACCAGGACTGAACCTGGACTAAAGAAGAACTGAACCAGGGCTGAACCAGGACAAAACCAAGACTGAGCCAGGACTGAACCAGGACTGAACCAGTACTAAACCAGGACTGAACCAGGACTAGACCAGGTCTGAACCAGAACTAAACCACGACTGAACCAGGACTAAACCAGGACTGAACCATGTCTGAACCATGTCTGAACCATGTCTGACCAGGACTTGAACCAGGACTTGAACCAGGACTAAACAAGGACTAAACCAGGTCTGAACCAGGTCTGAACCTGGATTTAGCCAGGTCTGAACCAGTACTAAACCAGGACTGAACCAGGACTGAACCAGTACTAAACCAGGACTAAACCAGGTTTGAACCAGGACTGAACCAGAACTCAACCACGACTGAACCAGAACTAAACCAGGACTGAACCAGAACTAAACCACGACTGAACCAGAACTAAACCACGACTGAACCAGAACTAAACCAGTACTAAACCAGGAATGAACCAAGACTTAACCAGTACTAAACTAGGACTAAGCCAAGACTAAACCAGGTATGAATCAGGGCTGAACCAGGACTGAATAAGAATTTAACCAGGACTAAACTAGGATGAACCAGGACTGAACCAGGATTAAACCAGGATTGAACCAAGACTAAACCAGTGCAACCACGGTTCAATCCAGAGCAGGTTCAAGGTTAAAACCACAGAGCAGAAAAACATGTTGCCCACAAATCCAAAGGTTGATGGTACAATCTCCGCTGTCACGGCTAGCCTTGAGCAAGACATTTCACCCACTCACATCCTGTCAGTGCCGTGGCCTGGTTTAGGGTTCAAATGTTTTCATGTAATCCAAAATTGATTCAAATTTCAGTATACTCTGTCATCACAAACAAACTAAAGTGCAGGCACGCTTCATTTAACTAAAGCATAGTTCACCATTATATTTAAGATGTGACTAAACCGGGATTAAACCAAGACTAACCCAGGACTAAACCAGTACTAAAAGAGAAACATACGATGGACTGTAGCTGTGAATAAACTGATTTAAAAGTATGACGCATATTTACCACAGTTTTATCCCACCAAACCACGTCATGATTAGACAAATATGTAAACCTGTCATATGCACTTTAAACGTCAAAAGTCACAGGGAAAACCATTTGGACTTTTCTGTTTTGGTGAAATTAAATGAATTAAAAGCACAGCAGGGATTTAAAAAAAAACTTTTATTTTTATACAAGAATCTTTGATCTTCAGATCTTCATAGGGACAGACTCGGACTCTGAACAGAACTCTGCAGAAAGAGTAGACTGAAGTTAGACCAACAACTGAGACAGTCCTGGTTCAGTCTTGGTTTAGTTCTTGTTTAATCTGGGTTTAGTCCTGGTTCAGTCCTGGTTCAGTCCTGGTTCAGTCCTGGTTCAGTCTTGGTTAAGTGCTGGTTTAGTGCTGGTTCAGTCTGGGTTTAGTCCCGGTTTAGTCCCGGTTTAGTCCCGGTTTAGTCCCGGTTCAGTCCCGGTTCAGTCCCGGTTCAGTCCTGGTTCAGTCCTGGTTTAGTCCTGGTTTAGTCCTGGTTTAGTCCTGGTTTAGCCCTGGTGCAGCCCTGGTTATGTGCTGAGTTAGTCCTGGTTCAGTCCTGGTTTAGTGCTGGTTTAGTCTGGGTTTAGTCCTGGTTTAGTCCTGGTTTAGTCCTGGTTTAGTCCTGGTTTAGTCCTGGTTTAGTCCTGGTTTAGTTGTGGTCTAGTCCTGGTCCAGACCCTGGTTCTGGTGGATGTAGTCCGGTTCTCCTTTGAATCCTTCACAATGGGCGTGGACTCTGAACAGCTGCAGGTCTCTGTCACTCACATCAGGCCGTCTACCTGCAACAAGGACCACATGGATCTCAACTGGTCTACAGGGAGTGAAGTGGATCTACAGGGATCCTAACTGTTCTACAAGGTCTGAGGGGGTCTACAGGGATCTCAACTGACCTATGGGGTGTGAGAGGGTCTACGGACAAGACACTTCTCCCACAATAGTATGAATGTGTTGTGTGTGTTGGTGGTGGGACAGGCTGATGATGCAGCAAAGCAGGAAGTGAGTACGTACGTACGTACGCTCCATCGACTCTAGCTCCGATTCACTTTCAATTAAAAAAGTGGCCCCTCTCCCTGTAACTGCTACTGTCAGCTTCACCATTTGGACCTTAAAATGTTCATTTTAACCTGTTCTACATGAGCATGACCTGGGTTTTTTATTTCACTATTGTGTCCATAAATCAAGATATGAACATTAATAACAGATCAATCAGGCACCTTATTTACCAGAGGTCTCTCCTGCTAGTGTTAGCAGCAGGTTTGATTTATAGCATTGCTGGGGCTAAACTGGCTGGAAAGGGTGTTACCTTCAACAGCCTCGCTCTTTCTTGACTCTTTGGTTGCTATGATACTCGCAGTCGGAATTCCAAATATGAAACTGAACCAGATTAGCCACTATAACTGCTAGCCTCCATGAGCGTCATTTGGAGACCATATGCTGTGGGTGACATCACACATAGTTAATCCTCTTAATCCACACTCAGAAGACAGACATTAGTGTTACATGTGTCACACTGCAGTGCCGAGTTATAATGGTAGAGTCTTTTACATTTACAATAAAAAAGTGCTGCCAAGATCATTTGGGCTAGTTCTGCAGGGGCCTGAGGGCCAACAAAAGTGGGCCCTAGATCTGCATTTGGCCCCTGGGCCATAGTTTGGACACCCCTGGTCTAATTTACTTACTGGCAAGGTAGAGGCTAACAGAGTCCAGGTCTGGGCTGAACCCGGTTGAGTCCATGCGCAGGACCTTGAGGAACTCATGGATGTTCTC
This sequence comes from Periophthalmus modestus, assembly GCA_019594935.1. NCBI lineage: Eukaryota > Metazoa > Chordata > Actinopteri > Gobiiformes > Gobiidae > Periophthalmus > Periophthalmus modestus. The sequence continues at coordinate 9,805,097 of JAIEZT010001318.1, read as the reverse complement.
GGCTCTGGTCCTGGACCGGACCAAGACTGAGTCCAAGCTCACATGAAAGACCTGCACCCAGCTGGTCATGTTGTGAACTGCAACAGAAGACAGGATTAAACCAGGACAAATCCAGGACTAAACCAGGTCTAAAGCAGGGCTAAACCAGGATTATAACAGGACTAAACCAGGACCAGACTTGAACTAAACCAGAAACGGGACTTACGGTGGACTTTAGTTGTGTTTCCTTCGATTGTGGAGTTAAACTCCAAGACTACACAAGTTCCATTCCTGAAACACACAACAGATTAGACCCAAGTTAGTCCTGGTCTGGTCCTGGTCTGGTCCTGGTCTGGTCCTGGTCTGGTCCTGGTCTGGTCCTGGTGGTCTGGTCTGTCCTGGGTCTGGTCCTGGTCTGGTCCTGGTCTGGTCCTGGTCTGGTCTGGTCCTGGTCTAGACTCACCAGCGCACAAACTGCTGCATATAGAAACCTGAGGAAGTCTCTGTGGTGTTGAACCAGAAGCTTGATGTCATGTTCAGGAAGGACTTATAGAACGGACTGTCACTGAAGCCCTCGATGTAATGGAACCGACCCAAGAGCTGGAGCAGGACCAGACCGGTATCAGGACCAGAGGCCAGACCAGGAACAGACCGGCGTCAGGACCAGAGACCAGACCAGGACCAGACCAGGACCAGACCAGGACCAGACCAGGACCAGACCAGGACCAGACCAGGACCAGAAAAAAGGAACCAGAGAAAAAAATTTCATGTTTTTGTTTGCCCTATCCACACAAGTGCCCAGATGCCCTCCCTACTTTAGACAGTGTTTCTCAAACTGTGGGTCCTTCTCCTGGGGAGGCGCAGGGTGGCAGGGGATTTGTCTCACAGTGAGGAGTTTGTGTTGTTGGAATAACACATAGGCACAGCAGCAGGATTTTTGACATGTTGCATAATCCTGAGTTTGACATTTAAACTAATACAAACACATGTTCAAACATGTTTATCTAAAAGCAAAGACACTGGTCTGACTTTGATTTAAAATAACCCCAGTCCTTAGCACTGGGTCATTCTGGGCAGAATGACCCCGGGGAAGTCTATGCCATTCATGCTCAGCATATGTCTCCTCTCCTCTCTTATCTGCTCCTCTGCTCCTTTCTTCTCTGCTCCCCTCCTCTGTTCCTCTCCCCCTCTTTTCCTCTCTCCTCTACTCCTCTCCTCCTCTTTTCCTCTCTCCTCTACTCCTCTCCTCCTCTGTTCCTCTCTCCTCTACTCCTCTCCTCCTCTGTTCCTCTCTCCTCTGCCCCTCTCCTCCCCTGTTCCTCTCTCCTCTCCTCCTTTGTTCCTCTGCTCCTCTCCTCCTCTGTTCCTCTGCCCCTTTCCTCTGCTCCTCCCCTCCTCTGTTCCTCTCCCCCTCTTTTCCTCTCTCCTCTACTCCTCTGCTCCTCTGTTCCTCTCTCCTCTGCTCCTCTCCTCCTCTGTTCCTCTCTCCTCTACTCCTCTCCTCATGTGTTCCTCTGCTCCTCTACTCTCTCAGGACTAAACATGGAGTGGTATTAGCAGTAGTAATAAGCGGTATTATTGTTGCATATAATTTTAATAGTGCCAGTGTAGTTCTTACCGGTGTCTTGTCCTCCAAAGACATTACACGGTTTATTCTTCTGCATTCCTCAGATGGGGGTTCCGATCCGTGTCCTGGACTCTGACTTGGATCTGCTTTGATCTGGATAAGAGCCAGGACTAGAACCAGACTCACAAACAGCTTCATCTCTGGGTCTCTGTTCCTCTTGAATTAATGAATGAATGAATCAGACCCGGTTCAGTGTTGGTTTAGTCGTTGTGCTGTCCTGCTTTAGCCCTAGGCTAGACCTGGCCTGATCCCTGGTCTTGTGGATCCTCCTGTTTCTCAGAGCTCTCTCTGTGGGTTTAGGCTTGAATCCAGACCTCAAACAGAGACTTGCCCTGAAATAAACCTGGTGCAAAGTCTGAGCTCTGGAGTGTGGGCCTTTAAACAGGGCATCAGGTTTAAGGTGTTTATGGACAGGTACCAGCGCCACCCCAGGGCAGATGCATATGTAGCTACCAGTCTGTGTGTGAGGGACAGTGTGGGAAATGTCTCAAGGTATTTATGGATTTCAGCTTCCTGTTATAGACGAACTTTTGAGGCTATAGCCCTGGGATTTTGTTTTAAATTGTTCATTATTAAAAGCATTTGCTAAATTCTATAGTATTTTTATATAAATCAGAGTGTTATTGCAATGGGAATGACATGGAGGAGTTCTTTTAAATCTTAAATTTATCTTCTCTAACTAAGAACAATGTAGATCTCATGGAAAGACTAGTCCAAATAAATGAAATTAACAACAATGAATAATTAAATCTCTGTTAAATGGTAAAACTTTTTGACTTTTTTTATGTTTCCAAGACACGCCTGGTCCATACCTGATTACCGTATTATATAATTATATAAAAGACAAAGTGTATGCCCCCAACCATGCAGCAGGGCTCCGTATCACTTATTTCCAAACCAGGAAAAGACCATCAACCATCAAGTACCTTTAGACCTTTGAGCATTCTAATAATGATTATCAGCTGTTTGCTAAATTACTGACTAAGCGAATGGAAAAACTAATTCCTACATTGATCCATATCGATCAATAGACTTTATTCAAGGCCATGTGGCTTCCAACTACTTAAGGAGAGCATGTGATAAAGAGGCTGGAGGGTTTTCAGCATCCAGAGTTAACATTGTCTCTAGGTACTCAAAAACCCTTTGATACAACTGAGTGGGAATATTTCTTTGACGTACTTTGTAAATATGGTTTTGGCCCTAAGTACATTCATTGTGTGAAAACGCTTTGTTGCTGCCAGTAAAGTAAAAAGCATGGTATGCTATCTGAACCATTCCAACTGTACCACTTCACACAAAGGTGCCCAGCATCTGCCCTCATTTTTTATTATGCCTTAGAGCCACTGCCATGTGCTATACGGACATACAAAGCTGTCTTAGGTGATAAACTTAACTATAGTAAAAGCGACACTGCTCCCTTCAGGTGGAGTCAGAATCAGTTATCCTGTTAAAACCATGGTTGAACTAAACACAGCAGAGCTCATAAATCATAATAAAGATAATTACTGACTTTTTTGTGGAAAGGCAAAAAGCCACAAATTGGCCACAAAAAGTTTGTTGAGCCCCTGATAAAAGAGGAGTGGGATTGGCATGTATTTATTTATATTTCATAGCAAAAAAATTCCAGCTCCCTAAAATTGGCCTATTGCAGTGCACGGCAAACTGGAAGTTGAGAATGTCTTGAGGAAAAAATAGAATGAGAGGAAGAGAAGAGTATAATCCAGATTTATCATTATTGATGCTTCCTAAGACTATTTCTAACATGAATAACCCATTATCAGATTATCTCAAATTATTGCATAAATATATAGACTTTAATGGGAAATCCTTCCTTCCTTTGACCTTCGGTCCAACCCTTTGTTTAAGGCAGATACAAGAACAAAGCAGTAAAAATAATGTGTCAGAGCAGAGGTGATTTAAAATGGAAGAAACTTCATCATTCAGTGAGTTCAAAACTGCCCAATGGCTTCAAAAAGTAAAAATGTATAACTTACTCATAAATATGTTTTAAAATTTTCACTATCTAAGGACAAACATGGACAAAAAGGAGTTGAAAAATCATTTCAAACGTGCTGTTGCAGAGGCACAGTCCCAAGAGTTTATAAACGTTTGCGGCACACCAAAGGGGTTACTATGTAACAAAAAAATCAGTGGGTGCATAACAGGGGAATGCTTTTAACTGCCCCACTTTTGTAACAGCATTACAAAAATATCTGTGTGAGATATAAAAATATACAGTTCAAAGATGACATCGAGCTCATATAACACCACATATGCTGTAAGAGACTGTCCTGTATGTTTGAGGTGCAGATCTCGGTACCCTTTGCTGTGCCTTCTTGGAATAAGAACTTCTCATTCCAATAAGACTACTCATTCAAAAATGTGGACCCCATACTCAGCAAGCTTTTTATCAGCTGTAAACATAAATCCTTTGATGTACTCAATGGGAGCAAATATTTTTTGGACCTACTTGGACCTACTGACAGACAGCTCAACTGTTGAAACAAACAAATTGAGAGCACATGCATGTTTATGTATGTGCAGCTAGAATGTGGTAGTGTATATTAAGGTTGCCCCCCCAAAAAACTATATTTAATACAAAAATAATTAATAAAAAATAATAACGAATGAAAGAAAGAAAACAAGTTTACAAGGGAGCTGAACTTGGGAGATTGCCTAAAAATTAAAATCAGTTTGAAACTTTGTGACAATCCTAAAATGTAAATGTACACATACAGATGTGTGTTGGAGTCATATTACATATATGTTGTGGACATTTATTCATGTAATTGGCTGTTCTGTAGAACGTGCACTCAGTTGCAGTGTTACAGTCTTTTGACCGTGTTCTATATAGTGCTGAAATCTGTGTATATTTTGGATGACTCAGAATTTTCTGGACTCTTTTGTTGAAGACTAAAGTCCAAGATGCCACACACTCTGTAGCCATAGCGGACCTTGCACAGGAAAGGCTTTGGCTGCTATACTTTGTATACTTGCAATGGGTTTGAACTCACAAACTCCTGGTCCTTGGGCAAACTGCTTAATAAACTTTGAGGTGAGACTAAGATCTAATACTGACACAAAAAACAGAGGCACAAATGAGTTAAAGTTAATATTTTTAATATTTTTTCACTGAAGAATCCTTAGAAAATGGTCAAGATCGACTCCTCCTCTGAACAGTACTCTGCAAAAACAACACAGGATTTAGACCTAGTTTAGTCCTGGTCCAATTCTGGTCTAGTTCTGGTCCAGTCCTGGTTTAGTCCCGGTCTAGTCCTGGTCTCATCCTGGTCTAGTTCTGGTCCGGTCCTGGTTTAGTCCTGGTCTAGTCCTACTTTAGTCCTGGTTCAGTTCTGGTTTAGTCCTGCTCTAGTCCTGGTTCGGTGCTGGTTCAGTCCTTGCCCAGTTCTGGTTCAGTCCTGGTCTAGTCCTAGTTCAGTCCTGGTTCAGTCCTGATCTAGTCCTGGTTCAGTCCTGGTTCAATTCTGTTCTAGTCCTGGTTCAGTCCTGATTCAGTCCTGGTCTAGTCCTGGTCCAGACCATGTTCCTTGTGGCTGTAATGAGGTTCTCCTTTGAATCCTTCACAATGGGCGTGGACTCTGAACAGCTGCAGGTCTCTGTCACTCACATCAGGCTGTCTGCCTGCAACGAGGACCACATGGTTAACTGGTCTTTGGTGCTTTGAGTGCTTTGAAGTTGGAAAAGTGCTATCTAAAATGTGACCATGATGACCATTTAATGAAAGAACAGGATCAGGAACATCAAACTAATCTTTCTTCAGCCACTGTCCCTTGAAATCGTATTTAGAGTGATTCATGCATGTTTGAGCAATCTTTAATCGCTTATTCTCAAGATGTCATTGCTCTGACATATCCTCGTACGCACCTCTTTCTCCAATTTTATTTTCTTAATCAGTGTTACATGTAAGATTCTGTGTTGCAAACTCATTTTGGTACAAATGAAAAAAATCCATTGTTTTCTAGTGTGATGTGCAGCTACTATCCATATGAGGGGCCAGCAGCATCACCCTCCCATTGGGCAGTTTTCTGACGCAGAAGTCAGCGAACTTGTTTAAGTCCATTTAGATCAATATTGCCATTTAAACTCATTTAGTTTAGAGAGTTCAGTTAATATTATTTGCATTTAGATATGCAATTTGCAAATTTGCAATATATTGATAATTTAATTGTAATAATAATTAGCTTATATATATATATATATATATATATATATATATATATATATATATATATATATATATATATATATATATATATAATGATATATATATATATATAAAAAATTATGTGTATATATATATATATATATATAATAAAATTATGTATATATATATATATATATATATATATATATATATATATATATATATATATATATATATATATATATATATATATATATATATATATATATATATATATATGACTAGTGAGTGTGAGAGCATCTATCGAGGATGAAACATCCAAGATCATAAGTACATCAAGGACAATCAAGCACATAACTGCAGGGTGTAAGATGCTGGCAGGGAAAGCATACATGGAGCAGGAAAACCAAGTGGTGGGCGTAGTGTACAGAAACATCTGTTTTGAGTACGGACTGGAGATATATATATATATCTATCTCTCTCTATCTCTATCTCTCTATCGCTCTATGGTAAACTAATGACCACAAGACCTATCATTTTACATAAAATCTGTTTCTGAAACTTTATAATCCGCAAAGTTACTAAAGCATTTCACAGAATCTTTTCTTTTAAATGTGCTTTTTAATTTAAAACAACCACATTATGGATATTAGTATGCTATGGATATTTGCATGTAGCTGGTTAGCCTCAGCGATGCCTTTGAACTCTTATTATTTGAATTTTTCCAAAAATCTATGGGAAAAATGAATGGAAACCAGAGCAGACTTGAAAGTGCAGGGGCTTGTTGAGCTCCATGATAGAAAGCTCCAAAAAAATACATTTTGCTTAATAGCTCCTCTTTAAGGGCTAGAACTCTTTAAAGTTCTAGCTGGATCTAGTTCTAGCTGGAACTCTTTAAAGTTCTAGCTGGATCTAACCCGGTCCAGAAGGGGTCTTACCCATGAGGTAGAAGCTGCGCACTCTCAGCTCAGGGCTGAAGTGAGTATGGTCTATGCGAAGCTTCTGGGTGAAGTCTCGGACATCGTGGGAAAAGGCTTTGATGTCCAAAACCACTGAGGACTCAGTAAGAGCCAAGAACCGGAACTCACTTGTGATGTTATACACTGCAACACAGGGAGGGCATCTGACACAATCTGGCACACAGTGAGGGCATCTAACACAATCTGACACACAGGGAGGTCTGAGGACCGAACCAGGAATAAACAGGACTTACTCGCGACTTTGGCCATGTCTCCGTTGATTGTTGCGTTTGCCACTGACCTGATACAGGTGCCATTCCTGAAAGAAAGTAAATAAAACTGGAATAGTTCAGTCCTGGTTTAGTCCTGGTTTAGTTCTGATTTAGTCCTGGTTTAGTTCCGGTTTAGTCCTGGTTTAGTCCTGGTTTAGTCCTGGTTTAGTCCTGGCTTAGTCCTGGTTCATACACATGTCTTTTTGAAATTGGTTCAGTCCTGGTTTAGTCCTGGTCGAGTCCTGGTTTAGTCCTGGTCGAGTCCTGGTTTAGTTTTGGTCTAGTAGTCTAGTCCTCCTGGTCAAGACTCACATCTTGTTGAACTGGTTCAGTCCTGAGTTATTCCTGGCTTAGTCCAGGTTTAGCCCTGGTTTAGTCCTGGTTAAGTCCAATTATAGTCCTGGGTCTAGTCTGGGATGTAGTCCTGGTGTAGTCCTAGTCCAGACTCACATCTTGTTGAACTGGTTCAGTTCTAGTCCGGTCTGGGTCTCTGTGACGTTGACCCAGAAGCTGGAGGTCATATTCAGGATGGTTCTATACAGGCTGTGATCAGCAAACCCGAGCAGGAAGTGGAACCGCCCCAAGACCTGGACCAGGATCATAACCGGATTAGATCATAACACAGGTCACATTTGAGTATTAAATTGCGCCATATTTCTGATCTCTGTTCTAATGTTGTTTCCTTATCACAAACATACCTGGAGTTCTGTTTTGTTTCCCTGTATATTTAGTCTGAGTTATTCTCTCAAACTAAAAACACTCTGTTGCACCTTGTGATGTGAATACAGGAAGTGCTCTACTGCGTTTTTAAACTCCATACTCCAACTTCATACATTTCAGTCCTGGAATTGCCCGTCTCTACTGAACTAAAAGTAAAAGGAGCTGTTAATGACATCACAAGGTGGAACAGAGCATTTTGAGCATTGGAGATGTAGACAGACTAATAATAAAGGGTTGTTTAAAGATATGTAAATAAAAGCAAACACAACTCCAGGTATGTTTTTGAGGAGGTAACAGCATTATAACATGGCTTAAAGCTCACAAGAGTCAATTTTGTATAATATAGAAACTTTAAAGTTACAGTAACTTTCTGAAGGTGTCATAATTCCACAGAAATAGAAAGTTAAAACCATATAGTAAGTAATGATCTTGAGCTGTATCAGAACAACTATAACACACATAGACTAGTATATACCCATGGACCATTATGGAACCTACCTGGACCAATGAGGGAATAGAAAACAAAGTACTACCATTTAAAGTTGAATCGGTACTGAATATTACTTCTGTTCCTTAATATTGAAATTGAGCTTGAGATTTTTGTTTCGTGACAACACTATAAACAAATTTCTCACCGGGGACTTGTCCTCCAGAGACAAAAGAGATTTCAGTCTGCTGCACTCCTCAGACCCAGGCTCCAGCTTGGTCTCTGGTCCTGCCTCAGTTCCAGCCTCAGGGTTTGGACTGAGATCTGCTCCGGTCCTGCTCAGAGCCAGGATCAGAACTAGACTCACAAACAGCCTCATATTTGGTCTGCTCCTCTGGGTCTTACTTGGTCTGGTCTGGCTCTGGTCCTCTTTGGGTTCATAAACTTCCTACTGTATAAGTCCAGGTTTAGTCTGGCTCTGGTTATAGTCCTGCTATGTTTGTTTGAGTAAATCCTGGTGTTGATTTAGGCTTGGGTCCAAACAGAGGCAAACAGAGCTGGGGTTCTGCACCTGTCCTGTCTGACCTCAGACCTTTGACCTGGAGTAACCTGATTTAGCATGTGACTGTGGTGGAGGTGCTCCCTCTGCTGGTGCTTGTTTGTCAGTGTGTTTTGGTTTCAGAAGAATTTAAAGCAGACATACTGTGCTTGTGTCTGTTATAATGTATGACACCCGGGATTCATTGTGCTATTATTTACATATTTAAAATCACAATATTCATCTAAAACAACTTAGTAAGAGAAATAAGTTTGCTGACTTCTGTGTTAGAAAACTGCGATGCCCAATAGGAGTTGATGTCGCCTTAAACGTCATCACAACATAGTGCTGCTTGCTGTCGGCGCCCCCTATGGTTAGCTGGACACATCACACTAGCGAGCAACAGATTATTTTTCATTTGTACCAAAATAACTATACAACGCTGCAGAATCCTACATGTATCACTGATCAAGAAAATAAAACTGGAGAAGGAAGTGTGTGCGTCACAGTGGGCGTGTACCGGTGGAGGTGGAAATGGGGTTAGATTGGAACAATGATGTCTTGAACACAGGAGAATTAGGATTACTCAAACATGAATCACTCTAAATACATCTTCAGAGGTAAAATGAGAAGGAAACAACTATAACATGGTTAAAAGCTCTAAAAAGTCGAGTTTGCAGAATAGGTGTGATTTAAAACCCTCCTTCAGACCAGGTAAGAGTCAGGTTTGTGAAGATGCAAGCCTGCTCACAGTAAAGCTGCTTATTTTTCAGCGCAAAAAACACAACTAAAACATTTTAAAACACTTTTATTTTAGTCTATTTTTTTGGCCTGAATAGTTAGGTACAACGGCTTTAAAACCTCCTGAGAACTGAGCTTTTGTCTAGAAAAAATGTAATGTCCTCGTGTGAGTTTGCAGGGTCTCAGGAGGTTAAATGTTGTTAAATGTACAACAGTGATTCTTCACTTTTCATACCACCTAAGACAACATCTGGCTCTCCTCTGCTCCTCTGCCCCTCTCCTCTGCCCCTCTCCTCTGGTCCTCTGAAACTCTCCTGTGTTCCTCTGCTCGTCCGCCCCTCTCCTCTGCTCATCTGCCCCTCTCCTCTGCCCCTCTCCTCTGCCCCTCTCCTCTGCCCCTCTCCTCTGCTCCTCTCCTCTGCCCCTCTCCTCCGCTCATCTGACCCCCTCTTCTGCTCCTCTGCCCTTTTCCTCTGCTCCATTCTGCTCCTCTGCTCTTTTTATCTGCTCTTCTGACCCTCTCCTTTGCTCCTACCTGCTCCTGCCTCTGGTCCTGCCTCTGGTCCTGCCTCTGGTCCTGCCTCTGGTCCTGTCTCTGGTCCTGTCTCCTGCAGTCTGCTCCTCTTCTTCTGTCTCCAGATTTGGTCAGGTGAAGCTCTTCCTTCTTGGACAAATCTCGTGCGTGCCCAGTGGGTCTGTGCGTGATGACGTGAGCAGGTGATGTGCGTAAGAGCATGCGCGTGGGAGGGGTGCGCTGTTTTGGCCCACACCGGAAACACAGCCCAAAACACAGCAGACAGGAAGTGAAGGCACTTCACAATAAAACAAGAGGTTAGAGGGTTTGGGTCCGGTTAGAACAGTACATTATTTTGTATGTATTAGTTTATCTGACAGTATTTCTACAAAAGAGACAGAATACATTGAAATTCATTAGGCAGTAACCAGGGGTGGAAAGTAACTGATTACAAATACTCTGTAGTGTAAGTGAGTAGATGTTTAGGGGTAATTGTACTTTTATCAGTAGACTTTTAAACCTACACTTGTACTTGTAATTGAGTATAATTATAGCCCTGTAAAAAATCAGGAGCTGTGTTTTGTTTCATTCACACATGTTTGAATAACACTTTACAATTGGTCTGTCTACATCTCCAAAGTTCAAAATGCTCTGTTCCACCTTGTGATGTCATGAAGGAGCAGTTTTCCAGTTAATAGCTCCTTTTACCTTTAGTCCAGTAGATATGGGCAATTCCAGGGCTGAAATCTTCCAAATGATTCTAGTCAAGTTGTATGGAGTTTAAAAACACAGTGGAGCCCTTCCTGTATTACCACATGATGACATCACAAGGTGAAACAGAGTGTTTTCTGTTTGAGGGAACAACTCAGCCTAAATGTGCAGGATTTGTGTGTTAAACGTGTGTAAATGAAACAAAACACAACTCCAGGTTCCAGCTCCAACATTAGAAAGTCCCAATTACTCCAGTCAATGTCTGTCTCTGCTCCTTTCTAAACAAACAAACAAACAAACAAACACATAATAGCATCACCTGCTCTGATTGGTCAGAGCTCCGAGAATATGTGAAATGTGGTTTGAAACAATCAAATTTAGCTTTACACTGTTTAATTTATATAAAATACTGATCTAAAATCTGTCAAAAAATAACTAATACCCTGAATAGTATTTTTTACTTGTACAATTTTGTAAGCAATACTTTTACTAAAGTACAAATTTGCAGAACTCTTTCTATCGCTGGGGGTTTCCATCACTGGTGGCTTTATATTTCATACATTACTCATTCACTGCACACTATGTAGCCACAGTTGCCCTGGGACAGACTGAGAGAAGAGGCTGCCAATCTGCACCGCTTGCCCCTTACATCAGTACACACTAACATACCACATTCATACTAGGTAATGTGGGTGAAGTGTCTTGCCTAAGGATACAACAGCATTATGCACTGGTCCACGTGGGGTTATCTTGGTCTCGTTTTCGGTGTTTTTAAGTTTTAAAGAGAGCTAATAATGGTGTACAAGTGGAGTACTTTGCTTACAGTTGAAACAGGAGTTTGGTTATGTGCCCTTCGATGGCCCAGAGGCACTGACATCATTTTATTTGAATGCCCCCCCTCAACATTCAGAATTCTGGGCAGCACAACAGACAAAATGTGTCTCTTTGGGGGTTTTTGCCTCCTTTCTATACATGGAGCTGTTGTTTTTGCCCAACGATAATTATTTACTCAATTCACGGACTCAGAAACAACTTATTTAAGGAGAGAAAGGATTTGCGCAGTGTGTGTGATCCAAAGTCTGTCAGTCTGTCGCCTGCTGTGTCAATGTGATTTCACTGTTTCCTCCTTTTCAGTTCTTGCTCATCAAGTTTTACTTTATTGGCTCCACTTACCTGTGGCTTTTCCCACCAAGTACCACCAAAGAAAAGATTTAGCTTTCCGAGTACCACAAAATCTAAACTGTGTCTATAACAGGAGTATTCCAGGTCTAGGTCTAAACCAGGTCACTGAAGGCATCAACGTATTAATGACTTATGGAATGTAGTGAACAAAAACAAAACTCAAAATAACTGAACCTTGTTTTAAATTTTCAATTTTTAAAAATAGCTTTTAAAAATGCCTTGACCCTACTTTGCACTTTTGTGTGTGTGTGTGTGTGTGTGTGTGTGGGTGTGGGTGTGGGTGTGTGTGTGTGTGTGTGTGTGTGTGTGTGTGTGTATGTGATGCCTTTTGTATGTAGAAAGTAGTAAAGAAAAAGAAAAACATTAACATCAACATTAAATTAGAAGGTGTGTCCAAACTTTTTACTGGTCGTGTTCATGACTTCTAACCTCGGTTCCTCCTTAGACAGAACAGTCCTGCTCCTCCTGTGTGCCATAGATACATGTATAATTTATGTCCAGTCTATGGCGCGGTCTCTGTCAGCTAAACTTTATTCAGATTTTATTGTGAAAGGGCTTCCGGGAAACACCGCCCTCGCTCTCTGATGTGCATTGATGAATATTGCGTCACTGTTGCTTTAAAGTCTGTCCGTTTCGAACCGAGCCAAGCCAAACCCGAGACAGATGGACCCGTCCGGATCTCATTGAGCTGGATTAAACACGGACTAGACGTGGACTAAACCTGGACTTTCCCTCGGATCTCGTACCGGGCTAGAGCCGGGATTTGGTCGGGATCGCTGCGGGTGGTTCCAGCGGAGCGGAGTGGCCTCAGCAGCCGGGTAAGGGCGCTCCTCCTCGGGCTGCTGCTCCTGGGTTTTCCGCTGTGTCTGTGGATGTGGGTCCGCAGAGAAGGCTCCGTCCACGTCAGCGGGGTTCGGACGTGCTGTGGCCGGGTTTGATACGGTGTCCTCGGGGCGTGATCGGGGGAGTTTCGGGAGGAGACACAGCGGGCGGTGGGCCTCATGCAGCGGGCATCCCCCAACTCTCCTCCGCCAACTCCAGCAGCAGCAGCAGAACTCCGGAGGAGGAACACTTAGAAACCAGACTAGGCCTAAACGGGCTGAAATATGAAATATGCATCAACTATCAAACTAAAGCTGGGATATAGTCTAAACTGTGCGTCTAAAATAGTAGTTCTGCTGCCTAAGTCAGACCAGAAACTCTTTGGTCTTTCTGAATAACTTCCTCTAAAGGCTCCGCTCATGCGAGGTTCATAAATCAGACAGAACCGTAAAATGAGCTCCACAAACAGCGGCAGACACGTTCCATCAGCCCGGCCGCAGACACCTGGGGGCGGCCGGTCTGCGGCTGGGATCAGCGGTCTGCTCTCGCCTGTTTCTGGGTTGAATCCGGGGAAGGATCCGTTGGTGTTTGTGCCAGTGTTAGCCCGGGTCGGTGGCTCGGTTCTCTGCCTGTTGTCACGGTCGTTCCGCGCGAGACAGAGTGGGTGATGGGCCTTTTGTTGGCCGGGGTTGATGCTCTTCTCTGCGGCTGGTTGTACGGCAGGGAGCGGCCCCTGGAGCACAGCTGCTACAGAAGCTAACGCACTCTGGGACAAATTACACGTTTCTAACCGCGAATAGTGCTTTACAATAACTACATTTATACTGCCTTTTTGTATTTCACAGTTAATATTGATCTATTACACACTTTTTATTACCACAGCAAATACTGTGACGTTTTAGCTTCAGCAGCCTTAATAAACTTGTAACTAGCTCAATGCTAAAAACACAACGGCAGCATTGTTTATTTCTCATCTATAAAAATATAGTCTTTTGAATTAATTTTTCAGAGTAAACTTAGAGAGACAAGAGATATGTAGCTCATTATATTTTTCAATTATTCTATTTTTGGAGGAAGAAGTTTCATCCTGCCTCACTAAATGAGCTGCATCTCCGGCTGCAGCACAATTCGATTCATCATTTGCTATGTTTTTGAGCTGATGTTTGGTTTTGAACACCTTTTTCACGCAAACTGAAACAGAACTGTCCTTATCTCAGTGAAGTGATAAACTTCACACTTTGCCCTGAACACATCACCAGCAACCAGGACTGAACCAGGACTGAACCAGGGTCTAAACACAGACTAAACCATGGACCAAACCTTGACTGAACCAGGTCTGATTGTTTGGGGTCTTTAGTTTCAGGATCATGTTTCAGTGACCTGGAACCTCTGTCTCCTGCTCACACCATAAATAAACTATAAAGGGATAAAGGGATGAAACATGGACAAACTAAAACTAAACCTGTTTTAGACCAGGACTAAACTAGGACTATAACAGGACCAAACCAAGTCCACATCCACACTTAGATGTGCTCAGATTTGAACCAAATACAGTCTGGGACCTTACCTGGGTATAAAACCTGGTTTTGTCCAGGTTTTATACCCTCGTTTGGTCAATGTTTTATACCCTGGTTTAGTCCAGGTTTAGGCCCTGGTTTAGTTTAGATTTAGTCTTTAGTTTAGTCCTGGTTTCATCCTGGTTCAGTCCTGGTTCAGTCCTAGTTGTTGGTGATGTGTTTAGATCTTGGTCCTGGTTTATACCTCAGTTCAGACAAGACTCCTCTACAGCATCTCTGTGGCTCTTATGGGCTCCAGATGTTCTTCCAGCTGTGGGTCACATGATTTGGGTGTGGCTCCCAGTTGGGTGTGATGTCATTGGTAGGGTGGAGGGGTAGGGGGTCCAGATGTGTGAGGAGGAACCCTCTCCTCTGTTTCACATTTACCCCCAAACCTCCCCCTTTGTCTAAAACAGCCTGGACTTTACTTTGGCATCACAAAATAGCACTTGTTGCTCACTGTTTAATCACAAATATGCAAGGGTATATAAGTGTCTGACAGGTTGACCTATTTATTTATTTAGCAAAAACACGGTTAAGATCATTATATTTAAGATTTTACAAAACATTTTACAGTTGTTTTTTTTTTTTTTTTTACAATTTGACAATTTTTAGGATTCAAATTATACTTCCTGGTTAGAAATCATGACATCGCACTAGGGTATTCTGTAACTGTTACCTAGCAACCATTTTGTACACTGACCAAAACTCCTCTAATATCACAGAGATTATTATCTGACAAATAAAAACATAAGAAAACACCTTTATTTTGTTGAAATAAAGTTTGAAGTGTCAGAAAAATGTTTCTTGTATAAATTGTGTCACACTTTTAGACAGAATTCTCCCAGTGTGATGTCGCAAGTGTGTTTAGAACTCTCTAAAACAGAACTCTCTACTTCCCGTAATTTTCAACACATTTTTCAAGTTTTCTTCACAAATTACTTCTTGATTGGTGTAAAAATATATAATTTATATTTACACCTATTTTGTGTTTCTCTGTTTTATACCAGACCAAGATGGCGGACGCTGACGTCTCGCTGCCTCCTCTTCACTCGCCTCCCCCTGTCGCCATGGAGACGGACCTGAACGCCGGCACAGGTTACACATTTAGGCCGCTGTGTGTCAGATGCCCTCCTTGTGTGTCAGATGCTCTATTTGTGTGTTAGATGCCTTCCTGTCTCTCCATTGGGTCGTATTCTGTGTAAAAGATGTTAACCCTGTAGTTTAGATGTTGTAAATGCAGGGGATTCTTGGATTAAGTTTAGATTCGTATCTCTCAGATGTGAATGCACCTGGACTTGTTTAAAATGGGACTGAATCTTAATTTTAAAAAAGAGGTTTCTAATCATAATATTAGTCTTAAGGGGGGTACTGTGCAAAATCTTTTTTTTTTTTTTTTTAGCCTTCCATTATATGCATGCATGCTGATTGTGTTGTGATAGTGCACTGAAGGGGGAGTGACTTGGCACGGAGAGCAAAGTGAGGGGAGACTCAGAGATTCAAAAATTTAAAGTAAAAGTTATAAAACATGTTAATACATTGCTTTCGGTGGATATAGCATTTTCAAACAATAAAAGGTAGCATGATGATCTAAATAGGTATTAGCAGTTAATACCCCATAAAAATAAAATACTAACCTTGCACAGCACGATAGATTTTGTGAGTTCACAAATTCACGAGAATTCATCTTTAGATACTCCTGCTATAAGGTTAATTGGGCGGAGGGACCAAGCACAGAGCAGGATTGAGGTTTGTGCAGAAGCCAAAGGCCAAGCATCCAAACGAACCAGAAACAAACGTGGTCACACTGACAGACTTCAGACTACTTCAGACTATTGTGTTTGTTAAACACGTGCAGAGGGAAGCACTCTGTGCATTTGTAGAGAAAAAGATACCTGTGCTTTTCTATCAACTGGATTTAACTAAAGTTAGATTTTTCAGCTTGTTTTACTGCCACAATGCTTCGACCAATCAGATTCAAATAAGTGTTTTGCAGTCGCTTTCAGTGAGAGCTATCCCAGATTGATGTGTAGAGCTCAGAGTGATACACATCAATCTAGCATGAGCCAGGTTGGTAAAATACCCCTTCTTTAAATCCAGTAATTGCTAACTGTAGAATCTTTTTGCAGTGATCGACCCAGAAGTGGCTCTAAAGGCCTGCCAAGAAGTCCTCCTCAAAGTCCAGCTCCAGAATCAAGACCACTTAGACCAAGCTCTAGACCAGGACCAGAACCAGGACCTGAACCAGGACCTTTCATCAGAATCCAATCAGAGCCCTCTAGACCAGAGACCAGACCAGAACCAGGCACAAACCCAGGAACATTCGAAACCCAATCAGAACAATCAGCACCACCAAAGTCTAGACCAGAACCAGAACTCTACAGAATCCAATCAGAATCAGAGATCAGACCAGGACCTCCCTATACCCCATCACAACCACCTATCCCAGGACCAAACCCCAAAGGCTTCGGAGCCGTGCACACCATGGCTGATCGCAGAGGAAGAGGAGGAGGAGGCGGTCCAGACCTCCAAACAGTCTTGGCTCCTGCGCCTGTTCGAGTCGAAGCTGTTTGATGTCTCCATGGCGATCTCGTACCTGTACAAGTCCAAAGAGCCAGGTGTGCAGGCCTACATCGGCAACCGCCTCTTCAGCTTCCCCGATGAAGATGCAGAGTTCTACCTGCCCCAGCTGCTAAGCATGTATGTGCATATGGATACGGAGGTGGGCGATGCCATCAGACCCTACCTGGTGAGTCCTGGTTTAGTTCTTGTTTAGACCCTGATTTAGTCCTGTTTTAGACCCTGTTTTAGACCCTGTTTTAGACCCTGTTTTAGACCCTGTTTTAGACCCTGTTTTAGACCCTGTTTTAGACCCTGTTTTAGACCCTGGTTTAGACGCTGGTTTAGACGCTGGTTTAGACTCTGGGGTAGACCTTGGTTTAGCCCTGGTTCAGACCTAGTTAAGAAACTGGTTTAGTCTCTGTTTTAGTCCTGGTTTAGACCTGGTTTAGACCCCTGTTTAGTTCTGGTATGTAAATTTTGTGTAATGACAACAATAATATATATAATAATAATCTTTAATATTATCTGCTCCTTCAGCTGCACCGGTGCCGAGGCTCCATCACCTTCTCCCTGCTCTCTGCTTGGCTCCTAGGGGCCTATTCCAGCGACATGCACATCTCCACCCAGAGACACTCACGAGGAACCAAGCTCAGAAGACTGATCTTGTCTGAAGAGCTAAAGCCTAACCAGAACCAGAACAACCACAACTGCAACCACGGCAACCACCACGCCAACCACACCAACCACACCAACCACGACACACACATATGTACAGGTAAAGTGTCTTTGTCCACACACACACACACACACACACACACACACACACACACACACACACACACACACACACACACACACACACACACACACACACACACTTTGCCCACACACACACACACGTACAAGTGAAGTGTCTTTGTCCACACACACACACACATACACATACACATACACGTACAAGTAAAGTGTCTTTGTCCACACGCACACACACACACGTACAGTGAAGTGTCTTTGTCCACACACGCACACACGCACACACACACACACACACACACACACACACACACACACACACACACGTACAAGTGAAGTGTGTCTTTGTCCACACACACACACACACACACACACACACACACACACACACACACACACACACACACGTACAAGTGAAGTGTCTTTGTCCACACACACACATACACATACACGTACAAGTAAAGTGTCTTTGTCCACACGCACAC
The DNA here is from genome assembly GCA_019594935.1 of Periophthalmus modestus. Taxonomy (NCBI): domain Eukaryota; kingdom Metazoa; phylum Chordata; class Actinopteri; order Gobiiformes; family Gobiidae; genus Periophthalmus; species Periophthalmus modestus. The sequence goes on along the minus strand of JAIEZT010001318.1, from coordinate 9,787,084 downwards.
ACACACACACGTACAAGTGAAGTGTCTTTGTCCACACGCACACGCACACACACACACACACACACACACACACACACACACACCACACACACACACGTACAAGTGAAGTGTCTTTGTCCACACACACCCACACACACACACACATGTACAAGTGAAGTGTCTTTGTCCACACGCACACACACACACACACACACACACACATACAAGTGAAGTGTCTTTGTCCACACACACACATGTACAAGTGAGATGTCTTTGTCCACACACACACACGCACGCACACACACGTACAAGTGAAGTGTCTTTGTCCACACGCCACACACACACACACACACACACACACACACACACACACACACACACACACACACACACACGTACAAGTGAAGTGTCTTTGTCCACACACCCACACACACACACATGTACAAGTGAAGTGTGTCTTTGTCCACACACGCGCGCGCACACACACACACACACACACACACACACACACACACACACACACACAGTGAAGTGAAGTGTCTTTGTCCACACACACACATGTACAAGTGAGATGTCTTTGTCCACACACACACACGCACGCACACACACGTACAAGTGAAGTGTCTTTGTCCGCACACACACACACACGTACAGGTGAAGTGTCTTTGTCCACACATATACGCACAGACACACACACACACACACACGTACAGGTGAAGTGTCTCTTTTCCCACAGACAGACATGTACAGGTGAAGCTCCTCTGTCCACACACATACAGGTGAACTAATTGTCTTTATTTCAGGTCTTCGTGATGAAGTTTTCTTGGCATCTCCGTCTCGCAAAACTCATCAGAGGTCGAAGTCGGACGCGTGCACAGCCACAAGTGTGCATGGAGCTGCGCTGAGGAGGACCGGCAGCAACCCCAGAGTGGAGCACTTGCATGAGGAGGTGAATCAGGACTGGACCAAGACTGAATTAGGGACCAAGTTAAACTGCAGCATATGGATGATCATCCATATTAGTCATTAGAATATGTCTTCCAGAAATAATGACAGCCAGTCCCCAAAACAGCGCAAGTAATCCAGTTTGAAATGTTCTTTTAAAAGTAAAAAAAACAAAGAGTAGATCCTCGTGTGTGTCTGTTTACATCCACACAGTGCTTCTACATTTAACACAACTCTGCTCCCTGTGCCATTTATCACCAGCCTTCTGTGAATTGAAAGCATTTACGGGAACTATTGCACCACATTTTACAAATAATAATGACACAGTTTTAACTTACATCTAAAGAAGTGCAATGCTCTGATGTTTTGAACACTTGAGACCCAAAGCGAGTGGTTTTACTCTAGAAACAGTTGCCCATTATGCATCAGCTTTGTCAGTTTATAACTTTTAGCTTTTAGTGCATTGTCTCGTCTCTGCAGACTTCGCGTTCTCATCTGATTTGCTTTGTGTCTGTGGTCTACACTTTTTGTTGCACATTCAAAAAATGGTTAAAGACTGAAAAATCCTGTATTGTTTGGCAAGCTTTAACAAGGGACTAAACCAGGGTCTGACCCAAGTCTAAACCCCCTCTAACCCCTCCTGTCCTGTCCTCAGCCCGAGCGTCTCCGACCTCAGCGAGACTTTGTTAAGTCCCTCCTCTGCATTGGGAAGCGTTTGGCAACTCTCCCGACAAAGGAGCAGAAGACCCAGAGGCTGATCTCAGAACTATCGCTGCTCAACCACAAACTGCCTGGGCGAGTCTGGCTGCCCACGGCCGACCACCAGCACCACGTGGTCAGAGTTCCACACACACAGGCTGTTGTGCTCAACTCTAAAGACAAGGTAAGAGGCTATACACACATATACCCACACATACACACACAAGCACACACATATACATACACTCACTCACACATATATGCACACATATACACACAGGCTGTAGTGCTACACTCACGTATACAGAGACACACACAGGCACAGATGCAGTGTTATACTACTACTACTATAATAAACTGGAAGCTCAGGAGATGAAGAGAAGAGACATGAGGTTGGTGTTGTAACGTAGGAGAAGTCTATTTACAACAGTGGGAGACTTGCAGGGTGCTTGGGCGTTCCTTAGAGACAGGCAGAGGAGCTCAGCTACACTGGAGGAGCTTGGACTAGAGCCATTGCTCCTTAAATTACACAGGGACAGAACAAGGACCAGACCTGCTTTAGTCTTGCTTTAGTCCTGCTTTAGTCCTGCTTTAGTCCTGCTTTAGTCCTGCTTTAGTCCTGCTTTAGTCCTGCTTTAGTCCTGGTTTGGCCCTGGTTTAGTCTAGGTTTAGTCTTGGTCTAGTCCTGCTTTAGTCCAGCTTTAATCCTGGTTTAGTCCTGCTTAAGTCCTGTTGTAGTCCTGTTGTAGTCCTGTTTTAGTCCTGTTTTAGTCCTGTTTTAGTCCTGTTTTAGTCCTGGTTTAGTCCTGGTTTAGCTCTGGTTTAGCTCTGGTTTAGTTTAATCCCAGTCTGAGTCCTGGTCTAGTCCTAGTCTCACTCCTCTTGTCTGTTCCAGGCTCCATACATCATTTACGTGGAAGTGGTGGAGTGCGAGAGCTTTGAGACGTCTCCAGTCCCGATCCGAATCCCAGAGACCCGGATTAGGACTGCAAGATCGGCTGAGAATCTGGACTGTGGCTCTGTGGGCGGGGCCAGTGTCGGCGGGGCTGGGTCTGTAACATCAGAGTCAGGGGGCGGGGCCAGCATGATGACATCAGAGCACCGAGCAGGAAGTTACTCCACTGTCCAAAACTACGACAACGATGATGAAGCCTGGGCCACGGACGACATTGGACAGCTGCAGGTTGAGGTGACTAAACTGGGACTAAACCGGGAATACACTGGGATTAAACCAGGACTAAACTGGGACTAAACCGGGACTAAACCGGGACAAAGCCAGGACTAAACCAAAACTAGACCAGGACTTTGCTTTTGCTCTGCTGCCACCAGGGAGTATCACTCTCACTGTGTATTTACACAGTAAGTTAGACAGTTTAGTAAGTTAAAGGCCACCGTCTACACTCACCAGGGAAGAGGGGGTGTGCGTGTTCACGGGGCTCTGTCGCTTGAAACTCATTGTCATGGAGATACATTCTGTGGTCAGCTGATGCTTGTCATGTGGCTCATGGTGTTTGTGGTGAATGATGCGCGGTGCAGTGAACAAGACAGACCCAACAGTGAAGCCCTAAATGTAGTGTGCACTAGAGTCAGTCCACAGAGGAACATGTGAAATAAGGGCAGACTTTTCACCAGCCTGAAAGTTAGGCTGTGTCTGATTGTCCACACTAGTCCCTACTTAGGCACTATTTAGAGGTCACGTCATTTTTAGTGGTGTTCCAATGTCCAGTGAGTATAGCTTGTATATATAAATGAACATGGCTAGCCCGCTACTCGTCGTGTTCCAAACAGGAATTGAGCATGGGCACAATTTGGCTCCATCGAATCTGGCTACAATTCGCTTTGTTTTGAAAAACCTTGACACCTCTCTCAGTAATTGCTGCTGTCAGGCAGGCTCATCATTCTGGAAATAAAATATTGGTTTTAATCGCATTTTACATGATCTTGTTTTTTTTAGTTTCACTATTTTGCCCCTAAATCAAGATATGAGCATTAATAACCCCAATCAGGCGCCCTCTTTCCCCGAGGTTGTTCCCGCTAGCATTAGCAACAGGTTTGATTGACAGCATTGCAAAGCACTCGCTAACTGCTAAATTAGCGGCATGGGCAGGAAGGAGCATTACATGCAACAACCTTGCTCCTGATTGGCTCTTTGGTTTCTATGATACTTGTGGTCGGAATTCCAAATATGGAACTCGGCTCCAGATTTGCTGCTGTGGACAGCAGTAGGCCTTTAAGTGGACTAAACACGACTGAAAGAAAGCCAATAAAAGCGCTGGTTTATTGCACTGAACATTGATCTCTGTTTATGAATATAAAAAGAAAAAACTTTTGCTGTGTAAAGTTGTTAGTGTTAGCCACTGACCTTAGCTTGAGCTGTTAAAAGAGAATTTCAACATTTGAGACAAAAAGATGAATAACAATGAATAATTTGTTTTTGTCAGATCCAACTTGTATGATTATTATTATTATTATGATTATTATTACTCCATAAATATTGTGCCAGTCAAATCTGATCATTATTTATTACAGATTTGATCAGAGTTTAGTGGACCCAAGTCACATGACCTGAACGTAGTAAGCTGAGTGTGAATCTCTCTGTGAATGAGTCATTATAGAGTCCACTATAGAGTGCAGGACTGTGGAGTGAGTGAGGGGTTAGGTGCTCTGTAGTGAGTGAGGGTTTAGGGGCTGTGGAATGAGTGAGGGGTTAAGGGCTGTGGAGTGAGTGAGGGGTTAGGTGCTCTGTAGTGAGTGAGGGTTTAGGGGCTGTGGAGTGAGTGAGGGGTTAAGGGCTGTGGAGTGAGTGAGGGGTCAGAGCAGGGGTTGGCAAACTTTTTCCCACACAGGCCACAATGGGTTCTAAAATTTGACAGAGGGGCCAGGATGGAGAAATATATATATATTTATATAGATAGATAGATTTATATATAGATAGATTAGGTGAGGCTCAGACAAGCAACAGGACTCTTTATATCTAATTAAACTAATAAATAAATATTTCTGGTTAATAATGTCTAATAGATACTTTGCAGATGATGACATTCACATTCCCTGGGTGTGTGAAGCTAACTAATGGCACTACTCTGTTAAAAGCTGTATTTGACTTCATTGTAATTCCAGCTCAGTCAGTTCTTTCTGGTAAGATTGTATTACAACAGGTGAGCTAATTTGCCCTGTTGAGTCCCTCATGCATAAAATTACAGTCACAAGCTAGCTAGCATTAGCCAACAGTTTTTCAGTCAGTCACTCTCACCTTTTTGTTGAAAATCAAACAATTAACCAGGACCATGAATGCTCGGACTGATCACAGGCTCCAGAAAATGTGCTGTTAAAGTTTTCTTGATTTTCAGACGATCCCATTGTGTCTCCATGGTAAATGCTGAACATTCCACCATAGACATACATGTAGAACACCCTCATCATGATGTCACTAAAAAGTATCAAGACTTTTCTCTTTCTGTTTCGTGTCTAGGGCGAGGGTCAAACGAGCAGCAGTGATAACATCAGTCAGTTCTCTGTGGACAGTCTGACCAGTCTGGAGAGTAAAGAGCCCGTGTTCATCGCAGCGGGAGATATTCGCCGCCGCCTCTCTGAAAACCTTGCACACACGCCCACCACGTTCAGACGGGACCCAGAGGACCCATCTGCTGTGGCACTGAAGGAGCCCTGGGAAGAGAAAGTCAGGTACAACTACTATGCTACTACTACTACTGCTACTGCTACTACTAGAACTGCTGCTACTACTAGAACTGCTGCTACTACTACTAGCTACTACTACTACTACTACTACTACTACTACTACTACTACTACTACTACTACTACTCCTGCTACTGCTACCACTACCACTACTGCTGCTGCTACTGCTACTAGTACTGCTACTGCTGCTACTACTACTGCTACTTCTGCTGCTACTACTGCTACTTCTGCTGCTGCTACTACTACTACTACTTCTACTGGTACTTCTACTGATACTACTGATACTACTAGTGCTAGTGCTAGTGCTACTGCTACTAGTACTGCTACTGCTACTAGCACTGCTACTACGACTGCTACAACTACTACTACTACTTCTACTACTACTACTACTACTACTGGTACAATGCTACTACTACTACTACTTCTATGGATATTTTGTAGTGACATCACACTGGGGGTGTACTGCATGTATGTGTATTGTGGAATGTCTAGTTCTTACCGTCGTAACACAATGCACACATTAGCAAACGCAGCCCGACAAACTCAAGAAAAATGCAAAATTGATTTAATCAGCACATTTTCAGGAGCCCGTGATCAATCCGAGCGTTCACAGTCCTGTTTAGGAGTTTGATTTTATACAAAAGGTGAGAGGGACTCACTGAAAAACTATTGGCTCATGCTAGCAGGGTGTAACGTTATTTGAGGGGACTTGTTTAACACAAATCAGCTCACAGCACAAGTCATTTCTTTATGGTCAGATTGTGTTAAAATAAAGATTAAAGTCAAATTAAAGTCTAACTTGAGTAACAAAGCTTTACACAATGTGTGTGTCTCTGTTCAGGCGAATACAAGAGGGCTCTCCGTACGGGCACCTGCCAAACTGGAGACTCCTGTCAGTGATCGTCAAGTGTGGAGACGACCTGAGACAGGAGCTGTTAGCCTACCAGGTCCTAAAGCAACTGCAGGTATGAAACAATATATTTATAACACTATCACAATATCCCATTTATAAACTGTACTAAACCAGGTCCATACGCAACACAACACAAAATGAGCAGAACACAGAGATTAAAGTCACATCTCTGACCTTTCCACTTGTGCAGTAACAACAGTTTATTTCTGTCAAATAATGAGCAAATCACACTAGCGAGCAGTTGATTTTTTTAACCTGTACAAAAATGATGTGGCACTGCCAAAAAAAACAAAATTGGAGAAGGAAGTAGAGAGCATTGGGCGTGTAATGGTGGCAGTTAAAACGGGGGCAGATATATATAACTTGTATATATAACTTCAGAGGGTCAAAGAGAACAACTGTTAACATGGTTAAAAGCTCTGAAAAGTCGATTTAGCAGAATAGGTCTGATTTAAGAATATCAATCACTCACGTTTACACATTTTATCTAATGGATCAGAGCAAAAATCATTACTCAAATCTGATTAATGACAGCCCTGTGTGTGTAATGTTCTACAGCAATAGCACCTCTCTGTCCATACAGTAGTGCATATTACCGTATTTTCCGGACTATACTTCGCTCTGGAGTATAAAATATTTGTAATAATGAAGAAGAAAACATATATAAGTCAAACTGGACTAAAAGTCGCACTTTTGGGGAAATTTATTGTACAAAGTCCGAGACCAAGAACAGACATTTTATCTTTAAAGGCAAGTTATAATAACAACAATAAAATAGGTTGAACAGCAGTACAGCTGTAACATTTCAACAACAAACTGACATGTTTACGTAAGAAATTAATAGTTAAGCAGATACTCTATGCTGACGTAACATATGCCGGCTTGTCCACAAACACAAGAGTTCTTTTCACTGATGTCTACTGTGGTCTTACTTCTTCATCAGAGTTCACACTGTAGAACAAACACATCATATATAACATAAGCTCTGGCTCATATCACATATACACACAAAAGTGCATATGAGCACATGGAAAATATACACACCACTTTGGCCTGCTAGTAAACAAACTGGTGAACCGAAAACTTTATATTTTACTTTTCAATTGTTCCTTAAATAGTGCTCTGTCGGGTAAGACTTTGCATTAGCGTAAAAGGCTGGACCGAAAAACGGGAAGTAGTTTTCATTACCTTTAATTACACTAATGATAAACTGAACATTTACAATATTGTTCCAAATGAAAAAAAGTATCACCTTTATGGTCTTATAAATGAAGGGGAAATAAAAAAGGGGAAATTAAATATGAAATATATAAAAGAAAACGAGTACATTTTTTTACAGGTATTACAAACACAACAGCGCCATCTAGTGGACAAACAAGTACATGGACAAACACACATACATAAACACGTACATGAAGTATAGACGGTGAACTGAATACGTGTCTGGTGTGTAAAAGGTAAGATATTAACAGTTAATCCAGATAACTAAACCATAAAAAACAAGCTAACAAGTTAATTCTCGATCTCCCTCCAAATCACTAAATCCATTGAATTCTTCATCCTGTTGCTTCTGAACAACTCCACCTGCTCCTGAAGTAGATGAAGTACTGCTCCTGAAGTAGATGAAGTACTGCTCCTGAAGTAGATGAAGTACTGCTCCTGAAGTAGATGGCTGCCATACTGGTAAACAAGCTTAGAGTGCCCCGCATAGCTGTCAGTGTGACAATAACGAAGATGTGAAATTATATATTTTAATAATTTCACATATAAGTCGGATCTGAGTATAAATCGCACCCCCAGCCAAACTATGAAAAAAATGCGACTTATAGTTAGGAAAGATAGATCGGAAAGTACGGTAATATGTGTGTGACCTCAGGAGCGCCTCTGGTGATTATACTTGTAATCAGGGTTAGGGCCTACAGGGGTCATAGTAATAGTAGTTTGTATATTTATCTATTTGTGTATAATTGTGTGTACAGAGTATCTGGCAGCAGGAGCGAGTGCCGCTCTGGATAAAGCCATACAAAATCGTGGTGATGTCATCAGACAGCGGAATGATTGAACCAGTGCTCAATGCTGTATCCCTGCACCAGGTCAGTCTCACCTGCCTCCCGCCTCAGGACATTTCTATCCCACTAGCCGACACCTTCCAAATGGGACGTGAGCATGGCCGTGATGTGGCTCCGTTGACTCTGGCTCAAATTCATTTTCTATTGAAAAAAACGTTGCCCCTCTCTCTGTAACTGCTACTGTCAGGTTCGTTATTCTGACCTTAAAATGTTGGCTTTAACCTGCTCTACATGATCTGAGGGGTTTTATTTCACTATTTTGTTCCTAACTCAAGATATAAACATTAATAACAGACCAATCAAACCCACTGTCTCACCTGTCTGTCTCTCACTTGTCTCACTTGTCTCTCCTGTCTCTCACCTGTCCGTCTCTCTGTACAGGTGCGTAAGCAGAGCCAGCTCTCTCTGTTGGATTACTTCCTTCAGGAACATGGTAGTTTTACAACTGAAGCGTTTCTTTCGGCTCAGAGGAACTTTGTGCAGAGCTGTGCAGGATACAGCCTCATCTGCTACTTACTGCAGGTCAAAGACAGGTACTGAACCTCGACTGGACCGAGGACTGGACCGAGGACTGGACCGAGGACTGGACCGAGGACTGGACCGAGGACTGAACCGAGGACTAAGCCGAGGACTTTACTATACTGGGACCAGGTTTGGACCAGGTCTGAACAAGGACTAACCCGGGTCTTGTTTTTCAGACACAATGGGAACATCTTGCTGGACTCTGAGGGACACATCATTCACATTGACTTTGGCTTCATTTTGTCCAGCTCTCCTCGAAACCTGGGCTTTGAGACGTCTGCGTTTAAACTCACCTCTGAGTTTGTGGATGTGAGCAATACTTTTTCTGTTTTTAAAGGAACCTCCAAATTTCTGATCCATTAATGTTCACTATTTGTTTGGGATTGGCCGCACAAACTTCTCCTCTCATATTAAAGAGGGGGTATTTTACTTATATGGGGTAATAACTGCTAATTTAGATCACCATGTTACGTTTTATAAAAAAAAAAGATATATTTGCTAAAAACAACATATTAACACGTTTTATAAGTTTTAGTTTCATTTTTGACGCTCTGAATCCCTCTTCCCTTTGCTCTGTGCGTTCTCCGTCACTGCAGGCATGTTTTTGATGTGCAAAGGCCTGGTGTGCCTTAAATGTAAATGTAACAGTTAAAACAAAACACTACAAAATAAACATTTATATTGATAATACAGAAAATGTAAATAATGAAACAAAACGTGGCAGAAAACTATTGTTATTGTTGATTTTAGTCCTTGTCATTAATTATTTGATTGCAGGTACATCTGTTTCGACTGTTAAATGTAATGTACATTAGTGGCCACTTGAGGGCAGACTACAGCCACAAGTTCAGAACACTCGATTCTTTTATGATTTGTATGAGGTTAAATGATGGAAATGTTAAATGTTGGACTCAATGCTCAAGATGCTCTGTTCCACCTTATGATGTCATGAAGCGGTAGTTTTCAAGTTAACAGCTCCTTTTACCTTTTATTCAGTAGAGATTGACAGTTCCAGGGCTGAAATGATCCAGATGATTCTAGTGAAGGTGTATGGAGTTTAAGAACATAGTGGAGCACCCCCTGAGTGTTTTCTATTTGAGAGAAGAACTAAATATAGATATATATAAATATAAATAATATAGCCTAAATATGCTGGGTTTATGTGTCTTAAATGTGAGAATGAAACAAAACACAACTCCAGGTATGTTTGTGATGAGGATTACAACATAGATCAGAAATGGTGATTACAGTGATTCTGTTGTGATGTAGGTCTGTCACGATAATTACTACTATTGGGGGTCAACATTTATCATGGTACTTTTTTGTTGTACTGGTGAAGGGATTTTTCAAATTTTTCTGTACTATGATCAGATTTTAGCTATGGAGGGTTGAGTAGATTACTTCTATGACTCATTATAGATGCAAAATAACTACTCAAGTGTTTCATTCTGCTGTACATGTATTGTGGCTGATATTTTTTAACAATAATTTACATTGGGTAATTGGTAATTCAGCTTTAGAGTTATTGTGTATCGTTTATCGTCTATATTTTCTTCAACCATATATCAAATGTCGTTATTGTGACTGGCCTGTTGTGATGCCACGCATCTGTTGTCTGTTATCATGAGCAGAGACATGTCACTTTGTCTCATATTGTCTCTTGTCTTGTGTCCTTCAGGTGATGGGAGGTCTGGACGGAGACATGTTTATTTATTACAAGATGCTGATGCTTCAGGGACTCATCGCTGCTCGGAAACACATGGAGAAAGTCCTGCAGATCGTGGAGATCATGCAGCAAGGTACGGGAGCGCCTCTGACACACAGGGAGGGCATCTGACACAAAATACTAAAATGTCAAACTTGATTCCAATACTTCCAATAGTTTTATTACATAAAACTCCTCAACGGAGCTGATTGAAAATGCGCCGTAGAAACGGAGCGCGGCCAAGACGCACGTCCGTGAGAGACTTTACATGTGAAACAACATAAAGGAGGAAAATAACATAAGGACGACAGCAGAATAAGTTTTAACAAGGAGCAAAAAGGGCTGTAACCATGCGGATGGAGTCTGCTTTAGTTTGTGAGTGACTGCAGAAAAAAGAACATTACGAGACATTATGGCGGAGCGGCGCCAGGACGAAGAGGCAGGACAGAACAACTGAAAAATACACCTGGAGCCGCAAAACATATAGAATAATTGAAAAAAAAAATTACGTTTTCTCCTTCACGGATTTCGTTTATACTAACCCCTGCGATAAACCAGACCACTGTCTTCATATCACTGTAAGAAATGAGTCACTGACAGCAGGTGACAAGCGGACAGGTCAGGAGCAACATCCACTCTTTTCACTTTTATGTCAATGTTGCTGGGGAAAATGTTTTTGGCGCCCATGAAAAAAAAAAATGTATAAGCCGCACTGCACCATAAGTTGCAGCGGTTAAAAAGTGGAAAAAATAGCAGCTTGTAGTCCGGAAAATACGGTACATTTATATTACTATACTTGTTCTGATACAGCTCAAAATCATTCTAAAGCAATTCAGGAAAGGTTCTCTTCTGCCCTGTGAATGGAACTTTTTAAATATCGATACCTGCTCATATGAGTATCTACTTTCAATACTAGTTTTAGGATTGATTAGTATCTGATTTTCGATACTTTTTACAACCCTAGACTCTGCTGCTGTCTGACCCTCTGCTCCTGTTTCTCTCTCTGCTCCTGTCTAACTTTCCCATCTTTTGCTTCTGTCTGCCAGGGTCACACCTACCCTGCTTCCACGGCTCTAGCACCATCCGTGGGCTGAAGGAGAGGTTCCACATGAGCCTCACGGAGGAGCAGCTGCAGGGTCTAGTGGAGCAGCTGGTGGACGGCTCCATGAGGTCCATCACCACAAAACTCTATGACAGCTTTCAGTATGTGACCAACGGGATCATGTGAGGACTACACCAGGACTGAGCCGAGACCCAGGACTGAACCAGGACTGAGCCGAGACCCAGGACTAATCCAGGTTTGATCCATCACTCCAAAGCTGTATGACCAATGGGATTATGTGAGAACGAACCCAGGACCGAAGCAGAACAGGAACACAATGTTTGAATCCGGACTGAACCAAGACTGAACCAAGACTGAACCAAGACTGAACCAAGACTGAACCAAGACTGAACCAAGACTGAACCAAGACTGAACCAGAGTGGAACAGACCCTGTTTGAGACTGAATGGACCTTTATGAAACATTTAGACTGGATCAGACCTCTGAACTGGGTTTGAACCAGAACTAAACCAGGACTGAACTGGGTCTAAACTTGGACTAAACTGGGTCTACTCCGGGTGTAAGCCAAGTCTAAGCCAGGACTAAAACCGTGAGATCTAGGCTGAATGGGCCTCTCCACGGGTCTCTGGCTTTACACAAAAACATTTTAAAGGTTTCTCATTTTAAACTGTTACATGAACTGGGCTTGACTGGATCCAGCAGAACCAGCACCGGAAAGAGCGGAAAAACTGTGGAAAGAGCAGGAAAATGAGGTGTGAGGAGAGAGACAAGATGGTGATTGAGACTCTGAGCTGCTCAATATTTTGTTTGAAAACCACTAAAATTGTAAATTGTAAAACCGCACAACAACAAACTCACAGCACAGGATGAGGTCAGACACAACTCAACAAATAGGATGAAATAAATCCAACCGTTTAACAACTACATTAAAACAAATAAAAGCTCTGAGTTTATTCCAGAAAACCAAATTAATTTAAAATTAAACGTTCCATTGAAAACTGAGGCAGACCTACATAATTTAAGATTTTTTTAGAAATAATTTTTGGGATTAAATGTTGCTCAACTTTTTGGCCTAAAATGACCTAAATCAGATTAGAACAAAACACTTCGATGAAGCTACAATAAATTAGCCAAAAATCTAGAGACATATTTTGTCTTTGCCAAAAATTCTTGTGGAATTTTTATTTTTTGTGATACAGTTATAAGAAATTATGAAAAACAATAAAAGCACTTCAATATTTTTTATAAATATTCAACATTTGAAAACACAAATCTGAGTCACCTTTCTCAAAATTTAACTAAAATCAAACCAGTTACATATTTATTATTAAAATACTCAACAAGGTCATAACTCCTGAAAACATGCTCGTCACTCCTTTGAAAGATAACTGTAAATATGTCCATGGATTTATGATGAAATACAACATTTTATAAGAATGTTTTTTTTCTTTTTCCCAAAAAGTCCCAAAGGTTTTATAATTTCTTTGTTCATGTTTTATTCAAAGAATTTGAAAAAGGGTTAAAACTTTGGCACCAGCAAAAAAACACTAAAGATTAATTTTAAAGAGGGGGTATTTTGCAAAATGGACTTTTTGGAGCTTTCTACCATGTTATAACACATTTCCTCATCTGAAACATGCCTGAAGAGGTTTTAAATGTCATTCATACATTCATACATTTGAGTATTTTAGCAATCTGTTCCAGGCCCTATTCGAGCCCTCCTTACGGTTAGCAGTAGGTTGTACTAGCCTCCGCCCACAAGCCTACATCACCCATGCTCCCACACGGCAACTCTCATAAATATACAAAAGCATGATACAAAACTGTACACAGCACCTTGACAAACCTGATCCGATGTGCAGTAGTTTCATTAGTGGGATGCAGCTGATTGTCTTGTGATAGCGCTCTGAAGGGGGAGTCACTTAGCACGGGGAAACAGAGAGAGGGAAGACTGTTTTATAAGTTTCATGTTTGTTTGTGTCAAAAACAAACATGAAACTTATAAAACATGTTAATACGTTGTTTTGGTTGAATAGAATATTTTTAAAATAACAAAAGGAAACATGGTGATCTAAATATGTTGTGTCAGTAAAATACCACCTCTTTAAATGCCATGACTGAAACATGACTGAAACTTTTATTTTCACCAGAAATGTCTCATTTTCCTGCAAATTCTGTCATCTACTTCTGTTTTTGTATTTATTTGAGTTGTTTCCAGATTGCATTTCTGGGCCATTCCTCTCACGTTTTATATTCTCCCTATACCTGCTTTTTATATAAACTATTCCTTTTGCGATTAATTTCTGGTGAAACGTTTTATTGTTTTGAACTTTTGTGTTTTATTTTGTCTTGAATTTCAAATGTTACAGTTGTATTTAAATGTAATGTTTTTTTCTGTACATTCCTATTATATTAACCCATAGACTGCATATATAAATGGACATAGTTAACCCGCTGGCCGCCACATTCTAAACAGAAAGTGGGCATGGGCGCGTTTTGGCTCCGTCAACTTTGACTCCAATTCATTTTCTGTTGAAAAAACATGGTTCCTCTCTCTGTAAGTGCTGCTATCGGACTCAACATTCTGACCTTGTGATGTTGGTTTTATCCCGCTCTACATGATTCTGGGGTTTTATTTCACTATTTGTCGTCTGTCACTATTGTCTCTAAATCAAGATATGAACATTAATAACCGCTTCATTTGACTGGAGCCGAACGCTGTGGGTGACACTCACACAGTCCACTTCTTTATACAGGCTATGGTTTAACCTTGTGACATTTCCTCAATATGTGAAAGATTTAAACTTTTACCCGTCCAACTAAACCACTGCAGATTTGACAGTGCTAAAAACACTTTATGCTAGTTTGTTCCACATGTTTTAAATGAAGGCCTCAGGTTTCAGATAGAGTGCGGGGTCCATATAAATACACAACCCAAACTTGTCATTACTTGTCAGTAATTTTATGGCTTAAAGTCCTTTTCAACTGATAACACTCACATCTTTGGGGGCTGAATAATGGAACCACTTTCTGAAGCTATAGTGAAAAAATTATATCACTTTTGTTTCTTTACACTGACAGACAAGGTGTTGAACTTTGTGCCAGTTTTTGTTTCATGAGGATAGGCCCAGTAATTACAAAAAACCCTTTTTAAAGGTGCACTGCCCAGTTTTATTTTCTTAATCAGTGATAGGCGTAGAAATCGGCAGTGTAGTCATTTTGGTCCTTTTTTTTTTTAAATACACTGATAGTAGTGTGATGTACAGATATCCATAGGAGGGGCCAACAACATGTGGCTCTTTGTTGTGATGACGTTTACGGCAACGTCGCCTCCTATTGGCCACCTCAAGTTTTCTAATGCAGAATTCAGCTGACTTGTTTCTTTTATTAAGTAATTTTAATATTCAATCAATATTGTTATTTAAAATGTTCAAAATATATAAACATAATGATCTATGGGTGTCATAGATTAAACTATAGAGCACACATAAAAGGTTTTTCTGTGGAACATTCTGGGCGAAGCGGTAACATCAGGGCAACCCTCCGAGCAGAAAAGTTGCACAGTTGCATCTTTAAAACTCTTAACAGAAGTATGTCCAGGTTTGATGAGAACTAAACTGGGGTAAAGTGTTTTCCAGCATTTGTGCAGTTTGAATGAAGGTCATCCCTGTGCCTGAAAACCACTAACAAACAAATGGTTAGTCTAGGATTAGCCTAGCTTCAGACTGTAAATTCTTTAGTTTGTTTTAATGTTTAAACTCTGTGTGTGAATATTGAAGAGGCCTTGACACGAGCAGAAGGTACAGACTTATCAATGCAAAGGAGCAACTCTCCAAAAGTGCTTTTATACAAGAAGTCTGGACCCATTCACCGCAGCTCAAACTCACAAAGAAACCAGGACTAAACCAGGACCAAATAGTACCAGGACTAAAAAACCAGGACCGGGACTAGACAAGGACTTAGCCAGGACCAGGACTAAACCAGGATCAAGACCAAGAATCAACCAGGACTGCATCAGGAATAAACCAGGAACCATACCAGTACAAGGACTAGGGCCAGGAGCAGTGATTTGATCCTGTGGTGATGAAATAGTTTGAGTCTATTCTTGTTCCTGTTCTTTGCGAGTTTGAGTCGACCCTGAATCTGAGCCAAACTTTTGCCTTGTTTTTACTTCATTAAAATGACTCTAATGTGACCTGTCTGAGCTGTTTTTTTTTTTTTTTACACACATTACACATGTTACACACATGTATGAGTTACTTGCCAAACTTAAAGAGCTTTCGGCCAAATGTACTTTTTGTTTCCTCATCAAAAACATGCCTGAAGGGATTTTAAATGTCATCCATGCATGTTTGAGTATTTTAGCGATCTGCCAGGGCCCTATTCAGACCCTCCTTATGGTTAGCAGTACGAGCCTGTATACGGCTCTGCCCACAAGTCTACCTCACCCATGCACCCACATGACAATTCTCCATAAATATACAAAAGCATGATACAAAACTGTACACAGCACCTTGACAAACCTGATCTGATGTGCAGTACTTTCACCAGCGGGATGCAGCTGATTGTGTTGTGATGTGGCTCTGAAGGGGGAGTTACTTACTATGGAGAGTAAATGGACAGGGAACTCAGAGCATAAAAATAAAAGTGAAACTTATAAAAACATGTTAATATGCTGTTTTTGGTGAATATAGCATTTTCAGAACTGTAAAAAGGTAACATGGTGAACTAAATCTGTTATGTGTTAGCAGTTATTACCCCATAGAAATAAAATACCCCCTCTTAAAGTCAACATAACTGACGGTTTCCATGGTGATAGTGAAGCACTACAGTCACGTGATTTACATGTTTTATTTTCACACATTTTTTTATGAAACAGAAGTGCTCTGTACAGAGTGTGCAGCAAGGGGTGCTGTGGCTCCAGCAGCCTTAGGGAGTTATTGCTTTGTTAGATAGATACGTTTATTATTTAATATTTGAAAAAGGCTCATTTCAAAAGGCTGTAAGTGTTTGGTGATTTTACAAAAACTTTAAACTGACTTTCCTTTAATATTTAGTTTAATTTGTTCAATTTTCAATTTGTGATAATTATTTCTGCTCTAACCGAACATAGAAACGGTTACCTGTCCAGCCAGAACCACAGGCAAAACTTTACTAAGACGAGTGGGTCTGGAGCCATATCCCGTCTCCCCGATTCCAGAGGGCGTGATTGACAGGAGGATTAACCAATCAGAGACTCATTCTCTGTTCAGGAAAAAATAAACATGGCAGTTTACGGCTAAAAACCCAGACGGCTGAAAAAGAGCAGATTTGTGCCGAATCAACACAAGCACCAAACTGCAATTTATCTCAGGTAAAAGTGTTAGAGTGATAGTTTCAGTTCTGAATGATACAAAGTTTTGGAGAGGAGGAGTCTTCTGCATTTGAGAGACGTGATACAAATGAGCGACTGAGGTTAGCCCGTCCCACGTTACGACAGCGGTTTGCTCTACGGTCCCATTACAGACCCTTCTGGATTCTAACAGAATGTGGAGGGATTAGTTCAGGGAAGTCAAACTGTGTAACTGAACAAAACCATTTCTGTAAAAGAACTGGACATTTGTTTACGCTTGAGGTTAATGTTCAGAAATCATATTTAGAGATTTATGAATGTGAAAATTATTTAAAGTGGGACTAAACACCTAAACTCTGCCCACAACCACATTTCAATTACAGTTGTTAAGTGTGATGTCACTTCCGGGTCCATCAGCCAGATTGAAAACAATGGACATATAAACATTAAACCAGGACTAAACCTTGACTAAACAAGGTCTAAACCAGGATTAAACCTGGACTACACTGGGTCTAAACCAGGAATAAGCCTGGACTAAATCTGGACTAAATCAGAACCAAACCAGAACCAGAACTATGACTAGGCGTTAATGGTGACAGGCAGTTAGTGAGATAAACACACTGTTAATCCCATGTTATTGATTATTACTACATTATTTGCATATTTGATAGTTTGTGGTTAAAATTCTTTTGAAAGGTAACTGTCTCTTGTTTGATGAATAAGCTACAAAAACAAAGCCAAAAAACAGCTATGAAGTTTCTGGTTGGACCCGAAAGTGACATCATCACTTAACAACTCTATAGAGCTGCTAAACTGAGCAGTACCTGGAGGACTAAAGGGGAGAGTGAGGGAGGAGGAGGGGCGGGGTCTGGAGGACTAAAGAGGAGAGTGAGGGAGGAGGAGGGGCGGGGTCTGGAGGACTAAAGAGGAGAGTGAGGGAGGAGGAGGGGCGGGGTCTGGAGGACTAAAGAGGAGAGTGAGGGAGGAGGAGGGGCGGGGTCTGGAGGACTAAAGGGAGAGTGAGGGGGGGAGGGGCGGGGTCTGGAGGACTAAAAGGGAGAGTGAGGGAGGAGGAGGGGCGGGGTCTGGAGGACTAAAGGGAGAGTGAGGGAGGAGAGGGGTGGGGTCTGGAGGACTAAAAGGAAGAGTGAGGGAGGAGGAGGGGCGGGGTCTGGAGGACTAAAAGGAAGAGTGAGGGAGGAGGAGGGGCGGGGTCTGGAGGACCAAAAGGAGAGTGAGGGAGGAGGAGGGGCGGGGTCTGGAGGACTAAAAGGGAGAGTGAGGGAGGAGGAGGGGCGGGGTCTGGAGGACTAAAGGGGAGAGTGAGGGAGGAGGAGGGGTGGGGTCTGGAGGACTAAAAGGAAGAGTGAGGGAGGAGGAGGGGCGGGGTCTGGAGGACCAAAAGGGAGAGTGAGGGAGGAGGAGGGGCGGGCGGGGTCTGGAGGACTAAAAGGGGAGAGTGAGGGAGGAGGAGGGGCGGGGGTCTGGAGGACTAAAGGGGAGAGTGAGGAGGGAGGAGGAGTGGGGCTCTACCTTTAGTCTTGCTGTCATGATGATGTCATGTAATACTTGAAAGTACAGAGGCCACTGAAGGCTCACAGACTTTGATCAGAAAGTCTGCACTAAAATTACCACAAAAAAGTACTTGGCACAGTACATAATGCTCTTAAAACACCACATACACAGTTGTGTTTAGTTCTACTTTAAACATTTTGCCAGTGGATTGAACCAAATCAAAACCATAACCAAAAAAAAATCACTCACAGCCTTTAAATCCTGAGCCTCGAAGATTTCTGCTTAATAAATATTCAAGATTTAAATTTGGAAATTCGTTTTTAAAAATCCCATAAAACAAAAGTTAAAAATCCCATCAACAGTGTTTTGACATAAGAGATTTCAGAATTATTTAGATTTTTTTTTTTAACATACTTTTACACACAATTTTCAGCCAAAACATTGAAATTCTTTAAGCTTGACCCAAAATGTCAGCTACATTTGGACATAAATAGGTTCAATCCCACAGTATATGATTCATGTCAAAGTGAAGGTTTCTGCAGCTTGGAGCGTTTGGAGCAAATATAAAAGTACAATTATTAGATCATAATAATAATAAAGAGTGGATAAATATTGTATAATGAACCAACACAGTCTCACAGAATGACACAGATCTGCAAATCCCTGAACCTAGACTCAACCTGGACTAATCCAAGATGGAACCAGGACTTTGTCAGGACTAAACTTGGTTTAACCCCGGTCTAAACCAGGGCTGAACTGGACCTGAACTAGGACTAAACCAGATTTAAACCAGAACTAAACCAGGCCTAAGATTGGACTACACCAGGACTGTACCTGGAGTAAACAAAGGCCAATCCAGGAGCAGGCTCAGGGATTTACTCATTTAAATTGTAAAGTAACAGTAGTAACTTTTCACAGTGACTTTGTGGAGTTTTATGATTTTAAGCAAAGGTTTTTAGTAAATGTTTAAAAAGTACAAATGTGGCGACGTTTACTAATTTCAGGAATATATCATTATTATAAAACGTGATACCAATGTGGTACAGACACATTCAGAACAGTCGAGGTTTGACCCAAGTCCAGGATCCAGAAATATCTCGCAGATTTTTCTAGATTCGAGTTTTTTTTAAAAGTCTCAAAGTTTTGTTCAGTTTTGACTCAAACCAAAAGTTTGAAAAAAGTCTCTGTCATTGCGGTGGGCGCTCTCTGCTCCTGTGTCTCCTCGTGGCCTCTATCCTTGTCTCCTCTTTCCTCTGTCCTCGTCTCCTCATTACAATTGATAAATACTTATATTTAGGGATGCACTAACCCAGCTTTTTCGGCTCTGATGCAATATTGATACTTTGGCTTTAAGTATCTGTCAATACCCGAAATGAACGAATACCAGAGTAAGGACTGAAAAGTGCATTTTTTATCTCAAAACTCAGTGAACTTCTTACAAAATGTATTAAATTGTGTAATTTATCCTACAAGTAACTAGAGAAGAGATTTGTATCAGTCATTTAACAGTCTTATTAAAAACAGTTAAAGGCTAAACCAGCATATCGGCTGAACCGATATTATGAAACCAATACCTGATTTGTGCATCCCTAGTTATATTCTTACTGTTTAGTTTTGTTCATACTTAGATTTCTTTCCTTTTATCTTCATTAACTCAGTCATTTAGTCAAAACTCTTTTTTTATTTAAAATCTTCAAACTTGTGTCATTTCTCTGTCAAACTTCAGCCTTGTTCCTTCAGCCATGTTTTCCCTCTGTGGCTCTGGATTATCGTTCTATTTCATCATTTCTATTATTGCTTATTTCTCATATCTATCTCCCGTTAGCCTCTCTGTTAGCCTCTCTGTTAGCGTCTCTGGAAGTGTCTCTGTTAATGTCTCGGTTAGTGTAGCAGCGTTGGGCAGAAACAGTGGCTTTGGGGGTATCTGTGGCTTTAGAGACAGGCTCCTCCTCACGGCAACTCTCTGAGATTTGGGTCCTTCGCTGTAGCTGTGCTGCCGCGTCAGGCTAACCAAGGGTTTAACTCCCCTCAGGGGACCGTTACTGCTGCTGTTCGTGTTCATGTGGGCTAAAAACCCGGCCTGTGTCTGGACCTGATTGAGAGTGGGAGTCCTCGACGCGGCAGCCATCTTGACGAGTTGTCGAGGGGCGTGGCCGCTGGAGGTGCGGGGCTGCAGGTGGCCGTGGCGTTTGGAGTTGAGGAGCGGGTCCAGGAGCTTAGGCCCCAGCACAGAGCTCTGGTCCTGGGATTTGGGTGTGTAGTGGTGGGTGCGAGTGGTGCTGCTGTGAGGGGGCGGGGCTTTGGGGGTGGGTAGGGCTTTGGGGGGCTGATGGTGCAGGTGGGGGTGGAGGTGTGGGTGGTTTGGGTGCAGGGGGGGGTAAAGCCCGGAAGATGAGGTCGATGTCAGGACTTTGATTCCTCCTGTCCCTGAAGCACTCACCTGAAACAGAACCACACAGCTGTTCAGAGGACAGCACAGCTGTGATCTCAGAGGGATCTAAGATTGTGTCATAGTTTTTTAACGGTCTTAAATAAATACTGTTGTTATGTCAGTATGTATGTATCATGTTTCTCACCTCGTGGATGAGAATAGATTTAACATTAGTCTAAACTAGAGGTGCCCAAACACTTTGACTTGGCGAGCCAAAATGAGCACGTATTAGAGAGGGCCAAAGCTATTCATGTTTTCCATGTAAAAGATTTGTTCTGCAATGATATTTATGATTAAACTGTCTTCAGTGATTGTGTATTTAGGGAGATAGACTTCTTTGGGCCCTCTTTTATCTCGCAACAGTCTTTTCAGTTGGCACCACCTCACAGGCCAAATCAGACCCCCGGAAGGGCCAAACTTGGCTCGCAGGCCCCACTTTGGGCACCCCTAGTGTAACCACAGGCATAGTGCTGGGATACAGTTCTGTTGTCCTCACCTCGTAAAAATGTTCTATCGTGTACTGTATAACATTACACGTTATACATTATAACATAACAAGTCTAAAAACAGATAAAGCTGGTTTTCATTATAGTGATGAGGGATTACACTCATCATTGTTCGTCTGGATATGAGATTTAACATCTAATCTAGTCTAATCGTCGAACAGGCCTGCCACCATAATCACTATATCGACTTATCATAAATATGAAAGCTGGAGCAATATATTTTGATGCTCAGTATTTATCGTCTGTATATTTTCTAGCAATAGTGGGGAGGTTTCTGATATTTCTTTATGTAATATGGTAACATTTGAGTTGTAGAGGGATGAAAAAAGTCACTTCCAGGACTAATTACTATTTTGTTGTGATATTTATTTGTTGTAGATCGTGTTTTTTAATGATACCATATTTAAAAAGAATTGTTTACTGTGATTACTCTATTTTACTTTTTATTGTGCCAGAGACATAAAGTAGTTTCAGTATTACCGATTGTTATAGATATTCCTCTTTAACATTATATCGTGCTTCAAAATGTGTTACTGTGACAAGCCTATGGTCTAAACAGTGTTGATAGTTCATAACACAAATGTACCGTAGAGGGACACAGATCAAAATAATGATAAAAAGTGTAAAGAGATGTCTCTCACCTGATGGGTGTGATTTTAAACACATCACTGTCTCACGAGTCTAAACACTGATCTACTGTGACCACTTATGTGTCTCACCTCATGGATGTGTCGCAGCAGCTCATCCAGCGCTGAGACGTCGACCTGAGGCAGTGACGTCTGTGACTGGTGGAGGTATGCCCCGCCCTCCGTGGACACTGACTCGTGATTGCCCATTCTCTTGTCGCTGAACTGCGCTGTCCCGACAGTTCCATTGGTCAGAACGCTGTCGCTCTTACACGCCGTCGTCTGGAACACAGAGGAGTGTCCCACAAACGCTACAAAGGAAGGGGCGGGGCCGGAGGGATCGTGGTCAGAGGGGGCGCTGGGGCAGATCTGGTCATGATCTCGGCTGTAGTCCTGGTTCTGGCTCGGGTCCTGGTCTTGGCTCCGGTCCTGCTCTTGGTCCTGATCTTGGTCTGGACTCCTGCAGTGCTGGAGTCTGGGGCTGGACTCCGGAGTGGGTAAAGTGGACTCAAACTCCTCCTCAGCTTGAGACAGAGTCTGAGGAACACAGAATCAACAGCCAACAACTATAAGGACCAAGAACCAAGAGAACAATAACATTTAAAGCCTAAGACATTTCAGACCACTCATTTGACTAAAACAGTTTTTAAGATTTTACAAAAATTTTGGCAATTTTCAGGTTTCAAATTTTACTTCCTGGTCTGAAATCATGACATTACACTAAGGAATTCCATAATTATTACCTAGCAACCATAAAACTGAGCCAAAACTCCTCAAATGTACACAGGAATTAATATTTGACAAATAAAATGGTAAGAAACACCATTGTTTTGTTGAAATTCTGTTTAAAATATCAAAAAAATGTGTTTGTTGTGTAAATTGGGTCAAACATTTGGACAGAATTCTCCCAGGTGAACTCTCGAAAACAGAACTCTGCACTTCCTGTAATTTTCAACATATTTGTCAACTTTTCTTCACAAATTGCTTCATTATACAACAGGTATTACCCACCAGATTAAGTCAAAATTGAAGAATCATCAAAACCTGTCATACACTTTAAGAAAAAACTGAAAGAAGCAAAACAGGTGCTAAACTGTACTGATTGGTCAGAGTGTTGTGGTATCCAGGTTACCACAGAGTTTCCATGAATGTTGGTTTGTTCAACCAACATAAAAAAAAACAAAAAAACAATCTAATTGGACAGTTTACATGGATACGGTATCAGATTCTACCGAGTAAAGGTGTGTTCAGACCGCGGCGTCAAATTGGCGTAAAAGCCTCAGGTTGGAGCCTTTGGATTTGAGACAAACACCTGAAACATGTCCATGTGCCACCAAGTCTGTTCAGATTTTTCAGCTCTGCCATTTAATCATAAACTATATAAAGAAGTGGCCTGAGCGTGAGTGACATCACTCACAGTGTTCGTATCCAAATGAAGCTCATCAAGGGTAACAGTTATAGCGGCTAATCTGGAGCCCAGTTCCATATT
Organism: Periophthalmus modestus; assembly: GCA_019594935.1. NCBI lineage: Eukaryota > Metazoa > Chordata > Actinopteri > Gobiiformes > Gobiidae > Periophthalmus > Periophthalmus modestus. Next base: position 9,763,594 of record JAIEZT010001318.1, on the reverse strand, counting down.
TAGAAACTTGGCTGTAAGTATCATAGCAACCAAAGAGGCAATCTGGAGCGAGGCAGTTGAAGGTAACGCTGCGTCCCGCCCGCACCACTGGCTTTGCAGGGTATGGGCACTTAACAGTGCTGTTAATCAAATATGTTGCTAACGCTAGTGACCTCGGGGATTAGTCCTGTTCTAGTCCTGTTCTAGTCCTGTTCTAGTCCCGGTCTAGTCCTGTTCTGGTCCCGGTCTAGTCCTGGTCTAGTCCTGTCCTGTCCTGTTCTATTCCTGGTTTAGTCCTCGTACCTGAGAGAGACTGAGATCTGCGGCACCCCCCACAGGTGGCTCAGGGGGTGGCACCAGGTTCAGCTCGGACCCATTCACCAGCGAACTGTAGAGCCTGGACACATCCAACCGCTCCTGCAAGACACCGAGTTAGACTGGGTTAGATCAGGTTTAGATTGGGTTTAGCCCTGGTTTAGATCTGGTTTAGTCCTGCTTCAGTCGTGGTTTATTCCTGATTTAGTCCTGATTCAATTCTGGTTGTGTCCTAGTTTAGTCCTGGTTTAGTCTTTGTTCTGTTTCTGGTTTAGTCCTGGTCCTGTCTCTGGCTTATTCCTGGTTTAGTTCGTGTTTAGTCCTGGTTCAATTCTGTTTTAGTCCTGATTTAGTTCTGCTTAGTCGTGGCTCAGTCCTGGTGTAGACCTGGTTCAGTTCTGGTTTAGTCCTGTCCTGTCTCTCGTTTAGTCCTGGTTCCGTCTCTGGTTTAGTCCTTGTTAACTCCTGGTTCAGACCTGTTTTAGTCCTGGTTCAGTCCTGGTTTAGTTCTGGTTTAGTCCTGGTTTAATCCCAGTTCAGACCTTGCTGGAGTGGTCCAGGAGCCCGTTGAGTTTGGCCAATGAGCGTAGAGAAAGAGCGTGAGGTAATGAACCTTCCGGGTCCTTAGCCAATGGTGTGGCTCGGTGGGTGGGGCCTCGGCAATAGCAAGAAACAAGGAATCCCGCCAAAATGGCACCCAAAGAGAATGCCACGAGAACACAGGCAACGAGGAGCGTGTAGTGAACGTGGGAGTCCGAGAGGGAACCAACCCCTAAAGAACACACAAGAACATGAGAGGAGTCAGAGGAGCAGAGTCAGAGGAGCAGAGCCAGAGGAGCAGAGTCAGAGGAGCAGAGCCAGAGGAGCAGAGCCAGAGGAGCAGAGCCAGAGGAGCAGAGCTAGAGGAGGAGAGCCAGACAAGCAGAGTAAGAGGAACAATGCCAGAGGACCAAACAGGAGCAGAGCCAGAGGAACAGAGTCAGAGGAGCAGAGACAGGAGAACAGAGACAAAGGAGCAGAGACAGAGGACTAGAGAAGAGCAGTTAGGAGCAGAGGTGTGGTGGTGTATCATTAGTATTCAGGAGCAGAAGCAAAGCATCAGAATTCAGCTCCAGCTCAGTGAATAGAGGTGACTGAGGTCACCTCTATTCACTGAGAAACAGCCTTCCTCTGGCTTTCTCCTCTGCTCCTCTGACTCTCTCCTCTGCTCCCCTGACCCTCTCCTCAAACCCTCTCCTCCGCTTCCCTGACCCTCTCCTCTGACTCTCTCCTCTGACTCTCTCCTCTGACTCTCTCCCTCTGACTCTCTCCTCTGACTCCCTCCTCTTCTCTGACCCTCTCCTCTGACTCTCTCCTCTGACCCTCTCCTCTGACCCTCTCCTCTGACCCTCTCCCTTGACCCTCTCCTCCGCTCCCTTCTGCTTCTGAAATGAACTATCTCTCTTTTTTTTTCTTTGGTGATGTAAGAGGCTGTGACTTTCATGAAACTTGTGTCTTGCCCAAGAACACTCAGTAGAATGGGGTTTGAACCAGTAACCTTTGTAAAACAATAATGAGAGCGCTACTTTTTCAAACAGCTGTCTGCACTAACAACAAACCCACAAAATGTCCACAAAATGTCCACCTTCGGGGTCGGGGTCAGGGGTCACGTACCGTACGCAGAGTCGGCTGAGTCGTGGTTCCGTGTCGTTGCCATGATGCTGCCTGAGGACGAAGAAAAAAAGATTTAAATTAAAAATCATTTAAATGAGAAAAAATAACACTGAGTGTATATGGTTCTCACCGTGGCACGATTCTGTGTAGAGAGAGGGGTCTCCATCCAGGTCTTGCTCAAACCCCGCTCTAAAACAAGACCAGAATTAGGGCTGGTTAAGACATGGTTTTGTCCTAGTTCAATCCTGGTTTAGTCCTGGTATAGTCCTAGTTCAGTTTCTAGTTTAGTCCTGGTTCAGTCCCAGACCAGTCTTGATTTTGTTTTGGTTTATTTGACTACTCAGACTCAGAGACAAATGTCAATGTGTTTGGATGAAAGAGAGGAGAAAAATGGAGGGATGAGAGGGAAGCGGGGGGGGGGGGTGTGTTTCCATGGAGACAGACGGAGGGATGAAAAAACAGCCGAGAAGTGAGAAGCTGCTTTAACACCATGAGAGAAAATATGGAACCAGGACTAAACCAGGACTGAACCAGGACTAAACTAGGACTAAACAAAGAATAAATCAAGACTAAGCCAGGACTTAACTAGAAGTAAACCAGGACTAAAGCAGGACTGAACCAGGACTAAACCAGGACTGACCCAGGACTGAACTAGGAGTGAACAAGGTCTAAACCAGGACTAAATTAGGACTAAACCAGGACTCAAGCAGGACTACACCAGCACTACACCAGGACTAAAGCAGGGACTAAACCAGGACTAAACCAACACTGAACCAGGGCTGAACCAGGGCTGAACCAGGGCTGAACCAGGACTGAACCAGGAGTAAACCACGTCTAAACCAGGACTAAATCAGGACTAAACCAGGACTTTCTGAGACCTACTTGAATCCAGGGGAGAAATTCTCACAGCGCCCAGTCCGAAGCCAGATGCAGTATGGATCCTGAGATGCCAAACATGACCTGAGGAAGAAAGACAATGATTCTTAAAATATAAACCAAACATACAAACTTGAAAACAGAGGCTGTAAGAGTAATCGTCAAATAAAGGACCATTCAGCAGTTACAATGGTGACACAATGGACACATTAGCAAAAAAGATGAAAAAATTTTAAGTTTTAGTCTAGAAGATTTTAGTTAGAAAACTCAAGAAAAAATACAAACTAGATTTAAACAGCACATTTCAGGAGCCTGTGATCAATCTGAGCGTTCATGGTCCTGTTTAGGCATTTGATTTTCTACAAAAAGGTGAGCATGACTAACTGAAAAACTGTTTCCTAATGCTAGCTAGCTTATGACTCTAATGTTATTTGAGAGGGACTTGTTTAACAACACAAATCAGCTCTCCTGTTATAGTTCAAGCTAAGTCAGATTTTTATGGTCAGATTGTGTCAGTGACGTGCAGTCAGGGGAGGCAGGTGAGGCACGGCCTCACCTGTCATCACAGAGACAAAATTAATGAAATAGTTATATTTATCCAATGATTTGTACTATAAAATTATTTTCTATTTAACTTTACAATTTAAATTATTTTTTTAACCAAAATTGAATGAACGTTGAATTTTTACGTTTACCGTTGAAATACTGAGAAGAGACGTGCGGAGAGGCACCAGCCGTTCGTGCCCCACATGGACTGACTGTGCTGTAGCTCAGCAGTGACAGCTGCTGCTTTAAGCGGCTGTGACAAGGCTCCGGGTGAGGCACATAGTTACCTGGCCTAATGGTAGGGGCCCCTCATGAGCCCAGAGATTCTTGCAACTTCTGCAGAATAGGAGCCGCAGAATAGTGACAGCAAACTACAATTTAGAGTTAACAAATCAAGTTTAGCAATCTGTTCACTTTTTTCTTCTGGCCCTACTTTTTAAATGGAGGAAGATTACATATTAAAGCTCAAGCAGTTTTCTAAACTGGACTTTCGGTCGAAGCAGGAGGTTATAATTAAAGGAAGATCAACGTTAAAGGAGCTAAATGGTTTGCTCCAGACAACAGGATGAAAGACTCACTCTTTTCAAACAGAGTGGTACAAAATGGTAAGAAATTTAATGACTTCAATCCATTGAAAATTCGGGAACCAAAATAAGGATAAAAAAACAATATAAAACCAGCTTGATTTTTATTTCATACTATTAGAGCTATTTCATACGGACTTCGGTACTTTTATTTTGAAATTCTTTTTTATTCTGGCCCCAAGTCACTTACTGGGAGAGAAATTGGCCCAGGACCAAATGCACTGACACCTGGTTTACATGTTTGTAAATCTGATTGTGATGACGTCAGTGCTTCACCAGACATGAACCTCACCGCACGTCACTGGATTGTGTTAAATTAAAGCTCTATTTAAAGTCTAACTTGAGTCTTCTTTCCCAGAGGTCGCCCCAGCTAGCATTAGCAATGGGTTTGATTGACATTCTTGTTGCTAAGACTTTCGAATGTTCTGCCTTTGACATACATATAGAACCCACAACAACAGTATTCGTGCGCTCTATAGTTTTACTTGCACCTCACTGTAAACCTGAACATATTCTGAAATGCCCTTGTGTCAGATGCTCTTAATGTTCTGAAATGCTGGGGATTTTTGGATAAAGGTTATGCAGATGATAGTACAACCTTTGAAACTTTATTAGTGAGCGGCAAAGGTAAAGTGTCAATGACATTTACTCCTGTAAGGGGCATTTTTCAAATAAAATGATGTCAGTGCATAACCTTGATTGTTTACATGTGGCAGTATTTTGAGAGTAAAGCAATGTACCTCTGGCAGCCGCGATGCACCTCACAGCGACTCACAGCAACTCGGACCACACAGCTCCTGAAAGCGACGAACACACCACGATTCTCTCTGTCCAGTTCCAGAGACAGAACCCTCCTGTCTGACTGCCCCTGAACGCCACACCTAAGACATAGGGTTAGACTCATTTAGAAAAATGCATATGACAGGTTTTCATGTTTGTTAAATCATGACTTGGTTTGGTACCATAGTACCTGTGGTAAATATGTATTATAATTTTACATTAGTTAAGTGACAGTTTGTGGAAAAAGTTCAGAAGAAAAGTACAAAAACACAGGAAGTGGCTCTGAGTTGTAAAACAGAATCCATCTGCCTATGTCATCAACACAGAAAACTCCACCCAAAATGCAGGGACAATTTATGCACAAGGAAGGCATTTTTCTGACAGTTTAAATCTTTATTTAACAAAATAAAGGTGTTGTCATTTATTTGTATTAGTCTAATCATAACTATTAACAATTATAATTTGTGTGTAATTTAAACAAGTTTTTACATTATGATTGCTAGGTAACTTATAGGATTACCTCAACATATGTCACATCTGCGCCCCACGTCCAATCAGGAAGTAAAATTATAAAAGTTAAAATCAACATTTTAAAGCTAGAAAAACCTAGGTATGGCCCAATATGTTTTTTTTGAGCCAATATCGATATCCGATATTTGTCTTTCTGTTGTGGTCAATAACCAATATTATAACCGATTAATAACCGATTTTAAATTCACGAAGTAATTTGTGCTGTTAAACAAGTCCCTCTCAAATAGCATTACAGTCACAAGCTAGCTACAATTTGCCAACAATTTCTGTTAGTCACTTTCACCTTTTTATTGAAACTCAAACTCTAGACAGGACCATGAACACTCGTACACAGACTCCTGAAGATGTGCTGTTTAAATCCATTTTGTATTTTTTTTCTTGAGTTTTCAAACAATTTTAAAACTTTTTTAGTAGTGCTGATGTGTGCATTGCAGTGAGGTGCAGTGAGGTTAAAGCAGCAGCTGTCACTGCTGAGCTACAGCACAGTCAGTCCATGTGAGGCACGAACGGCTGGTGCCTCTCCGCACGTCTCTTCTCAGTATTCCGGTAAATGGAAAAATTCAGCAATTTTGAATAAAAAAATTATTAAAATTGCAAAGTTAAATAGAAATAACGTTATAGTACAAATCATTGGATAAATATGACCATTTAATTTATTTTTTTCTCTGTGATGACAGGTGAAGCCTCACCTGCCTCCCCTGACTGCACGTCACTAGTGCATTATGTCACCATGGTAACTGATGAACATTCCACCATATACGTACATGAAGAACACCCCCAGCATGAATAGTAAATATAATTTTTTTAAGTATATTTTAGTGAAATTAACCTGTCACATGCACTTTAATGTGAAAGTGGCTTGGAATATTTCTGTACATATTTAAGATTTGTCTGTGTAATCCCTCAGTCGTCCAGGTATGATCCATAGTGCTCTAAATTTTATATTTAGATCCATGATTTCACTGCTCATCCAAGCCGCTTTTTCAGTTCTGGTCAGATCACTGGTGGACACTGCCTTATAACTATCTGAAGGGAGGAGCTCACTACACTGAAACTAAAAACATCTATTGTTTACAGTTACAGAGAAAGCTCTCTCTGTTTGTGGTTATCCAAAATGGGCCTTCAATAGATCTAAAAGATCTAAATAACAGGACAACAGGGAATCTGAACCTAGAAAGAAAGGCGTGACTATTCTTTACACAACTGGTGTGTCTGAAAAGCTTCAGAGAATCTTCAGACAGTATAAAATTCCAGTCGATTTCAAACCTACAAACATTTTAAGACAGAAACTGGTTCAGCCAAAGGACAAAACCCCGAGCGATAAACAAAGTAATAAGGTCTACTCCATGCAATGTAGTGAAGAGTGCAGTGAGCGTTACAACAGTGCTAGCCAACTAATAGCTAACAGCTAATATGCTAATAGGTGTGAAAGCACCCATAAAGGGGTTGAATAACTATGCCAAGTAGGACTGAGGTACAGTGCACACTTAGACCTAGCTACTAGCTAACAAACAGAAACTGTAAACAATAGGTGTGTTAGTTTCAGTGTAGTTAGCTCCTCCCTTCAGATAGATATAAGGCAATGTCCACCAGTGATCTCACCAGAACTGCAGAAGCGGCCTGGATGAGAAGCAAAATGCCTTAACTCCTAAAAGTTTTTGTCCAGTTGACAATTTTTTTTTATTTTTACTCTATTTAAGCTTTATAAAACCAGACCAAGATCAAACTATGTGTCAGATGCCCTCTCTGTGTGTCAGATGCATTCCCTCCCATGTGTCTATAGTAGTACAGATTGACCTATGAAACTGTAAAAAGCCCCCACTTCATTGCTGCCATGGTACTGGAACTTGAAGTAGGAAATGTTTAACAAACTCAGTACTTTTGGGCTACATCAGGCTGTCTATGACTGCACAGGGTGCACACCCAACCCCCTTTCCTCTCACGTCTAACTGGACCCTGAAACTGTCGGTGTATTTAAGATTAATGGACTCGTCTTCCGACAAGCAGCGATAATGCCACAAGATTAGATCTCTCAATTTCAGCCAGAGGAAGATGCTGTGAATATTGTTCATATTGTTTGCATATTGATCTGTAAATGTTGTCTTGTCCTGTCTTGTGGATTGGTTCATACATTGCATTGATATATCACATCAACTCAGACCTTCGACCATGTGTCAAATGCTCTCCCTTACCTGACAGGGTTGTAGGCCGGGATCTCCTCTAGTAGGACTGGATTGAAGGTCTGGTTCTGGTATTTGAGGAGGACTTTGAGGACTTTTCCGTCCTCAGACCCAAGGAACAGTACGGTCTGGTCCCAGTGAGGTCCAGCTGAGATGTCCACAGCCAGAGAGGAGAGTCTTGACCTGAGACCAGAGACCGGTTAGAGCAGGACTAAACCAGGACTGAAGCAGGACTAAAACCCGGACTGAACAAGGACTGAACAAGCACTAAAACAGGACTGAACCAGGACTGAACAGGACTAAACGCAGACTATAGTGAAACTGAACAGTGCTAAAACAGGACTTAAGAATAAACCAGGAATGAGGTAGGTCTTTCAAACCCGGTTTAAACCAGGTCTAAACCCGGTCTTGAGCAGTCTTGTGCAGGCCTCTTTACCTGGAGGTGTTCTAAACCCGGTCTTGAGCAGGACTCTGGTCTAAACCCAGACTAAATCTGGTTTTGAGCAGGAGTCTGGTCTAAAACCTGTTATTGTCAGGTCTCTTTACCTGGAGGTGGTTTGGGTGAACAGTGGACGGTTGAGCATGGCCCACACACTCGGGTCCATCAAAGGGAAGCTCTTACTGAAGCTCAGGACCTGGTCTGGAAACTGGACTGAGGAGCGATAGTCCTCAGCAGGTGGGTCTCCAGCACATGAGCCCGGTCTGAGGAGAGACAAAGGAGAGGGAGAGATGGAGGGGAGGAGAGGGAGAGGGAGAGAGCAAGAGAGAGAGAGGGAGAGAAGAGGAGGGTGAGAGAGGGAGAGAGCAAGATTGAGAGGAAGGGAAGAAGAGGGTGAGAGAGGGAGAGAGCGAGAGAGCGAGAGAGAGAGGAAGGGAAGAAGAGGGTGAGAGGGAGAGAGCAAGACAGAGAGGGAGGGAAGGAGAGGGTGAGAGATGGAGAGAACAAGAGAGGAAGAGGAAGAATGGAGTGAGAGAGGAAAAGAGAGAGAGGGAGGGAAGGAGAGGGTGAGAGATGGAGAAAGCAAGAGAGGGATAGAAGAATAGGGTGAGCGAGGGAGAGGGAGAGAGCGAGAGTGAGGGAGGGAAGAAGAGGGCGAGAGAGGGAGAAAGCAAGAGAGAGAGGGATGGAAAAAGAGGGTGAAAGGGAGAGAGCAAGAGAGGGAGGGAAGGATCAAGTGAGAGAGGGAGAGAGCGAGAGAGAGAGAGGAAGGAAGGAGAGGGTGAGAGAGGCAGAAAACAAGAGAGAGGGGAAGGGAAGAAGAGGGTTAGAAAGTGAGAGAGCAAAAGAGAGAGGGAAGGAAGCAGAATATGAGAGGGAGAAAAAGGGAAGAAGAGAATGAGAGAGGAAGAGGAGCAAGAGAGAGAGGGAGGGAAGGAGAGAGCGAGAGATGGAGAGAGCAAGAGAGAGAGGGAGGGAAGAAGAGGGTTAGAAAGCGAGAGAGCAAGAGAGAGAGGGAAGGAAGAACAGTATGAGAGGAAGAAAGAGAAAGAGGGAAGATAGAATGAGAGAGGGAAAGAAGCAAGAGAGAGAGGGAGGGAAGAAGAGTGAGAGAGGGAGAGGGCAAGAGAGAGAGGGGGAGGGAAGAAAAGAGTGAGAGAGGGAGAGTGCAAGAGAGGGAAGTAAGAATAGGATGAGAGAGGAAGAGAGCAAGAGAGAGAGGGAGGGAAGAAGAGGGTGAGAGGGAGAGAGCAAGAGAAAGTGGGAGGGAAGAAGAGGGAGAAAGCGAGAGAGAGAGGGAGGGAAGAAGAGAGTGATTATTAAACCATTAAAATTTGATTAAGCCAGTGATATGAACCACATATGAACTAGGACCAGTGAAATGCGCTGATGCACTGGACCTGGTTTGCGGTCTGTTCTTGGTCTTATGCTGCATTCACACCGGGGCGTCAAGAACACGCTTGACGCCTCTAGTTGGATGCCTTTGCATTTGAGGCCAGACGCCTTTGATGTGCGTCTAGAGCATCAAGTGTTTTCCCGGTCTTTTTGTGTACAATGGCAGATCAGGCTGAAAGGGTGGCTTTGGTTTATTAATTGCATAAAAGTCATAAACGGAGGTGATTGGCTCAGTGACGGTGTGTCTGGGTCCATGATCTAATTCAGAGGTGTTCCGAGTTTGGCGAATTTCATCACTTGCTCCAGGAGCTCCGTCTGGATGACCACCGCTTCCAGCGGTACTTCCATGTGTCCCAGGCCCAGGTCGATGACCTGCTGTCCCGCATTGGTGCGCGGATAACGTACTAGGACACCAACTACACGCGCTACCAGTCTTTATAATCTGCCAGCGTGACATTGTAAAGTAGTGGGCGCTGGAAAACGGCAATCACAAGGCTGTCCCCTATTCTCGGTGTTTGTGGCTTCACGGTCTTCAGAATAGTGACGTCGCTATGCCACTGGAGTGTGGTCTCTGATTGGTTGACACTGCGCGTCAAACGCCAAAAAGTTCCGCTTTTTCAACTTTTGGATGCGCGTCTTGAGCGTCCGACACCTGGACGCTCAAGATGCGGCGCAAAAACGCAGGACACCCAAGACGCGCATCCACCATAGACTTTGAATGTGAGCTCGACACCCCTGACGCCCCGGTGTGAATGCACCATAAGGGAGGTTATAGACAGGGTCTTACCCGGGCTGCAGGATCTCTTTCTCGGGCTTAGTCTGGTTATAGACCGGGTCTTACCTGGGTTTTGGGACCTGGTTTTCGGGCAAGGGTGTCCAAGATGAGTCTGAGGTTTTTTGTTCTTTAAATTTTCCATTAAAAACGTTTTCGATGTCGTCCATGAAGAAGGCACATACCGCCGACCCCGGAATACTGCGGAGTGCACCAAAATACATAAATACCACGCTGACCTGAGAATACTGGTAAAATATACTAAATATATATGTATGGAATAATGCAAACACAGCATAATAGCAATTTAATACTAATAGTAGTAGTATTTGTTCTTGTTATTCTGAGTGACATAGTACTTACAGTAGCAATTAAATAACAGTATTTGTAGAAGTAATAATAGTATTTGTACTTGTTCTGAGTAGTGAAGTATAGCAGTAGTATTTGTAGTAGTATAGTAGTAGTATTAATAGTACAGTAGTAGCATTTGTAGTAGCTGTAGTACTAGTATTTGTACCTGTTAGTCTGAGTAGTGAAGTATAGCAGTAGTATTGTAATATAGTAGTAGTAGTATTTGTGGTAGTATTTTTATAGTAGTAATAGTATTAATAGTAGTAGTATTTGTACCTGTTAGTCTGAGTAGTGAAAACTCCGACCACAGCCGGGCGCCCCTGTATCTGCAGAATGTTTGTGATCGACTGAAGAACATCAAAGTAAAAGAACGAGTCCCCAGGAATCGAACAGTTTAAACGAGCCTGAAATATATATATGTAAATACATTAATATGATATGTGTGTGTCGTGTGTATATATATGTGTATGTCTCACATACACACAGGAAGGAGGTCCATTGTTTTGTATGTGTGATAGTATTATCAGTAGTAGTAGCAGCTGTATTTTATAGGTGCACTGTATCTTTAAGAAGGAGGTGTTTGTGTTATATTACCTTTGTATTATTGTTATGTTTAGTACACATATATAATGTCGCCATCCAGTGTACTACTGCATACTAATTATTATGTATGATGAGGTAGAGTGTGATACTAAAGGTGCACTGTACCTTTAAGAAGGAGATATTGTATTATGGTGAGTTAGTACAGCCCTAATGTTAATTATCATTCAAATGTTTATCATGTTTATAATGACTCTGTACCTTGCAGGAGGTTCAGTGTTCTATATATGTGTAAGAGTTTTATGATGAGTCATGGTGTGATGTAATAGGTGCTCCGTACCTTTAAGAAGGAGGTCCAGTGTCGGTCCAGGACTCGGGGAGATCCTCCATCATCATTTTTACAAACTCGACCAACACGAGAGAATACCACCTAAAAGTGCAATACACACATACACACATCAAATGTACTGTACACACAAATACTGTATCTGCCTCACCCAGTATACACATATAAACACATATCTATGCACTGTAGTTGGTATGTGCCAAAAAAACAAAGATATCGAAGAAATATATAATCTACAGCAGTGTTTCTCAAACTGCGGTACATGTCCCTCTTGTGGTACGTGAGACCTTCTGCAGTTTGAATTTCTGTTTTATTCAGAAATATTTTATTCATCTTTTTTCCTTTGGGTTAATCGTCATTAGAACTGCTCTACCCACTGTGTCATTTTAGACCTGGTTAATTCTAACTCTAACTCTAAAGACCCGATAAAGTCGGGGTTTAGATCTGGAGCTACTTGGAAAAGCCAAACATTAAGTTATTAGTTTTATAGTAGTATTGCTGAAGTATTCTAATATTAGAGTATTAGTACCTTTCCCAGGGTGGTGTGTTTCATCTCTGAATGTGATTGTATAGTATTGTAAATATTAGTATTATAGTTTGTATTTTTAGTACCTTTCCGAGGGCTGTGTACTCCACAGAGATCTCTCTGAAGAAGAAGTAGACGTAGTTCCCAAAGTCGATAGCGTGAAGAAAGTGTGGCTCTGCACAGACACAGGACACAGGGTCAGCAGAGGGGAATAGGAGAGGAGGAGGGGGTAGTATTGTACCATCCTCTGCCCAGCAGTAGTTGGTTGGATGTAGGGGATATGGAGTAAGCTTGTTAAAAGTATCAAAAATCAGATATTAATCAATACTAAAACTAGTATCAAAATTAGATACTCATTTGAGCAGGTATCAATACTAAAAAAAGTCACATTCACAAGACAGAAATTAACCTTTATAGCTTTAGAATGATCTTGAGCTGTATCAGAACAAGTATAAGACTAGTATACACTCATGGACCACTGGACCACTGAGGGATTACACAGTTATAAGGCCACATGGGAATATAAAAGAAAGTACTACCATTTAATGTTAAAAATCACATTCTATTGTCTAAAGAAAGAGTGTTTTTATTATCATCATGGTATCAGAATCATTACTGAATATCAAGTCTACTCCTCTGTATTGAAATAGAGTTAAGGTATATGTATCATTGACACTGATACAGTGTCAATGATACATATACCTTAAACGTGTTTTTATCTAGCAAAATGCATTGGAGGTTACGTTCACAATGTTCTTAACAGGCCTATAAGAATCCAAATGTGTGTCCAGGTAGAAAAATTACAGAGCTCAAAGAGGTATTAGGAGATAATTCCCGCCTGCCCCTTTACCAAACGTCTCCATAGTCAACATCATAACAAAGTGGCACATGGCAAGCAGGGGGAGGAGGAGAAGGGGGGAGAAGGCCTATTAGCAAATAGGGGTTAGGAGGTAGGGTGTAGGATATAGGGCATACCTCGCAGGCCCTTGGAGTCGTACTTGATTGTTCTCGTGTGCAGGATGTTTGCTTTGAAGGTTGGGGATAGGGAGTAGGGGTTAGGGTATAGGGTATCTGAGCCATTCGCAATTGGCAGTCCTCAGCACAGAACAGTAGGTTGTAGGAGATACTAGGTAGGGCATAGGGGCTAGGGTGTACACAGGACTTATCTCTTGTTTAATTGTTCACAGCACAGAGGTAGAGCGTGGGAGGGTAGGGGTTAGGAGATAAGATGTAGGACATTAGAAGGTAGGACATACCTCTGAGCCACTTGGAGTCGTACTTAACTGTCCTGAGCACTGGGCGTCCCTCTCCTAAACTGCGGTAGATCACTGCGTCTGATGCCAGGAAGTCTGTCATGGTGCCCGAGTAAAAGTCTCCCCCTGGAAACAAGGAAAACACAATCAAAATGAATTAAACAAAATAAAAAGGAGCAAATGTAACACAAACAACAAAACACAAAATGCATTACAGTGCGGTTGGTTTACATGTTTGTCTAATTCTGACTTGGTTTGGTGTGATAGTATCTGTGCTAAATAGTTGTACATTAGTTAAGTGAAGTACAAAAATACAGGAAGTAGCACTGAGCTGGTAAACATAATTCCTTTACCTATGTCATCCACAGGGAAAACCATCCAAAATGCAAAGACAATTTACACACAGGGAAGGAATTTTTTCAGACAGTTTAAACCTTAATTTAACAAACTAAAGGTGTTGTCATTTATTTTTTATTAGTCTAATCATAAGTGTTGTATAAACTGCATAAACCTTTTGGCCCTTGTTAACATCATGGTTGCTAGGTAACAATTATGGAATTACATCTATGTATGCCATGTCTGCTGCCATGTCCAATCAGGAAAGATAAAATTATAAAATTCAAGAAACTAGACACTAGGCAAGGTTTGTAGTAAGATCTTAAATATAATGTCAGCTATGTTTTAGTGCAGGGGTGGGCAAACTTTTTGATACATGGGCCACAATGGGTTCTAAAATTTGACAGACGGGCCGGGCCACGATATATATGTATGTATATTTTCCATTAGAGATTTGGCCTGTAACATGTAGCAAAGCATGAATATGCAAGGCTCATTGAACAAATTATTTTTCCAAATGCATTAATTAAATCAATCATTAATTTATTACATTTCAGTGAAATAAGCACAGCAGAAAAACCTTGAACAAGGTTTACCCTTACCTATTTTAATATAATTTGGTCACGTTCAGCGGGCCGGATTAATAAGCCCAAAGGGCCGTGTGTGGCCCCCGGGCCATAGTTTGCCCATGTCTGTTTTAGTGAAATGAGCAGTCTATTTCTCATGTAAATATAGTAACATAAATATTTTTGTGTATATTTATGTATTTGTGTGTATTTGTTGCTACACAGACCAGCAAAAATTCCAACGTTCGATTGTCCAGACTCAAAGGGGCACCGCGCCTGTCCAATCACATCCTCTCCCTCCTGCTGCAGAGAACGCATCTGGAACAACAAACATCAACTAAGATAAAATCATGTTAAATAAGAAAGAATCATAAACTGTATAAAGACGTGCACTAAGGGAGTGTGATGTCGCCCACAGTATTCGGTACGACGGGTCTGTCATTGATGTTCATATCTTGATTAAGGAACAAAATAAATCAAAAACCCAGAATCATGTACAGTGGGTTAGAACCAACATTTTAAAGCCAGAATGACAAGTCTGACAGGAGCAGTTACCACAGTTTTTCAATAGAAAGTAACTTGGAGTCATTGGAGCCAAATCGCACCCATGCTCACTCTCTGTTTGGAACGTGACAGCTAGCAGGTTAGTTAAAACTTGCGTCTCTGTCCCACAGTCCCACTGAAGGCAGATCAAGCATGAGTTTGTTCTCCATTTTCCATTGAGTAACATCAGTGCACCTACTGGTACACAAAAGTTGTTTATGTGTATGTACATGAGCTGTGTGCCGTGCTTTGACCCCTCATTCTCACATAAATTACAATATTGACTTATTGTTCCATATGTGACACATGGAACAGTTATTTTTCTTTGCAGTAATGGGAACATTTTGGCTAGTTTTCTGTTCTGAGCTGAGCTGTAGAGGGTTGAATTATGAATCTATGGCTCATTAAACGCCTGTTGACTGAAAATAATAATAATAATTCTGCTTTAGGTTTTTGTTTCAGTATTATTGTTCATCATCTATTTACTTTAGCAATATATCACACTTGAGAATGTGTTGTCGTGACAGGACTGTCCTCCATGCCACAGTCTGCACTCACACTGGGCAAATGTGCCATGCTTTAGGGACTTTCTGTACTTGGGCACGGTTCCATTGGGCAAGTGTGAGAGCACCATCAAACAGGACTAAATATTCTCCTGACCCAAAGCCCAGGGGCTGCAGTACCTGGTAGCTCCTACAGGTGGGGTTGAAGGCGTTGGTGCCGCAGGCGAAAAGTGTCGAGTCGTCTTTAGGGACCAGGACTTTGATGTAATTGTAACACTCATCCTGAAGGAGACAAAAAGAGTCAGATGCCCTCCCTGACACATCTTTGTGTGCCAGATGCCCTCCTAGATGTCCTTCCTGTGCATCAGATTGTGTCAGATGCCCTCCCAGCATCGAAACTCAGAATCAATCAATATGAAGGGTAAAAATCATAATGATTTATTGCCCTCATACTGATCGATCCCGATTTTCGATTAAATCTTTTTCCATCTTATTGAAAACATAGCCAGATGGACTTCAGGTATAAGGACCAGTGTGTCGGGATTACTTTTGTTTTTATTTTGTGTTGATAGGACCAATAATTCCAGAGAAATCCCTATTTAAAGTTTGGAATGAGTTTGTATAATATATTATAAGCGTAAAAACGCGTGTGTGTTATTTGCTATCGGCAGAAAACACTTGCAATGTCCATGCACTAAATGAGGTCTTAAATTTCACTCATAAATGGTGACAAAATAATCATTTAATTTCTGTAACTTGGATTATAATGATAAGAAGCATCAGAGGAGCGAAAGAGAGGAGAAAAGATGAGGAGCCCTAACAGAGAGAGGCAGGGCGAGCAGGGCAGACGGCACTGACACAGAGGCAGACGGAAGGAGACACTGTAATTTTAGTCAGATTGTAAAGGTTTAAGTCCAAACTGGAAAAACCTGAGGAAACATAAAGAAGAGATGCACTGTGGCAGTGACTCAGAGCGCTAAATCCTCCTCTTCAGCACCACACGCTCTCACTGCCAGAGGATTGGTTGGAGACCTGTCCATTAAAATGCGCTTGCCTTATCATTGAGACTGATGAAAGTTTAGATCCCAATCTATCATTCTTTCGATTTCAGATTGTGTCAGATGGCCTCCTATGTGTCAGATTGTGTCAGATGCCCTCCCTGTGTGTTAGATTGTGCCCGCCCTTACGCTGTTCTTTCCTCGCACAGTGCATTTTCCCACGTCTTTAGATTTCCAGGTCAGACTCTGGAACAAATACAAGAAAATAAAATTAAAACTTAGACAAATGTTCATCCAATTTTCTTGTGTTTTTTTAGTCGTCATACAAACGCTTCTCACCATTTGAGGCACGAAGTTTTCTGCAGCCGTCGACAGATTCACAGCAAAAACATGATCTCTGAAAATGACAGAAAGACTAAATAATACATAATGTTTTGATTGTATTTAATATTCACACAGCTTCAGTAACAGGATTTACACTGAAACACCAAAGGCACTGGAACTGTTTAAAAGACACAAGGGAGTAGTAGCATTCATAGTATTCATAGTATTCATAGTATTCACAGTAGTCATAGTATTTGTAGTATTTGTATCTTGCAGCATATGAAACATTTGGTGATGGGCCTGTATTATAGTAGCAATGGTAATGGTAGTGGTAAGGTTAAAGGTGCACTGCATAACCTGCTTCTTTCCATTGAAATGTTATAGCTGTGCCTGGAATATGTCACAATATAGCATTAACCTTATCAATCTGGCATTTACTTCATTACTGCATTTGACCCATCCTTCACTGTCTCTGGTTTAAACCTGTCAGGAGCAGTGGGACCCATCTCCAGATCTTGAGCTAGTCTGGTTAGGACTACCTTAGCTGGAGGAGTTGAGCTACTGTGAATGTTTTGGGTTGATGGGGGAAACAGGAGTGCCCGGAGGAAACCCAGACCTGGTGAGGACATGCAAATTCCCCCCAGACCCCCAGACATAGGGAGAACATGCAAACTCAACACAGAAAGGCCTTGGAGGAGAACCAGGGGTCTTTTACTATGAGGGAAGAATGTTAGCCCCTCAGACACTGCGCCACCAGTATTTGTATACTATATGAAACCTGTTAATTGACCTGTAGTATAGCAATAGAAGAAGCAATATTCATACTGTTTGCAGTATTGTTAGTATTTGCAATATTTGTAATATTCATAAGTATTTGTACCTTGCAGCGATGTAAAGCATGTGTTGAACTCGGATCATTCTCTGGAAGTCCAGTCCGAGTCTCCGAGTGTCATTGTCCTGAAGAGAGCCCTGAAAACATGGGAAGGCCAACGACTCTGCCATAAGAGGAGACATGGGTTAGACCTGGTTTAGTTCTGATTTAGTCTTGCTTAAGTCCTGCTTAAGTCCTGCTTTAGTCCTAGTTTAGATCTGGTTTAGACCTGGTTTAGACCTGGTTTAGACCTGGTTTAGTCCTGGTTTACATCTGGTTTAGACCTGGTTTAAATCAAATTTAGAACTACTTTTGTCCTGGTTTAGTCATGGTTTAGTCCTGGTTTAGTCCTGGTATAGTCCTGGTTTATTACTGCTTTAGTCCTGATTTCTGATTAGCTGCAGACTCACGTTCCCAGGAGATTATGCTGATTGGCTCCTGGTCTGGGGGAATTGATGATGTCACTGCGGTCGCCATGGAGACACACAGGAAGCACAGGAGTGATGGCCAACCACAGCGCGCCATGGTGGGGGGTCAGAGGGGAGAGGGGCCGAGGTCTGATTATGTCAGCACAACATGGTCGAAAAAATCTGACGAGAGAGAGATAACTATCACCTTATGAAAAATACTGCAGTTAATAAGACTAAAGTCAAATCACGGGCACATTCACGCCTGTTAACTGGTTCGACTGGGGACCAAAGATGAAAGACTGTTGCTATTTGGTGCGGATCACATTCTCACCAAATCTCAGCGCAAACGACCCGAACCAAGACACACTCCTCACCAGGGGTGGTGCTGCATCGCAAATAGTGCAGGAAACAAAAACAAAGTAGGAACCATGCCCACACATTGGCCAGAGGAAAGTCCCTGCCCAATATGTTACTTGTCAACAAAAGCTAAGCTGCATCAGATTTTAGCACTGTTCAATGTTCAAGTTTGCAAACAAACCAAAGAGTTATGACATTAGCCTGTGAACTCTGCTGTTGTTTGTGATCGGCCCCAGAAAAGGTTATATATTTTTGTCAGATTATATTAAATCGTATTTTCTTACTCAATGTACATCTTGCAGTTTACTTCGCCTGTTTGGGGCTCTCTCTGGTTTATTTTGTTCATGCTCAGCAACCTACGAAAGCTTATTTAAATCGAGGCCAGTTAGCATTCACATCACAAGCAACAAGCACTGCGGTCCACTTGAGGAACACTTAAGGCCAGAGTAAAAACATAGTGGCCTCTGGAGTTCTGAGCCGGAAACTCTTGTCAGGGGGTTAAAGGGGGTTTGTACTGCGCTCACATAGACTGTATATACTGTGTATATACACATATATACAGTCTATGGGCGCTCACAAGAACAGGGCGATTGTCGGCTCTTCCTAGAACATCTTGGACAAAAGCACTGACCTGCACAAAACAGACATTTGATCAGACATTTGATAAACTCACTGTGAATGAAGCTCCGCCCCTCAGAGTCATGTGATCAAACAGGAAGTGAACAGGAAGTGATATGGTGGGGGAGGACCCCCTCAGATCAGCTGAAAAACAAAAATGAAAATGTGGCTTTAATCGACTTAAAAAATGTAACGTACAAACACAGCTCCACCACAAGGTACGTGTGACCACTGCAGCTCAGAAAGCAGGTGCACTGATGCAGCCATTCCTGTTCAGACCAACATCCATACTTAAACTACCTGTCGATACGTATATTTGATCCCCCTATAGAGACTTTCACAAAGTTCACTTAAACTGAACCTCTTTTATTTAGCTTGTACGTAACTACAGAATAGCTTTGTACCATTAAAGCTTCAAATATTATGTGTGCCAGATACCCTGTGTATCAAATGCCCTCCCCGTGTCTCCATGGGGTCTTATTCTGTGTTAAGTTGTTAATCTCTAGTTTAGACCTCTACAAACATGTTCTGAAATGTATGGGATTCTTGGAGGATAGGAGGAAAGAAGGAAGAGGAGAAAGAAAGGAGGAGATGGAGATGGGGTATGTGGGATTTTTGGCAGTAATTTTGGTTTTAGAAGAAATCTGCCCGGTAACAGCAGGAGACACACTCTGATTGGCGGATGGATCATTTATCAGTGAGACTCTTGATGTAATTGGACTAAAACAAAAAGAGAGAAAGGGAAAAAGAAAGATTAGAGAAAAAGGAAAAGAGGAGGAGGAGAAAAGGAGAGGAGAGGAGAGAGAAGAGGAGAGACAGAAGATGAGAAAGAGGTGGAAAAGAAAAAGATGAAGAGAGAGAGGGAGAGAGAGAGGTAACAGGAACCAAGAGAAGAGAAAGAAGAGAGGGAGGAGAGGAAGGAGGCAGACGGTTGAGAGAGAGAGGAGGAGAGTGCATGTGAGGACAGAATGAGAAGTAGAGGTGTTAGAAGAAAATATTTACATGTACTAAACCAGGACTGAACCAAGACTAAATCAGGACTGAATCAGGATTGAGACCAGAGCTAGACCAGGAGTACAGATCGACTGGGTTTTTTCATGGCAGATGAAGATTTGAAGAGACCTACAATCTGAATCCCCTTAGGGATAAATACAGTCTTTTTGATTTTGATTTGAATACCGATTGTTTAGAATTCAGGGCAACCAATGGCCAATAAACTCTGCTGATATTTTTGGGCCGATATGTTGGGCCAATTTTGATTATTTTCCTCAAATTATGTAATTTTAATTTACTAAAAACTCACCCACAACCCATGTTTCATCACAAACCACCACAGCAGCACAGTGATGTTTTTAGTAGTTACCTATTTGCACTACTGTTCAGACAAAGCTGGGTATTTTAGGCTGCAGGTCACCCAAAACAAAATATTGGCCTGTGCTGGAGATTTAAAGCTGATATGATAAAAAGTCCAAATATCCGTCCGATATATTGGTCAACCGATAGATCGGTTTATTTCTAACCAATAGTAAAGCAGAAGTAAAGCTGAAATAGGACTATTCGTAATCCCTCAGGTGTGACCCTTCACACATAAACAGACCCTGTCCCAGACCTGTTTAGTCCTGGTCTCAGGTGAGTCTGCTCTGAGGTTTTCCTCTGAACTCTGAATGTAGGACACAAACACAAACCAACACTGTGTCAGAGCCAAGACCAGACCACCCCCCCTCCTCTCTCTGTCTCTCCCTTTCTCTCTTTTCTCTCTGTCTCTCTCCTCTCTTTCCTCCCCCTCTCTCTCTCCTCTTTCTCCCTCTTCCCATTTTCTTTTCCCCTCTCTCTTCTCTCTCCTCTTCTGCACGTGCTCAGTGGGGTCTGGCTCTGGACAGATGTGGGGCACAGTCAGATTTATGACTTTGGAGCATTTAAGGACAAAGACCAAATCACCACAGAACCCAGGATACATCTAAAGCAGGACTAAAGGAGGACTAAAGGAGGACTAAAGGAGGACTAAAGCTGGGCAAAAGCAGGACTAAAGCAGGACTGACCCAGGACTAACGCAGGACTAAAGCTGGACTAAAGCTGGACTAAAGTTGGACTAAAGCTGGACTAAAGTTGGACTAAAGCTGGACTAAAGTTGGACTAAAGCTGGACTAAAGCTGGACTAAAGTTGGACTAAAGCTGGACTAAAGCTGGACTAAAGCTGGACTAAAGCTGGACTAAAGCAGGCCTGAACCAGGACTAAAGCAAGACTGAACTATGACTAAAGCAGGATAAAGCAACTGGGAGTAAAGCAGGACTAAAGCGGTACTAACCAGGAGTAAAGCAGGATTAGACCAGGATTAGACCAGGACTAAACCAGGACTAAACCTAAACTAGACCAGGAGTAAACCAGGAGTAAACCAGGAATAAAGCAGGAATAAAGCAGGACAAGACCAGGACTAAAGCAGAACTAAAGCAGGACTAAAGCAGAACTAAAGCAGGACAAAAGCAGTATTAAAGCATGACTAAACAAGGACACACTGGGACTAAACCAGGACTAAAGTAGGACTAAAGCCCAGGGACGCACCAGAATACAGCAAGGAACCTCCTCAAGATATGTTTGTGTCTGACTATGGCCCATTAGATACACCTGACACAATAACACGTCTTGAAGTATGATATATTGCTAAAGAAAATATTTGATAAATTATAACATTGAAAGTAATAAATGCCGCTGACACGGTCAGGAACTATCCCCCAAAAATATGAACAAATGAACAATATTGTACATTGAAAAAATGTATATTGAAAAAAATGAGTAGTTAGTTTGTAACTATAATAAGTAATAGAAGATATTTATTCAACTCTCCACAGCTACAGCTCTACAAACATGTTCTCACATGTCCTTGTGTGTCTGATGCCCTCCCTGTGTGTTCATTCTTATTCTGTTTAAAAGCCACTAACCCTGTAGTTTAGGATTATCCTGCACCTTAAAACCACCCACCTGATTTATGAAAACTACAGATGTATAATTTTAATGCACAGAACACAGTAACAGTGCTTTTACTGTAGTAACAGTACTTTTACTGCAATATAAGTTTTATTAACAGAACTTTTATTACAGTCACTTATATTGACATCTAGATTAATGTACCGGTAGATTATTTTTTTAATTGTACACACTACTACTACTACCACTACTACCACTACTACCACTACTACTACTACTACTACTACTACTACTACTACTACTACTACTACTACTACTACTACTACTACTACTACTACTACTACTACTACTACTACTACTAGCCTTGTACTTTAGTCTGTTTAAAGTGTATAATCCTGTTTGACACCTGCTGGGGTCAGGGGTCACACTGACCACCATGACCTAAATCCTTTATTATCAGATCAACAACATGTTTGAAAGTTCACTTCTGTGTTCAAATAGGTTAAGGTTCGATAAAGGTTAGGGTTTGGTTAGGGTTTGTGTATAGATTTAGTTTAAGGTTGGGGTTTAGGTTAAGGTTTGGGTTTAGTTTAGGGTTTGGGTTTGGGTTAAGGCTCGTGTTTAGGTGGTTTAGGTTAAGGTTTGGGTTTAGTTTAAGGTTAGGGTTTGGGTTAAGGTTCGCATTTAGGTTGTTTAGGTTAATGTGAGATTTTGGTTAAGGTTAGGGTCATGACTATGGTTAAGGTTAGGATGAGTCTACAGGAAATGAATGGAAGTCAATGGAATTTATGTTGTGGTGAGACACAGATTAGCCTTAAACCCCCATAAGCGTCCAACATAACCCTGACCTCTATTAGTACAACGGCTATCACTGCTACTGCTACTACTACTACTACTACTACTACTACTACTACTACTACTACTACTACTACTACTACTACTACTACTACCAGTACTGCTACTACTGATGGTACTGCTTCTACTACTATTACTACAATACTACTACTGCTACTGCTACAACTACTGCTGCTACTATTACTACTACTAGTATTACTACTACCAGTACTGTTACTACTGCTGCTACTGCTACTACTACTATTACTACTATTATTACTGTGGAATCAACCAATCACTTGCTTACCTCCAGTGAGATGGACCAATAAGAACACGTCCTGTGAATCCAAACAGGAAGTGTCCAAAGAGCTGGTCAAGTTATGGTCTGGACCTGAAGAAGACAAGAGAAAAGTACAGGGTTAAAGCCCCAGTGCAGACACTTCATCGCATTGGAACAGGGCTAAAGAGAGAATAGACTAGGAGTATAAACAGAATAGTGAAGTCCCAGCATTTTATTTATGGGACATTACCATTTATTATTATTTATACATTTTATTTATCGATCTTTTTCAATTCTGATATCAATACTTTAAGTATCTGCCAATACCCGATATGATGCAATACCAGTATAGGGACAGAAAATGGCACTTATTCCCTTAAAACATAGTTAACTTATTACACTCGAGATCCAGTTGTGTTATGTAACCGTTATTTTCAAATAACTACTGAACAGCTTTGTATGAATAAAAGTTCAAACATTATGAGACATTTTGGGCTAAAATCAGCCTATAGTCTCACTACAATCAGGACACCCTTACCCAATATCATGAAACCGATACCTCATTCACTTTCATCCACATGTCTAATACTAAGCCTATATTGACTATCACTATATCACTTTCATTTTCTTTGCTCTTGGGATTTTTATTCTTGTTTTTTTAAGTATTAAGCCTATATGACAACATTTGAGCTACAGTTTGTCAAATAATGAACATATAAGACAGTCTACAGATACTAGAACTAACTGGAGTGTTTACAGGGTATATTACTTCTCTGGGTTATTAACTGCTAACATATAACATATTTAGATCATCATGTTACCCTTTATTGCTTTGAAAATGCAAAATTCACCCAAAACAATATAATAACATGTTTTTAATGTTCTTAGTTCCTCCTCCCTTTGCTCCCCACACTAAGTCACTCCCCCTTCAGAGTGACATCACAACACAATCAATAATCATGTATCTTGCTAATGAAACTAATGCACATTGCATCAGGTTTGTCAAGTTGCTCTATACAGTTTTCTATACTGTTTTTGTATATTTATGGAGAATTGCTGTGTGGGAGCATGGGTGACAAAGGCTTGTAGGCGGAGCCTTGTACAAGCTCGTACTGCTAACTGTAATGAGGGTCTGGGAGAGATTGCTAAATACATGCATGGATGACATTTAAAACTTTTTTGATGAGGGAAAAACTTTATAAGAGGTTCGAAAGCTCCAAAAAATCTTTTTTGATATACCCTCGCTTTAAGCCTATTTGGAAACATTTGAGCTGTAGTTTACTAAATAATGAACATCTATGACAAATAAACTGGACTAACTACTGAAGTGTTTGATTTTTCTGTTTCTGTGATGCCTTTTTTAACGACATGATTGACTTTGACAAACCTTCACTGGGATGCTCCTGCTTTGGGGTTATTGTGCCAGTAGGATGAAGTAGTTTCTATACTATTGTTTATTGGGATATTTTTATGTAGCAATATTTCACAATAAAATGTGCCTGTCTAATCGCTGTGTTTCAGATGACATCACCACATTTTATAGAGCAATCATATGTCATATAGATGGGGGCAGCTAAAATCAATAATGTTCAAAAGCAGATTTGTGTTACAATACAGTGAGTTCTTGGGTCTAGTCTCTAATAGAAATGATGAGGTTCAACATTTGTGAATCTACCTTTTGGATATTTTATGGTAAAGTACAATATGATCAACAGGAAAATCTGACCCATCTGAGAGAATGACATCATCACAGTCTAGACTCTGAAAGCACCAGTACATCCTCTGTCTGTGAGCAGATTCAGAGAAAGTCCAATTCCTTTGACAGAAACAAACTAATACAAAACACTTGGGTACTAATTTAAGAAACTTCCATACAGCAAAATTGTGTGTATATTTGCTGTGTGTATTTGGTGTTTTTATTTGGTGTGTATATTAGGCAAGGCGCTGTGCAGGATTTAACAAAACTGATGGGAGTGCCCGGAGCACACACATTGTACGGCAGGTCTAGAGGAGGCACACCACATATGCAACTATTAACTACATGAAATTGCCCCATTAATATGTTATGTATGGGCCAAAAAAGCGCTTAAATTATTGTAGTTTGGCAATCATAACCGTGTTTGCTAGTTAACTGTTGTTGAAGCTATGCTTTTTAAACACATCCCAAGTTATCACCACGAGCCTAGGATTTAATCATAAAACAGTAGTATAACTTTGACAACAAATCACTGCACAGTAGAAGCAGAGGGCAAGGCCAGAAAATTTTGGTCAATGAGGGTGTACACTTAAAGGTGCATTGAGCAACTTCAAATGTTTAAAGTGACTATATTTCACTCCTACACTTGCTTAAGCAATTGACCGATGCACAGAATGAATTCTGATTCCCCTGTGGCTACCTCTGTAAGCTCACACAGTCAATTATATGAGAGCAATTCAGGTTCGAAAAACCCGCGCTGTTTCAGCGTAACTACTCAGAGTGGGTTTTTGATGATCACAGCAGAGTTGGAAAATGGATTGTGCATCATCAAGTAAGAGACCAGCTTCTATCGCTTCTAAAACACCATCAGAAACTCCAGGTAAAATCAAGAAAAGGTTTTACCTCAGGTGTCCGCCCGGCACCACAGTCGGGCAAGAATAAACATCGTAGCAGTAGGAGGAGTAGCATTTGAGAAATGGAGAGAGCTCAGATCTACGCTTTGTATAAGAAGCAGTCCTGGGTATAAGATCCTTCAAAAAAGTAATTAGTTTCAGTTGCCCACTACATTTCCTCCTAAATAATTGCATTAGTAACTGCATTGTGTGATGAATGTAACTAATTACCAGATAAAGTAACTATTTAATTGCAAAAATACACCCCAAGCTGTTTTTACAACTAAAAACAAGTTATATTCAGCCTTATTTGTCCTGCAAATCACCAAATGCAAGCTATGTTGATCCACAGAGCTCAAAATCACCAGCACAGACTCACCACTGTACGGTCATAACAATGTAAAACAAACTACTGTCTCCTTTACACAGCGGACAGTGGCCAAACACTAAGCAAACTAAACACCAACCACACAGACATCAGGGCATTACAGTCATGTGCACTCCACGACAGCACTGATACACTTGTAAAACCAGAGGTGAACCGCTAAACAGATATTAGATTAGATGCACTTACGTATGGTTGGGCAAAAAATCGTTTAAATCGATAAATTGAGTTTTAAGTTCAAATTGATGTGTTTGGAACAAGCACTCACACCTGCACAACCGAACCACTGCCTGATAATGTCATCACACGGTGCTCTTTGTTTATGTCACACAGCAGTGCTAACACTTTAGTGGAGAAAAAAGTCCAAAGGCATGAAATATCTCTTACATAGTGAAGCAGATATGAGTCCTAATGTGGTACTGTGAGTTTATGGATTAACGCTGAGCGCAGATTCACTGTGCGTTTGAAGCAGAGTTCATTCACTTTTTCCTCTTATCCTCTATTCCCTCCGTGCACAACACAGGGCACGTAAACATAAATGGTTCGTGTGCATGTACATGAGCAGCCGTGCTTTGGCCCACCTCCTCCAATCGGGCCAAGTCCCACTCACGCTGGACAAATGCACCTCTCTTTAGGGGCTATCCATACTTGGGCAAGAATCTATTGGGTCAGTGTGAGCACACCCTTAGAAGTGATGTGCTCTTTGTGTTTGTAACTCTCAGAGAAAAGCAGAGCACTGCTTTTAGTTAAAAGGAGCTTACTAATTACTTGCACTACAACTTGAAACTAAACAATTTTACATCTTTTTGTGTCGACAATTTTCTGCAGTTTCCAGAGCATTTTTAATAAATTGCCATATTTTCTGTGTGTTCAGTCAATCCGTCTCAGCTACTCACTGTCTTTAATCCCTCTTCTTGGTCTTGTTTATTTCCCAAAACAAAGGAAAAACTTTGCAGCTCCTCTGAATGAGACGAGAGAGCTGAGTCTGATCTGCCACCGCTGCTGAGACTCAGTAAAATAACAAGCCTCGTCACACTCACAGTAACTACAACAGCGTTACAGTAGAGGGAAGAGTCATTAGTTAGATTGCTCGTTACTGGCAAAATTAACGCTGTTATACTTAAACAATGTTATTCTTAACACTGATAAGAAGGGGCCCGCAGTTGGCTTTTCTTATGATGAGAAGGTAAGATATAGTTACAAAATAAGGAATAATGTCTCGTTTATATTTATCATGCTCATCTAGATGGATCATTGAATTTGTGTAGCTGCATATCTTGGTTTGGTGGATGCACTGCACATTATGCATTTAGTTTATTTGCAGTACATGAATAGCGGCTTGTTGTGAATTGGTGACTTGTTGTGTCTTTGCAGCATTACCACCAATATAGATATGACTATGAAGTACTGCATGAATTGTTTGCCAGCTGCATCACGTGGGCCGTGATGACATAGTAACAACTGTTTGCAAGGAAAGCTCATCATTAATAGCAATCTCGAGTTTACCAGCATCATGTAATCTAAATGGAACCAAGTTGATCAAGTTGTTTCTGGAGAGGAAAAATAAACTCTCTAACTAGCACAATGCTGCTGCCCACAAAGGATTTTTCTCATAGAGCACAGTGTAATCACAAACTGCTCGTGTCCGGCTGACAGAGACTGACAGAAGCTGACGGGGGCTGACCGGGCATCTACAACTTATACCAAAGTCGAATTTTGTGGTGATTTTTACCTATTTTCAGATCACAAACTTTTTCTCAACAAAAACAACGTTTTTTAATCGTTAACTTCAGCTACGCTCTATGTCCGCTCTAGGACAGGAGCGGACAACATGAACGAGCATGTGAGTGATGTGAACGAGCCGCAGGTTTAGACCATGGTTCAAAAGCTCCCTGGAAGCCCAAACATTATAATTTATAATTTATTTATTATTCCCTTGTCTCCTTCGCAGCCGCTCTTCTCACTTTCGTTGCACAAAGACTTATGGGGGTCTACATGGTCTACAGGCAGGGCAGGGTGTACCTAGTCGCTAAAAGGCTAAACTCACGACATGCACCACTGAGCACAGCACATTGATTTCAATGGCCATGTTTAGATTGATGTAAGTGCACCTCCTACCAGCTCCACCTCCTACCATGTTTGAGTAGCTGTTCTAAACAAGTTTAAATGTAATTCGCCTCTGTTGTGATTTATAAAACCTAATATGGAATTATTTTTTTTATTGTAGTCTCACAATAGCGTGCTTTCTCTCCCCGTCTGGACAGGCCAGGGGGTTTGGCCCTATGGGACTCCGCGGTGCCGTCCCTGATCACAGGCTCTGGGTAGCGAGGCTGCAGCACCGGCACCGTTTACCATGTACTGGATCCAGGCAGGGGCAGCAAGGCCAGCGCTCAGTGGTTGCAGTGGTGCTTCTGTCCCTCCTTCACACATGCCTGGATCCGAGGTGGAAGCATCCGGACTGCAGTGTCGATCCAGTCCGGGAAGTCAGGTCTTGTTCCAGGCAGGCACAGCACGACCACTGCGCAGTGAACTAGGTCCGGGCGGGTCGGCTGTCCTGTCCTTCGTGCCCAGGGCTGATTCCGAGGTGGGGCAAAGATCCAGAATCCAGGCTGAAGCGCAGACCCCCCCCCGTCTGGTTCGTTATATATTGTTCTGAGCGGCTCGTCATCCATGCATTTGGTTCTTGGTTCAGGCCGAGGCACTATAACGGCACTCCTCACTCCAACTCATCTGAGCTCGACCTGAACCAGAACTGCTGGTCCCACACCCTCATGCCACATAGCCCAGGGGTGAGACCAATTCAAATGACGCTCTTTTATCGAAGTTTGACAAATACCATGCGAGCCCATGTATACAGATACACACACAAATATACACCCTTTTCACCACAATGCTAGTAAATGGACGTCTTTATATTTAGGTTTACTTTGGGGTACAGATTGAAATGACATGACGAGGGATGCACCGATACGGTACTGGTATTGAATATCAGCAACAATACTGGAAAATTTGCTGGATCGGATATCGGTTCCATAATATCGGTTAAGACAATATCTTGGTAGGGCTTTTAATTGGATGTAATGATACTGTTTACAGGCTGATTTTAGCCCAAAACATCTCATAATGTTTGAACTTCTAGTCATACAAAGCTGTTCAGTAGTTATTTGAAGGGTAAATAACAGTTACATAACACAATTGGATCTCTTGCGTAACTGTGTTTTAAAGAAATAAGTGCCATTTTCTGTCCCTACACTGGTATCGGTTCATATCGGGGGATCATATCGGGGGAAAAATTATTGTTTCTTAATTCTTGAATTGTCAATAAACTGAACCATGATGACATGACTATTCAAAAGGTATCGAGATTCAGATACTAATCGATACTAAACAAAACTATAGAAACTAGATACTCATTTGAGCAGGTATTGATAGTACAAAAGTCCCATTCACAGGACTGAAATGAATATTTCCTGAATATCTTTAGAATGATCTTGAGCTGTATCAGAACAAGTATAAGACCCATAGTCTAGTATATGCCCATGGACCACTAGGGAACCTACCTGGACCACTGAGGGATTACACAGATATAAGGCCAGATGGGAACAGAAAACAAAGTACTACCATTTATTGAGTATTGAGTCTATTCCTTAGTATCAAAAGCGAGTTTGACATTTTATTATCATGACAATAGTATTCCTGACACAGAAAA
Source organism: Periophthalmus modestus (assembly GCA_019594935.1). Lineage (NCBI taxonomy): Eukaryota > Metazoa > Chordata > Actinopteri > Gobiiformes > Gobiidae > Periophthalmus > Periophthalmus modestus. Next base: position 9,734,282 of record JAIEZT010001318.1, on the reverse strand, counting down.
GTCCATGTAGGAGCTTTATCAGAGGACAGAGAAAACACAGCTGTGATCAAACCCTGAGAACTTCCTGTTTCCCTCGTTCCCACTGATCATGTGACCCGACACCGTCACTTTAACCTTTAGCTGTAAAATTACTGAGTTTCAGTTTTAAAAAAAAATATTTTTACAGATCTTTTTGCAGACTTTTTAAATGTTTTTAGCCTGAGTGCTACGGTTAGCCTTAGCGTTAGCCTGTGCTCTCTGCTCTGAATAATCTGCTCAGTTTAATCCCCATAATCTGCTCCTGATCTGGGTTTAATCCACAACCACAGCAGCAGATCATATGTTCCACATCCAACAAGACTGCTCCATTTGGCAAGAGAGGGGGAGGGCATCTGACACACAGGGAGGTCGTCTGACACACAGGGAGGGCATCTGACTGGATCTGACACAAAGAGAGGGCATCTGGCTCACAGGGAGGGCATCTGATGCCTATGAGGCACAGGGAAGCTATCTGACGCATACGAGGGCACAGGGAGGGCATCTGACACAAAGGCAGGGTATGTGATACACAGAGAGGGCATCTGAAGGTATCTGACACACAGGAAGAGCATCTGACACACAGGGAGGACATCAGGTTAATCCAAAAACAGATCTTATATTTGTCCCTAATAGCCTAACCCCCAAACACACACCCCTGACCCCTGACCCCTGATGGCGGTCACCATGGGGACGACTACGGGATGTGACCACAGCTTAAAAGAGAAATAGCAGGAAATTATGCATTTATAGATTTTATCTCAAGACAAAAAACAGATTTGGAAACACTAAAAGCTTCAGTTTGATTAACAAGATGGAAACTGCATCTTTGGCTCTTTGACCAATGTGGCTCTGTGTGCTACAGGTTTACCATTTGATTTGAAACATCTGATCTGAAACATCTGTGCATCTGTCTGAGCTAGATAACATGAGGTAGAGGTGTGTCTGTTGTTCACACTCTCATTTTAAGTATCCACACTGAATCAATTGAAAATACAAGAAAAGCACTATTAACTTGTAATGAAAATGACCTTATGCCTAAAAATCCATCTTTAAATCAGTGTGGAGTGTTGTCTTTAATCCCTGCAGTGTGATATATCAGTTTGGTGATATATCAGGCTGATATTTGCACTTTTTTTGCATATGGGCCATCTGCCTTAAATCTTCTGCCTAGGCTGATATTTGGTTTCACCGGTAAAGCTTAATTTTAACACTTCAGTGCAATTCACTAAATGAGATTACCAGCACACTGCTCCATTAGGGGTTAGCAGTAAAATCGGGGCTGTGGACATCTAAAAATGATGTCTATTTACTTCATTTTTTCTTATTAGAGTCAAATTATGCAGACCGGTAAAAAGTAGAGACTGTATTTCATTTAAAATCACATATTTATGGGGAAAATTATCAAAATAGTCCCTTGCCTAGGATCCAGAGCACACACTTCAATACTTTACAAAGATGTGAGTCTGGTCACCGGCAAATCTCCCCGTTTTCAAATGGGCGTGATTGACAGGTGGATTAGCCAATCGGGGAGACGGACAATCAGTCCATATTGGAAATAATAAAGGTAAAAATATATCACAGGTGCTGAAAAACATGGCGGATTTCTGCAGAATCAATGAGAGAAGCTCTACACTCTCATATAGTTGACCAATGAGCTCCTTCATTTCACACGTGTCACTGAAATACACGGATCTGATTGGATGATCACGTTTGACCCGGGTTTGAGACACAAATGAGGGCGTGGGACCAGACTGATATAAAGCTGAATTAAAAATACAGAGAGAGATTTGCAAAATGGCCCCATCATATCAGCCCAAACATATCGACAGAGTTTATCGGTATCGGTTGCTCTGGATTCTAAACAATATGCATCAGCCATGAAAAAACATATCGGTCGATCTCTAGAGTGCAGTATGTTTGTGACCTCTGACCTCTTCTATGATGGAGGAAAGGAGGAGAGAAGAGGAAGAGAAGAAAGGAGGAGAAGAGGAGGAGAGAAGAGGAGGAACAGAGAATCCCCTGGTCCTGGTCTAATCCTGGTCTAAGCTCCTCAGTGGGGTGCAGAGTCACGTGGCAGATTTACATCGACTCTAAACAACATTCCTTCAGATGCCCTCCCATAAAGAGTGTAATGTATGAACCACTTTGAAATCACAACTTGTCAGATGCTCTCCATGTGTGTCAGATGCCCTCCCTGTGTGTTAGATGCCCTCCCTGTGTCTCAGATCCCCTCCCGATGTGTCAGATGCCCTCTCTGTCGCTCCATGGTCTTATTCTGTATTAAAGCTGTTAACCCTGTAGCTTAGACCTCTACATACATGTTCTGAAATGGGGGATTCTTGGATTAGTTTAAAGTTCAGATTTCAGTCTCTCTCAGATCTGAATGCTCCTAGGCTGATTTAAAATGGGACTGAATCTTCATTTGAATTATTGAATAAAACCCATTTATAATGATAAGAATGTTTATAATGATGTAATGATCTGAGTCAGGTATTTTCAGATGTGTTGAGGAAGGGAGCCCTCAGTGGTTTGCACAATGCCCTCACAGTCACAGTTTGAACATGTTGAGGATGGGGGCCCTCACAGTCACAGTTTGAACATATTGAGAAGCACATCTGGCTGATTCTTATCGTCTTTATTTTATCACTGTAGTTTGAGTGTGTTTGTCTTGAGAAACAGTACTATTTAAACCATCAACACATGTTCCAGACCTCAGTGTAAGAACCACTGACCCAAATTACAGCAAAACCATGGAGAAACCAGGTCTGAATCCAGACTAAACTAGGTCTAAACCAAACCCCTGGGGAAGAATGCATCTGATTTGGTTAACATTGATTTGAAGATGAGGCAAATTTGGACTTGGTCCGCTCTCTAAACAGCTCATGTAGACCATGCTTAGACCTGGTTTAATCCTGGTTTGTGCTTGGGTTTGGTCCAAGTAAATTTCTAGATCATTCCTTAATTTATTCCTCTCCAGGGCTCAGCTCCTCAGCTCTGTCTGCACCTGCTTTGGTCCTGACTGAGTCCTGATTCAGTCTAGGTCCAGTCCTGGTTCAATCCTGGCTTAGTCCTGGTTTAGTCTAGGGTCAGACGTGGTTTAGTCCTGGTTCAGTCCTGGCTCAGTGCTGTTTGGTCTATGGTCATGGTTTAGTCTTAGTTCAGTCCTGGTTCGGTCCTGGTCCAGTCCAGGTTTAGTCCTGGTCCAGTCCAGGTACAGTCCTAGTTCAGTCCTGGTCCAGACCGGGTCTACAGGAGGCGTGTCCGCGTGCACAGGCCCTGAAAAACGCGTGCGCGTGCGTCAATCAAACATATGTCTCATGTAAATGTAAGGCACACGCATGCGCACATGGCGGAGGAGATGCACTCACCTTTATACGGTCCGCGCGCGCGTCACGGAAACAAAACATCAAATATAAAGAATAAATCCGTAAAATAAAAAACATAAAATGACGATAAATCCAGAAACACCGGCTCTCCCGGAGCAGAGCGGCCGGACACTGCGCGCTCTGAGCGGCTACAGGAGACACAAAGGCCCGGGGAGGGTCCGAAGCGCCAAGCGCAGAGCCACAGCCAATCAGAGCGGAGGAGATGGTAGAAGAGCCAATCAGAAAGGAGAAGAAGGATACGACTAATCAGAGCACAGGAGAGAGGAGGAAAGCCAATCCGAGCAGAGGATAGGGATACGGCCAATCAGAGCAAAGGAGGGGACACAAACCCCGCCCCGGACAACGCCTCTGTTTGATCAGAAATATGAATCAAAATCATCAATAATTAACATGTAAACAATGCTCCGGCACAAACACTTTAGTTTAGAGTTTCAAATGATCAAACACTTCATGTTAGTACAGAGTCATGTTTTTGTCATATTCTGGAGGACAACCTGAGGCAAGCCTCATGCTCACACTTTGATTAAACGTTATATATTAATGTTTGTGTGTTTCCTGTCGTTCTGTTGGAGTCATTAAACTCGCCTCATTTGTATACATTTACATACAGTGCTCATTTGAATATTTACTCAACATAATCTGGATTTTTCTACATGTCTTCAGTCAAAACGAGTCCCTAAACCAGGACTAAACCAAGACTAAACCAGGACTAAACCAGGACTAAACCAGGATTAAAACAGGGCTATATATTCTAGTATGACAGTGCTGTTCATTTTGATGTAAATCCAGATCTGATTTATTCAGATAATCCCCTTCCTCCTCTCTTCTCTCCTCTCCTCGTCTCCTCCTCTCTTCCTCCTCCCCTTAGTGATGGGACTTTCGGCCCTTTTAGGGGATCCAAATCTATTGGATCTGTTCATTTGAAAGAGCTGTTAAAAAGACTGGCTTTTTAACTATTTTTTATACGACAGAAGCTAATGTGAGAACTCATTTTGTCTACAAACTGATCACAGAGAGAATCGACCAAGGCTCAGATGTGTTTAAAATGGTTCAAACTGAGAGGGGAGTGTGTTTACTCTTTGAAATGATGCAGAATCTACAGTAATAATCATTTAAAAACTGTTATTATAATGTCAGATCTGTTTTTTATACAAATCTCTCCCTCATGCCTCCTGCTCTGCTCCTGTGCAGATCCTTGTGTTGGTTCAACGTTAATTGGTGCAAAAATGTTTAAAAATGACAAAGAAAAACATTTGGTTCTTTCAAGAAATTAGACTTGGTTCCAGTGGTTCACATTAATGTCACGTCACTCCTCCTCCCCCTGGTGTGTGGCCCAGAGTCGCTTTAAATGTGTCAAAACCAGGACCAAGACCGGACCAAGACCGGGACCAAGACCGGGACCAAGGCCAAAACCAAGATCAGGACCAAGACTAGGACCGGGACCAAGACCAGGACCGGGACCAAGACCGGGACCAAGCCCGGGACTAGGCTTAAGACCAGGACCAAGAACAAAACGAAGATCGGGACCAGGACCAGGACCAAGACCAGGACCAGGACCAAGGCCAAAACAAAGATCAGGACCAGACCAGGACCAAGTCCAGGACCAAGACCAGGACCAGGAACAAGACCGGGACCAGGACCAAGATCAGGACCAAGACCAGGACCAAGACCAGGACCAAGACCGGGACCAAGACCGGGACCAAGACCAGGACCAAGTCCAGGACCAAAACCAGGCTCAAGATAGATAGGTTTAATGCTATACTTCCATGCAAAGCAAAAGCATCTCCATGGAGATGAGAAGGTGGGGGACCAAAAACAACAGAAAAGTTGCACAGTGCAGCTTTAATCTTTAAGCTGAGATTTTGACACAGATTCTGAGAATGTTCACGGAGGATTTTGAGAATTAGGTCAAGGCAATTAGTGAGAACAACAATCAACCAAAGAAAGAGAGGAGACAGGAGGAGGAGTGAGGAGGAGAAAGGAGAGAGGAGGAGAGAAAGGAAAGGAGACCAAAACTGACCTATCCAGCTGTTTCCTGTTTATCAATGTAGGTCATACCTGTCATTACATTTGCAGCGTATAATGCAACTAGCACTAGCAAAACCCAATGCATTAAATAAAGAGGGGTTAAAAGGCAGCTTGGTGTGCAGATAAATGATAAACTGGAATTGGTTTAGCGTTTACGCTAGCTTTAGCCTTGCCTCCCAAACTTGGAATACTAAGTGTCTTTTTGTGATTTGCTCAGATCAGCCTTATTAGAGTACGATTCAGGTACAATTTAGATTTTATTTAGTAAGTTAATGTTAGTCATGCTGAGGTGAAGTCAGTTGTTCAGGTAGCAGAGCCCTTTCCCTCTGCCAGTAGCAGGGAAACACAACTTGGCTGGAGTTGCTACTGGTTTTCCAATGACTGCACGGGGGCGTGACTAGCACTATTCCCCGCGAGCCAGTCCCAGGTCCCAAGTGTTCCAGACCCCTTTGGAGGGAAGTACCTCCAGCAGTCCACTTTCGACCCCTAAAAGCCCAGTATCGGCCCTATGGAAACTAGGCTATTGAGAGAAGCATTCTCTGTTCATCTGAGGGGAGAGAAATGTGATTTTTATTTGTAAATCACAGACGATCAATGAGCTCCTTTGTTTCACACGTGTCACTGAAATGAACGGATCTGATTGGACGATCGCATTTCAATTCATTCAATTCAATTTATTTTTGTAAAGCCCAAAATCACGACAGCAGTCCCCTCTTAGGGCTGAACATGGAGTTGATTAACCAACAGAATTAGAAAAATCAACAATGAAACAGAAACAGACAAGCAGATTAATCAACAGAAAACAAGCAATGAATAACTGTTCCAGAACATCCCCTGTCCTTAGACCCTCCTTCTCAGCAAGGAAAAACTCCAAAAACCCAGTGGGAAAATGTCATGATCCACGCTTCCCTGCTCCTGTTTTGCCTCCTGTGTCTCCTCTCCCCTTCCCTCACCTGCCTGATTCCAGAGCTGGGCGGAGCCCTGGCTCCTCCCGCACACACCTGCAGCCCATCAGGGCAAGTAACACAGCTGCAGGTGGTTAAAAGGAGCCAGGACCCAGCTCTCCTTGCCAGGTCGTCTGATCATCACTGTGTGTCTGTGTGCTGTTCGCCTCACTGTTGGTCAACATGTCTCTGCTGTGCTACGTGCCCGTGTCCTGCCCGTGTCCTGCCTGTGTTCTCCGACCCTGTCTCCTGGTACCGGCTGTGTTTCCCGTCTCGTGTCTTCCCTGCACCTCTTGTTCTGTCAATAAACACCCTTAAACTTGCCCCGAGTCCCGCATCTTTGGTCTGCCACACACCCCTCATTACAACAGAAAAGGAGAAACCTCGAGGAGAACCACAGTGAAGGAGAGATCCACTCCCATGGACGGACAGGCTGCAGATGTGTCCTGGACTAAGGCGCATTCAGTTCAAGTCTGTAGGGCCAGAGCCCACTCAATGAGACGTCCATTCAGGCAAGGCGAGCTAGAGTCCAGCCATCACCGGACGATCATTTGACCAGGCATTTGACCAGGTTTGAGACACAACAGAGGGCATGGGGACGAGAGTGATGTAAATCTGAATAAAAAACACAGAGATGTCAGTCTGGATTTGACAGGGCACCTTCTCTAGAATTGTCTAGAACATTTCAGCCCTGGAATTTCTGGAGCATTTTGAGCTTTGGAGATGTAGACAGACTAGTAATAAAGGGTTACTCAAACATGTGAATGACACAAAACACAACTCCAGGTATGAGGCGGTAAAAACATCATAACATGTTTTAAAGCTCACAAGAGTCAGTTTACGTTATATCAGAAGCAGGACTAAACCAGAACTAAATCAGGTCTAACCCAGGACTGAACCAGGAATGAAGCAGGACTAAACCAGGTGTGAACCAGCTCTAACTCAGGACAAAACTCCAAAGCAGGACTAATGCAGGACTAAACCAGGACTAAACCAGGACTAAACCTGTTCTAAACCAGGAACAAACCAGGACAAAAAACAGGACTACAACAGGACCAAACCAGGACCAAACCAGGTCTAACCCAGGGCTGCACCAGGACTGAACCAACGTAAAAATATGAGAAAAAACACTACCCCCAAGGGCGTTTCCCCCAAAAGGATTTAAAATCAGTCAGTTCAGTCAATTACATACTTAAAATGTACTCAACTGTAAATGCAAGTATAGGTCTACTCAAAGAAGATCTACTCATATCATGTCACGAGTTACTTTCCCCTTTTAGTTACTTAAAACTGCAGCGTTCAACGTTTCTGATCAGAAATGACCCAATCTGACACACAGAGAAGGCATGTGATACACAGGGATATAGGAGGATGGGAGGGCATCTGACACAAAGGGATACAGGAGGATGGGAGGGCATCTGGATGAAATATTGTTTTCTGTGACGGTTGTGTGTGTTTTATTCATGAGTATGAATTATTCACATGTTTACATCATCTGAGAGAGCACCTGAGACCTGATTTAGACCTGGTTTAGATCTGGTTTAGACCTGGTTTAGTCCTGGTTTAGTCCTGGTTTAGTCCTGGTTTAGTCCTGGGTTGACCTGCAGGTTTAACAAAAAAATATGAACTATAAAATGTACTGATGATGAACCAGGACTAAATCAGGACTGACACAGGACTAAAGCAGGACTGTAACTAGGACTGGAACAGCACTAAACCAGGTACTAAAACAGGACTAAAACAGGGCTAAACCAGGACTAAACCGGTGACTAAACCAGGACTTACTCAGGTCCTGGTCCCTGTTTAAAGGACCTAAATTAATAATGAGTCGTGTTGGATCCACGTTCGGAAACATTGTTAGATTAAATATTTATGTTGCACACATTATATAACACAGTTCTGGTTTAGTCCTGGCTTAGCCCTGTTTATCCCTGATTTAGTCCTGGTTTAGTCCTGGTTTAGTCCTGGCTTAGCCCTGGTTTAGCCCTGGTTCAGTCCCCGGGTTTATCCTGGTTTAGTCCTTGTTCATGTGTATGGCAGAAGTAAAACAAACTTAGACACCGAGCAGTGGATCTGAGGATTAGACTGGTTCATTAGTCGTGCACCTCACAGCCAGAGGGTCCCTAGTCTTCCTCCTTGGCCTTTCTGTGTGGAGTTTGCATGTTCTGCTTGTGTTTGTGTGGGCTTCTTCTAGGCACAATAAGTCCTGACCAAGATTAGCTCAAGAGACAGTAGAAGACGGGTCAGTTGCACAGGACATAGACATGTATGTAGCTTTTTAATTCTGGTTTAAATACTTAGAACTCAGATGCTCTGGGGAAGAGAGAGCTTGGGACACTCAGAGAGACTTGCTTCAGACGCCAGTCTATGGCTAGGGCTGGGGCCAGCCAGGGCCAGCTTGGGCCCTGTCCTGAATAAACCAGGCTTTGCACATTGCTTATTATTCATCAAGAGATATTATTTTATTTTTATATCATTGACTTCATCAAAATTGTGACTTACCTCGACTAAATCCAGAACTACCTGGATTAGACCAGGACTAACTCAAGAGTAGAAAAAGACCAAACCAAAGTCTACATTAGGACTAAACTGGGCTCAAATCAGGACCTACCCAGGATTAAACCAGTTCTAAACCAGATTTAAATCGGGTCAAAACCAGGTCTAAACCGGGACTAAACCGGGTCTAAACCAGGTCTAAACCAGTTCTAAAGAAGGTCTAAATCAGGTCAAGTGTAATCACAACCTCTGTATGTATGAACTCAGAGGAAGTGATTTTTAAAAAGTGGGGGCAGTATCACTGTGTTTGATGACATCACCACATTTAGACCAATCATATTTAATACACATGGAGCAGCTCAAATGAATATTGTTCAAATGCAGATTTGTGTTGTAACACAGTGATTTCTGAAAAGTCCCAGTGTGGAAAGTAGATTTGTGACCTGGTTTATGATTAATGTCCCTGTAATTACTGGGCCTATCCACATGAAATAAAAACTGGCACAAAGTCAAACGTCTTCCTTGTCAGTATAAATAAATAAGTCAAATGATTTATTCCGGAGAAAGTGGTGGCAGTGTTCACATAGGAACAAGGGATGAAGGTGAGGAGAGGAGGAAGAGAGCTGTTTAGAGGGGGAGGACAGGGGTGTGTCTATGGGGGAATATGGGGGAAGAGGATGAGGAGGAGTAGGAGTAAGAGGGGGATGTGTGTATTGTGGAGGATGGAGGGATGTGAGGAGAGAAGGGAGAGGGTTAGTGTGTGTGCTCTGAAGGGTGGATGGAGGGAAAGATGAAAGTGAAGAGGGAGAGAGAAGAGGAGGAAGGGTAGGAGGAGAGAAGGAAAAGGGAGAGAAAGAGGGTGTGTGTGTGCTGTGGAGGGATGAAGGTGAGGAGAAGGAGAGAAAAGGAGGAGGGCGAGTAAGATGGGAGGGGGATGGATGGAGGAAGATGTGGGGGGCGGTGCTGATGCTGCTGGTTTCCTGGAGACGGTCGCCACGGCAGCAGCAGCATCGACCTCTGAGCGTCCTTCTGCTGCAGTGTTTACGTCTGTCACCGTGACGACGACGCAAGAAGAAAAGAATCGTGATTAACAATAAAATCACGATAATTATTAACATGATCGATTTTTTAAACATGCAAATTCTACAGACATTTGAATGCCCCATAATGAGTTGTGTGTTTAAACCAGGATCCAAACTGTGGCCCTCAGGCCTCTGCTGAACTGGCTCAAATCATCACGGCAAAACTTTTTATGTAAATGTATTTCTACCACTGTCACCTCAATACCTGTGTTTGATACCACCACATTCTATAGACCCATTATATATAATACAGGAGGCAGTTAAATTAATCTTGTTCAAATGCAGACTTGTGTTATAACACCGTGAGTTCTTGGGTCTAGACTCTGATAGAAATGATGAGGTTCAACATTTGTGCATTTACCTTTTGGATGTTTCATGGTAAAGTACAACGGGATCAACAGGGAAAACTGCCTCTGTCCCCATCAGGGTTTATGACACCATCAGATTTTAGACTGAAAAGCACCACAAGCATCACATTATGATTCAAAGCTAAAATGAATGTTCCAGCCTTATTAAAGGTACAGGGCCCTGTCAAACCTGAGCACAATGATGTGACTCACTGTGTCCACATCGGTCTTTGGCCCTTAGTAACAAACATTTGAACACCTCTGAACCGTAGTATAAATGTGTTTGTTCACAGTGAAAACAACAATTACCTAAGTGTTTGTTTTAAATATGTATAATACATTTTTTTTTTTTAATTAAAAAAACATAATACATATTTTGTTGGCAATATTCGTCTCCCGCTCTCTTCTTTTCCCTCTCTGTTTTCTCTTTTGGAGCGAGACGTTTGTTAACAGTAAACAGGATGTGTTCCCACAGAGAGTCTGAACTTCCGTGAGAGACAGGCAATCTGTGACCCCTGGAGGACATGCGGGGGTCAGAAGTCACACGCCCCATGATGTTTTGGTCTCTCAGACACAGACGCCGGCACATTTCAGACATTTGTTTTAGTGTCACAATTTAAAAAACATTTCACATTAAAATGAGCCTTTTATTCTGTGACGTCACACGATTTCAGTCATAAACAAAAGCACGATTATTATTCAACTTTTTCTCTTAACAATTCTTTTCAAAATGTTCAGATTAAAAAAACTTAAAAACACTTCAAGAACAGTCTAGCGCAAAGGATCGTGGTCTTTGTGGTTCTGCTCAAATATGACATTTAAGATGCAAGACTTCTCACACAAACGAACAGCTCCCTGTCCACTTTGACAAAACTTTACCATGACGATTGGGTCTGGAGTCATATCCTGTCTCCCGGATTCCAGAGGGTGTGATGTGATCGACAGGCGGATTAACCAATCAGAGAGACGCATGCTCCATTCAGGTAAAAACAAACATGGCAGTTTAGGAATAAAAAAGGAGAAAAAAAACAACAACATAGAGGACTGAGAAACAGCAGATTTGTGCAGAATTCAGCACTATCTTTAAAGTGCCTATGACAGGTTGAACGATTCATTTTAATAAAACACGCTAACAACCATTATATTTGAGATTTTTTAAAAAGGTACAATTCTTTTTCCAGGTTTTTGCCATTTTTAGGTGTCAAATTTTACTTCCTGGGTGTAAATCCTGACATTGCACTAGGGAATACCATAACTGTTACCTAGCAACCATGTGGAAAACTGGGGCAAAACTCGAATGTACACAGAAATTAATATGTGATAAATCAAATTATTAAGAAAACACCTTTATGTGGTTGAAATCATGTTTAAAGTATCAGAAAAATGTGTTTCCTGTGTAAAATGTGCCAAACTTTTGGACAGAATTCTCCCAGTCACTTTTGGACAGAATTCTGTCCAAAAGTTATCAAGACAGAACTTCCTAAAACAGAACTCTGCACTTCCTGTCATTTTCAACATGTTTTTTTCAACTTTTCTTCAGAAATTGCTTCTTCTTCTCCATCTTTTACCATGTATAATTTACAACAGGGGTTATCTCACCAGATTAAGTACAAATTACAGAATCATAAAAAACTGTCTTAGGCACTTAAACATCTTCTCTGTCTACACAAATGACAAATGATGTAGACACAGTCAGGGTGAGGGCGTGGCTCTCCAGAGGGTGGGGCTATTTGTCCTAAAGGTTTTTTTCATGATATATAAGAACATTTGTAATGATGATGTAATTGAAAATACCTGCTTACCAAAGGGCTTTTATAATCTTTGTTCTGTTTTTATAATCTTTGTTCTGCTTCTTCTGCAGAGCCTCTACAGTCAGTAGGCCCTGCCCAGTCTCTCTAGCGCCTAGAGTGGACAGTCCGTGGGCATGGCTCTGTAGCTGTGTGCATGTTGCCGTGCGTGGCTATGGCGTGCCGGCGCAAGTTGGACTTGTCGCTATAGCGTTTGCCGCAGACACCACAGCAGAATGTTTCGCCCTCATGGATCTTGCGGTGGTTGTTTAAACTGTCTTTTCGATTAAAGGTTTTACCGCAGACGGGACAGCTGAAAGGCCGCTCACCTGTGTGCACCCGCAGGTGAGTCTCCAGGTTAAAGGTCGACTGGAAACGCAGGCCACACAGAGGACACTCCCGAACACGCCGCGTACGCCCTCTAGTGCCTGCCGCTGGAGACACACCCCCTGCTGGAGACACGCCCCCTGATGGATACACACCTACCGCTAGAGACATGCCCCCCACTGGAGACACGCCCCCTGCTGGAGACACAGGAGCAGCACAGTCCAAAGGCTCAGGGCCCAGGCACAGAGTGTCCTCTGAAAAACAACAGAAAAGAAATTTAAAGCTGGCATATTGTGCTTGTGTTTGCTCTAGAGTTATAATCTATGAAACCCGTGGATCATTATATAATAATTTGGACATTTTAAAGCACAATATTTATCTGGCACTTCATTATTCCAGCATTTTGTTATAGTCAATAAAATTCTAATCAAACTGAGTTATTAGATTTTATCTTATTTTATTGCAGTTATTGTCTCTATGCTTAATGTTTGTCCTTTTTGTCTCTTGTTTCACCAAATCTAAATACACTTCTCATCAACATTTTAAGACCAGTTGAAAAGTTGCAAGAATCTACATTTTGCACTGTTGGATCTTAAGAAGGTTCTACATAGTGCTTCATAATTCAAAAATAAGATATTAGAGTGAGACAAGAAAAAATTTTGAGTAAGCAATTTATTGCAAACAACCATTAAACTGAAAGAGGCTGTTCATCAGCTGATCAAAAGTTTAAGACCACATTAAAAAAAAAAAAACCCTCCCTAAAATAGAAATAAAATTTTCAAAAAAGGACTCAGTAATGAGTAGCTGCGCCATTGTTGTTAATCAATTAAAAAATTTGTTTTGGCAAGCTTGATGTTTCAAGGAGGCTAGTGGGAATGTTGCTTCAAGTGGTGAAGATGTCTTCATGGAGGGCATCCACTGTCTGGAACTTGTGTCTATTTTTGTAAACTTCCTTTGCCATCCAACCTCAAATGTTCTCAATTGGATTTAGATCAGGGGAACACACAGGATGGTTCAAAAGAGTGATGTTATTTCTCTGGAAGAAGTCCTTTGTCAGGCGAGCATTGTGAACTGTAGTGTTGTCCTGTTGAAAAAAATCAAGTCATTACAACACAGACGATGGCCTTCAGTCATGAGGGATGCCCCCTGCAACATCTCCACATAGCCAGCAGTCGTTTGACGCTTTTACACAACCTGAAGCTCCACTGTTCCACTGAAGCAAAAAGCCCCCAGATCATGATGGCACCCCCTCCACTGTGCTGTGTAGAAAACATCTCAGCTGGGATCTCCTTGTCTCCTTAATTTTTTTCTCATCAGAGAATAAAACTTTCTTCCACCTTTCAATGTCCCCATGTTTGCTCTCGTTGAAAATTTAAACTGGCAATTTTGGGCCATTGAAGGAGACGAGGTCTTTGAAGACATTTTTTGTTGACAAGCTTAATTTGGGCCGAGGATCGCCCCATGTCTTGACGGACAGCCAATCAGATCCTCTGGCTCAGGGCCGGTGAAATTCTTTTGGGTCTACCACTTGACTTTTTTTCCAATAACCCTCAGGATCTTTTAAGAAGTTTAAAATGACTGTCTTACTGCGTCCAACCTCAGCAGCAATGGCACACTGCGAGAGACCATGTTGATGCAGCTCAACAATTCGACCATGTTCAAAGAGAGAAAGCTTTTTTTGCCTTTGCCATCAAGAGGTCGTGACAGTGTGGATACCTGACAGAAAATAAACCAAATTCACATTTTTGCGAAGATTTGGGCTTTTAAAGGCTGTGGTCTTAAACTTTTGATCAGCTAATGAACAGCCTATTTCAGTTTAATGGTTGTTTGCAATAAATTGGTTACTCAATTTTTTTTGTCTCACACCCATTTCTTCTTTTTGCATTTTGAAGCACTACTTAGAATTTTTTTAAGATCCAACAGTGCAAAATGTGAATTCTTGAAATTTTTCAACTGGTCTTAAAATTTTGATCAGGAGTGTATGTTTGTGTAAAACAGCACCTGTCCAAGCTCCGTGTGAGAGTGCTGCCTGCTGGTCACTCTGCAGAAAAACTCCACTCGCCTCAAACTCTGAAACACATGTCACACACGCACATATATTATACGCACATAGTACACACATAGTAAACACATAAGTGTTAGAGGTATGTTTAGAGAGGGCATTTTACTTCTGTGGGGTATTAACTATAACACCTAACATAATTAGATCACCATGTTACCTTTATTTGTTTGAAAAGTCCTATATTCAAACAATGTATTAAAATGTTTCATAAGTTTCCCTTTCACTCTTTTTTGACGCTAAGACTGCTATCACAACACAATCGGCATGCATCGCGCTATTGAGACTACTGCACATTGCATTAGATTGATCAAGTTGCTGTGTTTTGTGTATTTATGGAGAATTGCCTTGTGGGAGCATGGGTTAGCAGTACGAGCCTTGTACATGCTTGTAAGGAGGGTTTCAAATAGCGATCACTAGATTACGAAAACATGCATGGATGACATCTAAAACCTCTTCAGGCATGTTTTTGGTGAGGGAACAACATTATAACATGGTAGAAAGCAAAAATATATATATTTTGCATAACACCCCCTCTTTAGGTTTTAGTTAGAGCAGGCGTGTCCAAACTATGGCCCGCGGGCCAAATGCAGCCCTCAGACCACTTTTTATTGGCCCTCAGGCCTCCTGCTGAACCGGCCCAATTGATCAGAAGCAGTACTTTTAACTGCAAATTAAACTATTTCTACCACTATATCCCCAAACATCACATTGCAGTGTGATACAGACCTAAAATGAATGTGTTTCAAGCCTTATTAATATACAGCCGCTCTGTCAAAGGTATTGGTCAAATGGTTGCACTCTCTTCCTTCCTTCCCTCTCTCCTTCCTTTCTTCCCTCCCTCCTCCTTCTTCAGCTTTACTTTTTGTCAGATAAAAAAAATCACATTGATAAATCTACCTGAGAGCGGCTCCTCTGTCTTCACCTCTCCACAGAGCCGATCCGTGACGTCCCGCACCTCCTGCTCCTCTTTTAGCGGGTGGGGCTCCTTTGGGTGTTCTTTGAGGAGTTGGGGGACATCAGGGTGCTGTTTGAGGAGGTGAGGAGCTCGAGGGTGGGGGGGCTCTCTTTCTGCTGCTTCCACAGGCGAGTCACAGTCTGCAAGAGAACACATGAACATGTGAGATCCATAGACTGTACGTGTCTCTGGACATACTGTATCTACATTGCTAGCTGCCCCGTTCCAAACAGGAAGTGAGCATTTGGCCCCTCGCTCTGTAACTGCTGCTGTCAGGCTTGTCATTCTGTTCTTAAAATGTTGGTTTTAACCTGCTCTACATGATCCTGGGGTTTACATTTCACTATTTTGTCCGTAAATCAAAATATGTACATTAATAACAGACCAATCAGGAACCTTCTTTCCCCGAGGTGCTTAGTCCACTTTTTTATACAATCTAGTTAGATTACCATCTAATGAACAGCTGAAAGGTCTCTCTCTCTCTCTCTGACACAGCACAGTCAGGATTCTGTCTCATTCTTTAATATTTTCATGAGAAATCTCCAAAAGTCAAATCCACATATGTTTTTTTCCTCATCACTTTTATCAGTAACAAGGTCCATTCTCCTGCTATATTTGTTCAGCCATACCAGAACATCTGTGAGGGCATCTTACACACCACAACATCTGCAGTCTAACACTACAGGGATGCAACAGGGTGAGAGGGCATCTGACACACAGGTATACAGGAGGATACAGGAGGATGGGAGGATACCTATTTTGAGTCCCTGTCCCCGTGTGTTGAGCAGCTGCTCCAGGAGTGTCTGTCTCTGTCTCTCGGTCTCTTCTTCATATTCTGCGATGGTTTTCTCTAAAAGCTCAAAGATCTCCTCCGCAGCCGCAGCCAGACGCTGCTTCACTGCCTCTCTCAGCTGCACCGGGACCCCGCACATTTCACCTGATAGACCTACTTTAGACCCGGTTTAGAACTTGTTTAGATATGGTTTAGTCCTGGTGTTTAAACCCGGTTTAGACCTGGATCTTGGTCCTGGATTAGACCCGATTTAGACCTGATTCTTGCTCCTGGATTAGACCCGGTCTAGACCTGGTTCTTGGTCCTAGTTTCGTGCCGGGGATCTCCGCTCCTCAGTCGGACTTTGAGCTCCAGACTCGTTTTAAACTCTCCTCACACCGCGGTAAAAGCTCCGGCTCCGTGGAGGCGCGTCTAGACTCGAGTGTCCTCCGGGTTTACTCCAAAAAGAGGCGGACTTCTGCGTCAAAGCAAAGTATATATTGACACACCGCAGGATATGTGGAGAAGAGAGACGTCTTTGTTGATAAAATACTTGTTTTTCTGGGACCTTTTGCTCAGAGTTTGTATGAGAGTTTATTTGGAGTTGCCCGTTTCCGGAGCGGCTCTGACCGGAAGTGTGCGCCGCCATGTTGTTTGTTGTGATGCCTCTGAAACTCCGGCGCCCCCTACTGTTTGGTGAGCGGCGCTTCTCTTCATTCAAACAAATTCTTGTATTCTTTTATTATCGCTTTTTAAAAAATCTAAACTCTGTACGTGAGAGAAGAACAATATAAAACAGTGAAAGACTAAATGTTACTGTTACAAACTGCACCACCACCATCAGACATCCAACTGCCCCCCGCTGGACGGAGAGGGTATGAAACACGTGTTAATTTTGATTATTTAAAAGGCACTGTGTAACTTCTCTGGTAGAGCCTCAATGGACACGTAAGTGCTTCACCTGAAATGTTCACAACAAGCATTTAACTTTTCTATCTTACATTTATTCAATACAGGTGTTTTTGTCAAAAAAAACCCCACATTATTCGTCTCCCTTGTACAAATCTGACATGTAACTTGGTCTAATCTTGTTTACATCGAGATAAATAAGTTTAATAACATACTGTGGAATATTCCAGGCACAGCAATTCTCCAGAAAAGTTACATAGTGCAGATTTAAAGATAATCTAACTCTGCATGTGAGAGTGGAACTATATAAAACATTTAAAGACTAAACTGACAACTGACCACCAGCAGACATCCAACGACAACCCATCTAAATACAATAAATCTATTTTTCAGTAGATTGCTTACTTCACCTGTATAAGTACACATGTACAGTAAGTAACACACACACCCACGCCCACACCCACACACAGGTGAAGTGTCTCTGTCCACAGACACACATGGTGAAGTATAAAAATACCAACTTGCAAAAATGTTTTAATAATTTTTTTATTATAAATAACTTGAGTGTAAATCTTGAGGAGCAGATCCAGTGGGAGACAGTCCTGGACGTGCTGAGAGCACATTGACACAGCAGTGGCTTTGAGCTGCCAGATGTGTGTCGTCAGCGTGTCATTAGTGTGTCGTTAGCGTGCCTTTAGCGCATGGTTAGCGTGCGGAGCTAGCCCATCTCCACTGGGTGCACACAGACACAGCACTTTGAGAATCACGCAACTTTACTTGGACCAAAGCTATAACAGAACACAGTCTGAGTCCTTCTCTCTCCTGCGACTCTGAGAGCCTGACCCACGCACCTGCAACAAAACACATCTGTAGTACTATGGTGGGAGTAGTAGTCATAATAATAGCAACAGCAGTCGTAGTTTTACAGAAGTAATAGGTTAAGTTCCAATTTATCGCTGTGTTTTAAATGACATCAGAACATTCTTTAGGCCAATCAGTTAATACAGATGGGGTCAGCTAAAACTGTAGGGACCTGTAGGGAAAAATGACCCATCACAACATTCCTTGAATCTGAAACAGCCAATTGTCCTGTGAGAAAATGTGTCCTTTGTATTTGACCCATCCTTAAGTGTCTCTGGGTTAAACATGTCAGGAACAGTGGGACCCATCTGCATCTCCTGTTGTGTAGTAGTATTCGTACTACCGGTTGTTGTTGTATAATAGTAATAGTAGTAGTAGTAGTAGTAGTAATAGTAGTAGTAATATTCAAAGTACCTGATGTTGTTGTTGTTGTGTAGTAGTAGTAGTAGTAGTAATATTCAAAGTACCTGATGTTGTTGTTGTTGTGTAGCAGTAGTAGTAGTTGTAGTACTTTGCTGTTGCTGATATTCTTCTTGTTGAAGTTGTCGTGCGAGTTCTGCGTCACTCAAAGTAACAGGGTCTCCTCCGCTCTGCTGCAGGGACACAGCCACAAGGTAGTCCTGAAGTATAAAGTACACAAATTATTTACTATAAATACTACTGTTAGGATAAAAAATTGTGCTTAGCTATTTTGTATAAGCACTGTTATGGTTCATTATAGCACTGAAGTCATGTGAAGATAAGACTGTGATCACAGCTGTGAAACTCATATATGACAAGACAAAATTCCAGTCTATGCTGATAGGAATGATGTCATGACCTGTGAGCCAGACAACACCCCGGAAGGATGCTCGTCACAATCTGATTGAACGGTGCAATGTGCCAAGAGGCCTCGCTGGCCTGTGCACCAACAAAGAGGCGCCATGTCTAAACCCTAGTAGCCTCCCACTACAGTTTGTGTCATTGTACAGATGTAAACAATGGAATGTCAGCACAGTCTCCTTTCTTCTATTTAGTTAAGTCAATTCTATGGACTTAGTTTCTGCTTAGATGCAGAATACACTTGAAACAGAAATAAACAAACACGGGAGAAAAAGGCCGTTTTCCTCAACACTACTGTATATACAGTGATTATTATTCCACCACTCTAGTATGGTTATAGTCCTGGTCTTACCTGGTCTATCTGTGCAGCTGTAGTCCGGTTATAGTCCTGGTCTATCTGGGCCCCTGTAGTCCGGTTATAGTCCTGGCTCTTCTGGAACAATCTGAAGTCAGAGTCACAGAAGTTTCCGTCTCCTTCCACGTTATGAAGCGATTCCCAAACCAGACGCTCCTCCGACTGGAAGCCCTGATCTGTCACCAGCAGGTACAGGTGGCTCTGGGGTTAAAGGGCAAAGGTCAGTGCAGGTACAGGTGGCTCTAGGATCAAGGGCAATGATCAGAGGAGATGTAGATGGCTCTAGGGTCAAAGGGCAAAGGTCAGAGCAGGTACAAAGGTCAGACTGGGGATAATCCTAGTCTGAGAGGGTTCATTAGGTCTTCTAATATGATTACTCTTTAGATTCGAATACAATTATACTTAAATTTCATACCGTGACAGTATGGACAGTGTGGACTGGGTCAGATGCCCTTTCTCAGAAGTGTCACATGTTGTTGTGGCGTGTCTGCTCTGTGGAACAATGGCCCTACTTTGTTTATCTGTATCACTGAAAACAACACAGGCACAGAGAGCAATAAGTCCCATTGTTGGATCCGTGAGGCCACTGAGATCTGGAAACGCGCCCAGAGACCTTAAATCAGGATGAGGGGGCTTACCAACTTTCTCACACCTGGGATACAGTTCTGAAGAAGTTGGCATGCAGATGGCATTGTTGTCCAAGTAGGAAGGCTGCAAGCGCCAAAATTAATTTAAATTAGCTGAGCGGACATATCACAGCAACATCGCTGACACTGAATATGAAGGACATCTGACATGGTGCAGGTAAAACTGCCAAGGTCTGATACAAACAGAGGTCTGTTCATAAGAATCTAAAGTATAATGGGTTTAGTCCTGTTTTTACTCTTGATCTAGTCCCACTCTGAACCTGGTTCTTGGTCCTGGTTTACAACTTGTTTAGACCAGGTTTAGACCTGGTTTAGTCGCGCTTTAGTCCTGCTTTAGTCCTGCTTTAGTCCTGGCTCAGAACTGGTGCTTGATCCTGTTTTAGAACTGGTTCAGACCCGGTCTGTACCTGGTGCTTGGTCTTGATTTAGTCCCGTTTTGAGTCCCGTTTTGAGCCCCGTTTTGAGCCCCGTTTTAGGCCAGGTTCAGGCCTGGTTTCGCCCAGATTTAGTCCCACTTTAGTCCTGGTTCAGTCCTGATTCTGACCTAGTGCTTGGTCATGGTTTAGTCCTGGATTGGACCTGGTTTAGTTCTGGTCTAGTTTGGGTTCAGACCTGGTGCCCGATCCTAGTTTAGTCGTGGTTCAGTTGTGGTTCAGTCGTGGTCCAGTCCTAGTCCAGTCCTGGTCCAGTCCTGGTCCAGTCCTCAATCCTGGATCTGTTCTGGATCCGTCCTGGATCAGACCTGGTGCTTGGTCATGGTGCTGAAGTGGTTGTTCCTGAAGAACACTGAGATCTCTCCCTCTCTGACTCTGGAGGTGAGTTCACACAGACCGTGGTACGAGAGCTGAGACGCCGTGGACTCCAGGAATTGCTCCGCGATCAGACCTGAGGAAGGGCACAGGACACACAGGGGTCAGTGGTCAGGCCTGAAAGAGGGCAAAGGTCACACAGGGGTCAGAGATCAGGCTTGAGAGAGGAGCATACTGGAAGTTACGAGGGTGTACTCAAAGGGGTAGCAGTCATTTTTGTTGACAGCTATCGTTATTGTACTCCTATTTGTTTTGGGTTTTATTTGATCCATAGCAAGACCCACACCTTTAACTCAAGTTGCAATAAAGTTCCAGAAAAGTTCAACTTCACTTTTCTGGAATATAAAATCAGTAGTTACATGTTTACAGACATATAGTATCTACAGCCAGCCATATAGTATCTCTTACAATTCCACTGTTCCTCATGATTCCATTCAAAAAGACAAATCTGATGCACTTAGGACAAACTGGAATGACACACAGGCATGCAGAAAAAGGGGGAGTGCCAATAAAATATCTGTATTGAATATGGGAATAAAAATATTGCTATCGATATAAAATCTGTATTGATATTATCCAGTTGCTGTTTTGAAGCGTTTTGTGTAGGGTAGGAGACCTTGCAGCTGTTACCTTCAGAGAGCCTGCAGCTGTTACCTTAAGCGAACAGAGACCTTGCTGCTGTTACCTTCACAGACCCTGCAGCTGTTACCTTCAGAGACCTTGCAGCTGTTACCTTCAGAGACCTTGCAGCTGTCCGCTGAGTGTTTACAGTCGATGATCTTCTCCACAAGTTGATTATAACTGAGTTTTCCCACAGCCGCCACAGTCTCTGGACTCTGAGGAGAGAAACAGGGTTAGACCGGGTTCGGACCGGATTTGGGTCCAGTCCAGTCCTGGTTTTGGCCTAGTCTTAGTCTTTGTTCCAGTACCTGAGGATCCAGCAGCCAACCGTGGTACAGGGGGATGTTGAGCAGATCAAACACAATGCATTCAGGCGTGTATTCAAAATCACAGACCCCAGTGAAACGCACATTCACATCTAAACCTGTGCAGAGTTTTGGCAGGACGGCCATCGCGTCGCTCATGTTCTGCAACCGAAAATATGACAAAATAAATACAGAAGCCACCGAAGCAGCACACAGTGGAGGTTAGAACTTATCAAAGGGGTGCTAAGGTCTTCCATGGGGGTGCTCACAGAATAAAGTTGGTCAAATCTCAAACTGACTTTGTGTGCCCTATGGTGCAGAGCACAGCCCTGACACTAAAAACATTTGAAAGTATAAATGCAGTGACCGTTAATACGGTTGGAACGCACAGATCTCTTTACAAAAGTGGAGCATAAATGAGCCCTAAGAGGGCAAAGGAGGTGCTTGTCCTGCTGGAGCTGTTGGTGTTGATACGGCTATGGTTTGGCGAGATTACACACGTAAATCATGGATCTATTATTAGACCTGAACAAGACACTCCACCTCTGTTCTGGGGTGAGTCGACTAATGGCCGTTCCAGGTACTGCCATTCCCCGGAAGCTTGGGCCCAGAAAGAATTCTCCCATAGTGTAACGTTTCAGCGTACCTGGCAACTGACCTCTGACATTACCATAGAGCACAGTGCATTTTTGGGAATTCAAAATGCCCGTGTTTGGCTGTCAGGGCATTCACAGCTTTCACAAAAGGTCGATTTTGTAGGAGTCTTCTCTATGTTCACAATGACAAATCCTCAAAGCACCTAAAAATTAGCTTTGCAAGATTTAGCCTAGTCCCACTCTGGGCCCGTGCTCTGGTCAGAACAGGTCACGTGGTGCACCTTACCGTCGTTTCACAGGTGGGAGGAGCTAGGCAAGAAAGAATATTTTTTGGCATTTCGTAACAATGAGCTCAGGCCACTGAAAACAGCACAATGTCATCTTTGGTTCATCTTCAAATCTTATTATACTTTCATGGTGTAAACACAGCCAGCGTATTTAGCCCCTAATGCTATGTGGTATCAAAATGGCATCAAACACCTCCAGTTGGAACAGCAAATTTCACCAAAAGTTCTGATTTTCAAGTGTGGCATTTGATGGCTGAGATGTGAACGTTTGAACCTTGAACATTTGAAAAGCGCCATGGAAACGTTGGACATGTCTCCATAGACTTAGCATGTAAAATATCACTGAAATATTGTCTGGTCTGAACACAGCCTGAGACACAAAGCACCACTGCCCCATAACTGTTCTTAAAGTGACACACACCTGTTCCCAAAGCTCTGGACAATTCATCATATGGATATGTGCAGAGGAGCCTAAAGCAGAAGAAGGTAGGTACCTGCTGGAAGTTTAGCTCCACCCCTTTGCTCTTCTCTCGAGGCGTGGCTGACAGAACGCACTCACCTGAACACAGAGAGGACTGTGATTGGACCAGACCACAAACACCTGTTTGAAGTTGCGCTATGAGTGGCTGAAGCTTACCCAGGTGAGTCATCAGGTCCTCTGTGGTCACTACCTCAGTCTGAGCAGGCAACTTCGCCTGTAACAGAGAAGAGGGTCAGAGGATGCAGAGGGGAGGGTCAGAAAAGCAGAGGAGAGGGTGAGAGGAGCAGAGAAGGAGCAGGTGATGCAGTGGATCACCTTCCAGCGCAGAAACAGCGTATTCATGATGGCCAACAGGGGGCAGGGTCCGTTCTGGCTCTGGGTGATGATCGGGGTTTGTTCCTCTTTCCAGGTGATCCACTTCACCAGGTACACCTCCTGTGGCCCCACCCCCTGTGACCCTGCCCCCTGTGACCCCGCTTCCACAGGCCCTGCCCCCTCCACAGCAGATGGAGGGGCTGAGGACGAGGTGGCAGGGGCTACGACAGCAGGGGGTAGAGTTACAGCGGGGGGAAGACGTTCTGTGGATGTGGGAGGGGCTTCAGCACATGTGGGCATGTCTGTTGAAGAAGGGGGCATGGCTATTGAAGAGGAGGGTGGGGCTGCAGCTGCACTTCCAATGAAATCTGAAATGAGAGATTCATGTTTACTACTTAAGAAGGAAATGCAGTGATTAATCTGTTATGAATATTACAGCAGACCTATTGTGCTTGTGTCTGCTCTATAGTTATAATCTATGACACAATGGATCATTATGTAATAATTTGGACATTGAATTGTAATATTCATCTAAAATAACTTAATAAAAGAAACAAGTCTGCTGACTGATCCAGAAATGTTGAACCTTAACATTATTTGTTTGGGACTGGCTCCACAAACTTATTAATATAATATATTATATATTATATTAATCCCAGCAATTACAGAGATATCAACCATAAACCAGGTCAACAAATTTCTAATCTGGCCATTACACAGAAAATTCCACCATAGAGATTGTACAATGTGTGATGTCATCTGATGCATACAGATCAGTCTGTTCAGACCTGTTTTTGACTCCTCCCCCTCGTTTCTCAGCACAGGCTCTGGTGTCAACCCGCCCACTGTGCTGATATCATCTGTGGTGATGTCATTTGTGGTGACATCGTCCATGATGTCGTCATCGGTGAGGCTGGGGAAGGAGGCGGAATCAGTAGAATGCAGTTCGTCTGAAGGCGTCATGGCAGAGCTCTCCTCTACACACAGTCGCACCTCTGGTTTTAAAAAAATCAAACACAAAAATATATACAAGAATTACCAAAGAGACCTAAAATACAGAGTAGCACAGGGGTAAATATGAAAAAACAGCTGCACCCATAGGCTGTATACAGTTGAAACCAGAAGTTTACATACACTATATAAAAAGATAGGTTTTTGTTCTTCTCACTGTCTGGCATCAGACTAAGCTTTTCCTGTTGAAGGTCAGTTAGGATTACCAAAATTATTTCTATTTGCTAAGTGCCAGAATAATGAAAGAAGGATTTTTTTTTTCAGGTACTCTGGACCTGCTCATTACAAAAGGAGTAAATATTTCAAATGTCAATGTGGCGGATGTTGCTCTGTCTGATAATTTTTGTGTCTTTTTTGACCTGTCTGTTATTCCCAAACCAGCAACTGGTCCTGCAGTTGTTTGAAGGAGACACATAAATGATCAGGTGCACGGTTCATGGAAATGATTCACTTTGAAAATGCTTCATGTTCTAATGTTGATGATTTGTTGAACTCTGTGACGTCGAGTGTTTTGAATGTTCTGGACACCATTGCCCCGATGAAGGTTAAAATGGTTAAAGATAAGCAGAAAGCGGCATGGAGGAATGATTACTCGGTCAGGGCACAGAAAAGGGAGTGCCGGAGGGCCGAGCGGGAATGGCGCAAGTCAAAGCTCCAGGTTCATTATGAGCTTAACAGAGAAAAGATGCACATGTACAACCACACTTTATGTAGAACAAATCAGAGGTATTTTTCTGACATTATTGGAAGTTGCAGTAACAACTCTCATGTCCTGTTTGCAACAGTTAACAGATTAACAAACCCTCCAGCCTCGCTGCCGTTAGAACTAATTTCCATATCTAAGTGCAATGAGTTTGCAGTATTCTTTAATGACAAGGTTCAGGCCATTAAAAATGCCATCAATCCCACAAAGCAAATAACATCCATGCAGCCACCTAGACACTTAGAGCTGACTCACTTTGCACCTGTAACTGACAAAACTGTCCAAGAGATTGTCACCAGTCTGAGTTCATCTACATGCTGCCTTGATGTGTTACCCACTAAATTTCTAAAGTCTGTGCTCAACAGTTTGTGCTCAACTTGCTTGCATAGTTAATATGTCACTTCAATCTGGAACATTCCCAAGAGCTTTGAAAACTATAGTTATCAAGCTATAACTCGGTTATCAAGCCTCTCCTAAAGAAGAGCAGTCTTGATGCCACAATCTTGAACAATTCCCGACCAATCTCAAATGTGCCGTTTTTAGGCAAAGTCCTCAAAAAAGTTGTTTACCAATAGCTTATTAACTTCCTCCAAATTAACAACTCCTTTGATATTTTCCAATCAGGTTTTAGACCCCACCACAGCACTGAGACTGCTCTTATCAAGGTGACAAATGACATCCGCCTGAACACTGATGCAGGCAAAATCTCAGTCTTGGTCCTGATCTGAGTGCTGCTTTTGACACTGTGGATCATGGGATCCTCTTACAGAGGCTAGAGGACTGGGTAGGCATCTCTGGTATGGCACTAAACTGGTTCAAGAAAACAGGGAGTTCTTTGTTGAAATTGGAAAATGTGTCTCAGATAAAATGTCCCTGAGCTGTGGGGTGCCCCAGGGGTCAATTTTGGGACCCCTGTTGTTCAATCTGTACACTACCATTCAAAAGTTTGAGGTCACTTAGAAATCTCTTTATTTTTGAAAGAAAAACACAGTTTTTTCAATGAATATAACTTTAAACTAATCAGAAATACACTCTATACATTGTTAATGTGGTAAATGACGATTCTAGCTGCAAATGTCTGTTTTTTGGTGCAATATCTACATAGGTGTATAGAGGCCAATTTCCAGCTACTATCACTCCAGTGTTCTAATGGTACAATGTGTTTGCTCATTGTGTCAGAAGGCTAATGGGTGATTAGAAAACCCTTGTGCATCATGTTAACACAGTTAAGCTGGTTATAGAAGCTATAAAAGTAGCATCAGTAGTATCTGGAGCATCACATTTGTGGGGTTGACTAAAAGCTCAAAATGGCCAGAAAAAGAGAACTTTCATGTGAAACTTGACAGTCTGTTCTTGTTCTTAGAGAGGAAGGCTATTCCATATGAGAAATTGCCAAGAAACTGAAGATTTCCTACAATGGTGTGTACTACTCCCTTCAGAGAACAGCACAAACGGGCTCTAACCAGAGTAGAAAGTGGGAGGCCCCCTGCACAACTGAGCAACAAGATCAGTACATTCGAGTCTCTAGTTTGAGAAATAGACCCAGCTTCATTAAATAGTACCTGCAAAAAGCCATTGTCAACATCTAAAGTGAAGAAGCGACTCTGGGATGCTGACCTTCATCCTACAACAGGACAATAACCCAAAGCGCACCTCCAAATTGTGCAAGAACTCATTAGAAAAGACTGGTATTCTATCTGTAATGGAGTGTCCGACGCAGTCACCCGATCTAAACCCCATTGAGCTGTCGTGGGAGCAGCTTGACCGTATGGTACGCAAGAAGTGCCCATCCAGCCAATCCAACTTGTGGAAGGGGCTTCTAGAAGTGTGGGGTGAAATTTCTTCTCCTTTTACCTCAACAAATTAACAGCCAGAATGCCAAAGGTCTGCAATGCTGTAATTGCTGCAAATGGAGGATTCTTTGACTAAAGCAATGTTTGAAGGAAAAAATTATTATTTCAAATAAATATTATTATTTCTAACCTTGTCGATGTCTTGACTATATTTTCTATTCATTTTACAACTCATGTGGTAAATAAAAGTGTGACTTTTCATGGAAAACACAAAATTGCCTGGGTGACCCCAAACTTTTGAACGGTAGTGTATATGCTGCCGTTAGGCCAGTTAATACACAACAACAATTTGTCCTACCACAACTATGCAGATGACACTCAAATCTATGTCTCACTGGCAGCAGATGAATATGGACCAGTGGATTCACTCTGCCACTACATCCAACAGATCAGTGCACGGATGCAAAACAACTTTCTTCAGCTAAACTCAGACAAGACTGAAGTCATAGTCTTCGACCCACAGAAACAGAAAGTGTCAGCAGTCACCATCTCTCTCTCTAAAACCTTCAAATAAGGCTAGAAATCTAGGGGTAATAATGGACTCAGACTTGAACTTTAACAGCCACATCAAATCAATAACATCTGCAGCTTTTTACCATCTAAAAAACATTGCAAAAATCAAAGGTACACTGTCAAAGCCAGGCTTAGAGAGACTTATCCATGCATTTGTCTCCAGTAGGTTAGACTACTGTAACGGCCTGCTCACTGGCCTGTCCAAACGGGCCTTAAGACAGCTGCAGTACATCCAGAACACTGTTGCTCAGGTCCTGACCAGAAACAGGAAGTACAAGCACAAGTCCTGTGCTCAGGTCTCTGCAGTGGCTTCCTGTAGCTCAAATAATAGACGTTAAAGCAGCTCTGCTTGTGAACAAGTCTCTTCATGGCCTAGGTCCAAAGTACATCTCTGACATGTTAGTGCCATATGAATCATCTCGCACTCTGAGGACTTCAGGGACCAGCCTCCTGCTGGTGCCCAGAGTCAGGACTAAACATGGGGAATCAGCATTTCAGTTTTATGCAGTTAAAACCTGGAACAATCTTCCTGAAGATGTGAGACAGGCCTCGACTTTTTACTTCTTTTTCTTGAGGGAGGGAGGGTCAGGGCCCTCCATCTTCTGAACACACAAATCCTTTCACTTCTACACACACACCTGCTAACAATCCAGGCTCAAAACAGTTCTGTTTATCTGTGCATATGACTGAAAGGTTTTTAATCTGCGCTCTTTTGTTTTAAATGTTTTAATGTTAACTTTATGATGATTATTTGTGATTATTTATGTTTTGATTTGTGTGATTTTAATGTCTTTCTTATTCTGTAAAGCACTTTTGAATTACCTTGTGTACGAGACGCGTGAGTGAAAGAAACCCTGGAAACAGTTCGTCTGTGCCAAAACTGATAACAAGGGTGAATGTGAGAGAGGGAGGGAGGGTCAGGGCCCTCCATCTTCTGAACACACAAATCCTTTCACTTCTACACACACACCTGCTAACAACCCTGGTACCAGCACAAGTACATGAGACTCCACATTGAAAGAGCAAGTAACTCTTTGTTTCTTGTCTCCCTCTGTTTCTTGTCTCTATCCAAAGACAGTGTACATCGATCAAGACCTTGACCTATGTCCACTTGTCAGCTGAGCCACTCACAAACCCAAGTCGAGGGAAGAAGAGGTACCCATGCTGTTCCAAAGGTTAACCCCAAGATGATCAAGAAAAAGACTCCTAGAGAGCCCAGGATCCTGTGCAGCACCACAACCAGGGCCCACAGGCTCAGTATCTAGATCAGTATCTAGATCAGTATCAGTGACATTTACCATGGTAGCAGAGGCAGGACCGGATGGTCCCATGCTCATTTGGACTTGAAAACAACCCAGAAACCCTGCCAGATCCAGCCATTAACAGGGCTAAGTTTGTGACAGAGTTCCATGCTTTTTACAAGGACTTATACTTATTGTAACATGTGGCCAAACTGAACATTTTGGACAAGACTGTCTGGGGTATCCCTTGCCAGATGAGGCAAGGCAAGCTTATTTGTATAGCACAATTCATACACAAAGTAATTCAAAGTGCTTTACAGAATAAGAAAGTCATTAAAATCACAGTACAACAAATCAAAACATAAATAATTTAATGATGAATATTTCTCTTTTAATTAACATTAAAAGAGAAGAGAGAAGAATAAAAACCTTTCATATGCACATCAAAACAGAACCATTTTAAGGCTGGATTTAAACATTGTCAAAGTAGAGGCCTGTCTCCCAACCTCAGGAACACTACTCCAGGTTTTAGCTGCATAAAACTGAAATGCAGATTCCCAATGTTTAGTCCTGATTCTGGGCCCCGCCAGTACGCCAGTGCTCAGACTGCAAGGTGGTGGGAGAGACTTGTTCACAAGCAGAGATGCTTTAAAGTCTATTCTCTGAGCAACAGGAGCCAGTGGAGAGACCTGAGCACAGGACCTATGTGCTCGTACTTCCTGGTTCTCGTCAGGACCCTTGCAGCAACCTTCTGAATGTACTGCAGTTATCTTAACAGTTGTTTGGAGAGGTCAGTGAGCGGGCCATTACAGAAATGTAACTCACTGGAGACAAAAGCATGGATAAGTCTCTCCAAGTCTGGTTTTGACAGTATACCTTTGATTTTTGCAATGTAATGTTTTTAGATGGTAAAAAGCTGCAGATGTTACTGATTTGATGTGGCTGTTACAGTTCAAGTCTGAGTCCATTATTACCCCTGATTTGAAGGCTTTAGAGAGAAAGACTGGGGTGACTACTGACACTTTTCTCTAGTGGACCAGACTATAACTTCAGTCTTCTGTGAGTTTAGCTGTAGAACGTAATTTTGAATCCAGACACTGATCTGTTGGAAGCAGTGGCAGAGTGAATGTGCCAGTGTGACATAGATCTGAGTGTCTTCTACATAGTGGTGGGACACATTATTGATGTGTATAAACTGGCCTAACGGTAGCATGTAGCGATCAAACAACAGGGGTCCCAGGCATCAAGCATCAGCATCGACTGCTCTTCTTTTGGACAGACTTGATAACTGCAGTTTTCAAAGCTCTTGGAATGTTCCAGATTGAAGTCATTTTGTGAACTATGCAAGCGAGTGGGGATAGCAAACTGTTGAGCACAGACTTTAGAACTCTAGTAGGTAACACAGCAAGGCAGCATGTAGATGAGATTGGTGATGATCTCTTGGACAGTTTTGTCAGTTACAGGTGCAAAGTGAGTCAGTTCTCAGTGTTTAGGTGGTTAGGTGTTATTTGCGTTGTCAACTTGATGGCCTTTTGAAAGCCATTGTCATTAAAGAATACTGCGAACTCCTTGCACTTAGATATGGAAATTAGTTCTAACGGCAGCGGAGCTGGAGGGTTTGTTAATCTGTTTATTGTTGCAAATAGGACACGAGAGTTGTTACTGCAACTTCCAATAATGTCCAAAAAATACTGCTCCCTTGTTCTACATACACTGTGGTTGTACATGTACACGTTTTGTGTCATAATAAACCTGGAGCTTTGAGTTTTCAGTCTATGTGGTGTGAATGCCGACATAGTTCCATCACAGGGACTCAGCCTGATATTATCTTTAACATAACTGTATTTCCTGGGACAGCAGAGGCCCTGTATGTCCTAGCGCTTGGTGATAACAGCTCTGGGGGAAGGCAGGGACGGTACAAGCAGGGAGGATTGGGTGAGGGTAAGGTGAGGGCTAAGAAGGTGGAGCAGGGAGGAGTTTGGGTGAAAGGCAAGGAGCGCTAGGTGGGAGGGCCTTTGGTGATGAAACAGGCATAATTTTGTAAGAGTTCAGCATAGCTGAAGCCAGAACTCTTGATCGTGCTATATTAGGTGTGAAAGGAGTCATTTTAATTCCTGATCTGATGAAGCTTTCTAGATGGTTGGGAAGTGCCATACGTGAAGGTGGGGAGGAAAAGGAGAGTGAAGGGAAAGGAGAGTGAATGGAACCCAGGGCTTGTCTGTGAACACGGAAGGTGATGGAGACATTGCTGGGACTGAAACCTCTGTTGGGGCTGTCACAGACAGGTCCAAGGCCTGTGGCCAGGGCTCTGGGGGACGTGATGCTGGTGATGAATCCTTCATAGGGAAAGGTGGTGGTGCTGCCGAATCTCTTCCTGGGGGAGATGGTTGTACTGCTAGTGGTGACTCCTTCGCTGGGGGAGGTTGTTCTAGTAGTTGTAGTGCTACCGTTGGTACTGACACAGTGGTGGGTGCAGCAGGAATGCTTATTTCATTCCTCTTTTCTCTCACTGGCCCAGAACCGTGTCCAGGCCGGTGCCTCAGAGCATGGAGGAGGTTATCCGTCAGCATTCTTATTCCACCTCTGCTCAGGTTCAAGATTTCCCTTGAACAAGTCCTCTTGTTTCCAGAATAGATCAAAGGGAACATAAAAGGTTACATTCCGGTATCAGCTGTTTAAGTTCAGGTAGGAGTTCTGTAATCTCAGAAACAGTGTAACTGGGATAGGAGCATGTATGGATTCCTCTGTGGCTCACATTTCTGTCTCCTAGCAGCAGTGCATCTGTGACCTTGACATTTGGCACAGATCGCCTGTCTACCTGTGCTCTTTTGCCAACTTTGTTGCTCTTGTTTTGTGACAAAATCCATTTTCTATTTGTATATTAACATCGGTCTGTGACAGAGGTAAAAATCAGTTTGTAAGCTGTATTTTGGGTGATGTAACTATATTAGCCTTGTTCTTCATCAGTTGTTTTGGAAAAGACACAGTATCATTCAGGTTTAAGTTGAAACTAGCAATGTTTTCACCCTCGTCTCTGAAAGTAACTGAGATTCTAAAGCAAATATCCGTCAGATTCTAAAGCAAATATCCGTCTTCATTAATTTGTTATTCATAGTCCCGATAGCGTTCACAGAAAGAATTCCTTTGGTTTCTTCCGCCAGACATGTCGCTGGCTCACCAGATATTTTGTTAAAAAATGTAAAAATTCTTTAAAAGTCTTGGTTTATTTAAAAGAAGATCATAACTAGACAAAATTTCCAGCACTGGAAAAGATAAAATGGTTATAAAGAATAGTAAACAAAAGCAACAGAGGCAAGCAAGGTTTGTTTCTGCACTCTTCAGAAGCAGCAAGCACCCCAAAACAACAACACACATGGTAGACGCAACCAGGCATGCCAAGATGAGAGGCATAGGTCTTCAGACTGACTAGGAGGCGAGGGACTGGTCTGGTAGCACTGGGGTAAGAGCAACTCAGCCACATGCACAACCACTATCTGCTGACGGTAACATGCACTAGTCACCACACACACATGAGAGCACTCCATTTGTGGCATGGGAGACAATTGGCATTTATGCACAACTGTCACAAAACTGAACAATTTCCCAGAGTACACTTAAGTGTAAATGGTGAACAGATGAAGTTCTTAGTGGACCCCGGGGCTATATATTCCGTAGTACAGCCTTCAACTCTCTACAGAATGCCTAATGGTCGGTTTACATATTCTCTTGTGGCCAGACACTCACTCCTCTATTCCCCGCCTGTGAATCTGATTTGATGTGATTTGATGTGTAAACACTGGGATCCATGCATTCCATTGTAACCCTGGCGAGGGCCCCAGCCCCACTCCCAAGGAGCAAGGGACATCAGGCCAGGTCCTTTGGCAGGTCTCGATGTTGGAACCAGACCAGGCCCTTTGGCGGGTCCCAACAATCGCAAGCCATGAGGGAGACCTCCAGACACCCATGCATGACCTAGCACACCTGCACCTACTGACCACGGGCTGAAACCTCGTGGTAACAGGAACTGACAAACTGATCTGACAGCACCAGCCATCACCATCCACAGAGTCAACATCCACTGGTATCACTCACGTTGGCTTCTGAGCCTTCCATTACTTCTTTCTCTGTTCTGTTAAGCTGAAAGTAAGCAAAATCTTAACTCAGTGAGTCTCGTTTTATGGTGTGGGTGTCGGCTGAAGGCACATCCGTGTCCAGCAATGGCCTGGGTCATGGAGCAGGCTAAGAAAGCAGACTGACAAAAGAAAAAAAAAATTTGATTTCCAAGTTTTACTTTATGTAAACATTTAATTTGAGTTGATTAAGAATAAAATGTGATTTTATTATTATCAAAATAGGGGAATTGTTAAGGAAATCTTTACTTTCAGTGTTTTACCTAATTTGTACTTTGTCATATAATCTGGATACTGGTACGTAAATCGTTTTTTCTGGTACATGTAATTCTTATCTGTATTGTATAAATAAGCCTCGTTTCCATAGGGCCGTTAAAGTGGGGACCCTCAGTGTTTCCACTGCATGAAGTGATCCGTATCGTCCCCTTTCATGCTGTGTTCACACCGCGGCGTCAAAAACGCGCTGAACGCCTCTATTTGGAGACGTGTGCATTTGAGGGCAGACGCTTTGGAAGCGCGAGTGTTTTCCTGCTCCTTTTGTGCACAATGACAGACCATGTTGAGAGAATAGCTTTGGTGTATTTACTGCACAAAAGTCATCAACGGAGGCGATCGGCTCGGCCGCGGCATGTCTGGGTTCACGACATAATTCAGAGGCGTTCGGAGTTTGGCGAGTTTCATCACTTGCTCTAGGAGCTCCGTCTGGATGATCAGCGCTTCCAGCGGTATTTTCGTGTGACCCAGGCCCAGTTCGATGACCTGCTGTCCCGCATTGGTGCGCGGATAACGTCCCTGTCCCCCGTCACTGTTTGTGTTTGTGACTCCAGCGCTTCCGAATGACGTTGCTGTGTCACTGGAACGTGGTCTCTGATTGGTTGACACGCGCGTCGACCGCCTCAAAAGTTCAACCAAGTTGAACTTTCGAGGCGTTCGACGCTTGTACGCTTGGGCGTCTGAACGCGTAGACGCGTGGAAGCTCAAGACGCGCCGCGCTAACGCCAGATTCACGCCGCCTTGACGCTTGAAAATGCGCCGCAAAAACGCTGCGTCACCAAGACGCGCGTCCACCATAGACTTTGAATGGGAGCTTGACGCATCTGACGCCGCGGTGTGAACGCAGCAATAGACTTTGAATGTGAGCTTGACGCATCTGACGCCCAAAGGGGTCTGGAAAGCTTGGGACCTGGCACCGGCTTGCGGTGCTAGTTACACTAGCATGCTCCGGGTCTAGGATCTGATACATGAACAACTAACGTTGCCTCAACTAATATTAACTTGAATAAAATCTGAATTGTACCTGAAATACTCTCATGAGATTGATCTCAGCAAATCACAAAAAGACATTTAGTATTCCAAGTTTGTGGCACTGTGAGACGGGGCTAAAGCTAGCATAAGCACTAAACTAATTCCAGTTTATCATCAGTCTTTTGCATTTATTTCATGTATCTGCAACTCTACGCCACTAGTTGCATTATACATTGCAAATGTGATATTTTTTATCGACGGGACGGGAGTGGCATGCATCAATAAACAGGAAACAGCTGGCTAGGTCAGTTTTGCTAAGCATATCGGCTCAACATATAAGCTGTCATCACTGAAAATATGGCAGAATATCACAAGCTCAAGTCAGCATCTGGTGAGAATTTATTATTTTATGTTTCTATCTGTTTTTTTTTGCCATCTTAATGATGATAGTTTATTGTTGGTCCTCCAATGACTGCGTGGAGGCATATCCACTTCATGAGGAAGTTGTTTGATTTCATGTCAGAGTATGAGAAAACAAAAAGCGCATGTGTCTTTTTATATAGTGTATTTAAACTTCTGGTTTAAACTGTATACAAATGGGCATAGCTAACCTGCTAGCCACCATGTTCCAAACAGAAAGTGAGCATGGGCGTGCATCAGGCACCATCGACTCTAGCTCCAATTCACTTTCAATTGTCAGGCTCGGAGAAGATATGAACAGTAATAACAAAGCAATCAGGTGACTTCTTTCCTTGCCTCTGCTAGTGTTAGCAACAGCCTCATTTCTGATAGACTCATTGGTTGCTATGATGCTTGCAGTCGGAATCCCAAATATGGAACTCTGCTCCAAATTAGCCGCTATAACCGTTAGCCTTGATTAATTTTATTTGGAGACGACGGCTGTGGGTGATGCCACACTCACACACTTCTTCATACAGTGTATGGCTAGAAGACAAAACACCCACCTGACTCCACCGTCTCTGCTGCAGGCTCCTCCCTTTTCACTTGGACAGGAAATGCAGTGTCCTCATCGCCATGGAGATGGTCAGCTGACACCTGAGGGCTCTCCATGACTGGACGCCCCCAGATGAACCTCGCCCACTGGCTCTGTTGTTCGTTTTGGTTCGATTTTGGAGGAAAAACAGGATCCAGATGAACTTTGACCCCACCGCGACCCAGAAAGTGATCCCACAAGTATCTGAAGATCTGAAACAACAGAAAATCATGTTTTACGAATAAAGAAACTAAACATGGGAAGGTGCAGTTTTTTTAAAGGTCCCATATTACACTGTTTTCTGATCAATGTTATAATGTTGTTTCACAAAATGTCCCATGTCACAAACATACCTGGAGTTGTGTTTTGTTCCATTCACACATGTTTAACAAACAAACCCTGCATATTTAGAACCCTGAGTTCTTCCGTCAAACAAAAAACACTTCAGGAAGTGCTCCACTGTGTTTTTAAAATCCATACACCGTCACTAGAATCATTTGGATGATTCCAGCCCT
The DNA here is from genome assembly GCA_019594935.1 of Periophthalmus modestus. NCBI lineage: Eukaryota > Metazoa > Chordata > Actinopteri > Gobiiformes > Gobiidae > Periophthalmus > Periophthalmus modestus. The sequence continues at coordinate 9,698,865 of JAIEZT010001318.1, read as the reverse complement.
GGTATTGCCAATCTCGACTGAACTAAAGGTAAGAAGTAGCTGATAACTTGAAAACTATAGCTGTATGACATCACAAGGGTGGAACAGAGCATTTTTAGCTTGTAGACAGACTAATAATAAAGGGTTAATCAAACATGTGTGAATAAAACAAAACACAACTCCAGGTATGTATGTTATAAGGCAACAGCATAGCATGGCTTAAAGCTCACAAGAGTCAATTTTGTGTAATACAGGACCATTAAATACCAACATTACTAAAGCTAATCACCACCACTCCTAACCTCCTCTGTCAAATGCATTCACATCCAATAAAACGACTGCAACTGCTACTGCTGCTACTACTACAAGACAACAGTGTCCTATCAAAAACATGTGAAAGTTCAGACTAGAGCTGCAAGATGAATCACAATAGATTCAAAATCACAATTTGAAGGAACACAATTGGCAGATAACGAAGGCTGCCATTTTTGAAGTACCACAATTTTCCACAAGCAACAAATCTGTAAAGATGCTCTGAAATATCTCCGTGTGTCAAATGCCCTCCCTGTGTGTCAGATGCCCTCCCTGGGTATCAGATCTTATTTTGTATTAAAAACTGCTAACCTAATGTTACAACCTGGTTTAGTCCTGGTTTAGTCCTGGTTTAGTCTTGTTTTTTCTCTGAGAGGGAGTTGTACGTGTTCAGTTAGTTTTTCTAGTTTAGTCTGAACTGCAAAGTCACTGCTCTGGTCCCATAGTCTGTATATAGAATATTTGTAAAGAATGTGTATAGTCTTTGTTCTGTCTTCTCTGACCTCCACAGACCCACTAGCAGCTGTGATACAGAATACTACAATAACAAGTTACTCAGAACTGCTCCGGTCCAAACTCCATGTGAGCAGCTGTCACACAAACAGCTCTCAACTTCCTCATACTTTGTTATGAGGCGGGGCACAGAGACAGAACCGTGCTGTCCGAGTCCAAACAGATCCAAACGGGACTTGGGGCTGTTTTATGAATAAACGTCATGAGACAAGACGCGGTTTGTTCTCTGTCCCTCCCTGGTCACTCCGCGCTCGACTCTAAGCAGCTTTAACACACTGTTAGCCGTTAGCTTAGCATTAGCTTTAGCCGAGTCGGAGCTCTTTAAACCGACACAAACACCGGAACACTACCGAAACAGCGGCTCTCCCCCCGTCAGACTGAGCCCTACAGCCCGGCCCCGACCCCCGCGGCTCACCAGCCCCTGAAGCTCCGGGAGACAGTGGGAGAGACACGACAGCGGGAGAGGCTCCGGGAAATGCTGCGGGAGAGGTTCGGTACCGTGTCCGGGCTCAGTGCTCCGCTCCGGGCTGTTTACATTCCGCTGTCACCAGGATCAGCGCGTCACGTCCGGAGGCGGGCACACGGGGAAGCTTTGCATTTAAATAGTAAAATGTTTAAATTAAACAAAGGAAACCTTTAACAGTTTATATATATATATATATATATATATATATATATATATATATATATATATATATATATATATATATATATATATATAGAGAGAGAGAGAGAGAGAGAGAGAGAGAGAGAGAGAGAGAGAGAGAGAGAGAGAGAGAGAGAGAGAAGAGAGGATGGGGAAGGAGGAGGAAGAGGAGAGGAGGGGGAAAGGAGAGGGAAAGAAGGAGGAGGAAAACGGGAGAGGAGGGAGAGGAGACAAGGAGGAGAAAAAGAGAAGAGCGGAGAGGAGGTGGAGAAGGAAGTTGAGAGGATGAGATGAGTAGAAAGAAAGAGTAAGAGAGAGAGAAGAGAGAGATGGTGAAGGAGGAGGAGAGGAGACAAGGGGGAGAGGACAAGAGGAGGAGGTTGAGGAAGGGAAGGAGAAGAAGTTCAGAGGAGGAGAGGAGAAGGAGGTGAGAAAGAGAAGAGAGAAGGGGGAAGAGAGGAGGAGGATGAGAAGGGAAGGAGAAGGAGTGGAGGAGAGAGGAGAGGATAGGGAAGGAGGAGGAAGAGGAGACAGGGAGGAGAGAAGAGAAGAGAGGAGGGGCAATGGGGAGGAGAGGAGGGCAAGAAAAGGAGAATGAGGAGGGTGAGAAGGAGTTGAGAGGAGGGGAAAAGAGGAGAAAGGGAAAAAGATGGAGGAGAGGAGCAGGAGAGGTGGAAGAGGAGAGGAACAGCAGAGGAGGACAAAAGGAGGCTGCTGTCGTTAAACGTGACATGGGTGTGTTCTGTGACTCAGATGGCATCTGACCGTGGATCTATTAAAATAGCATCAGATAAAGCCTAATCACGGCTAATGACAAGGCGTTGTGTGTTTATATGTTAAGTACACAGAAACCTTTTAGATTCTCTTCATAATAATGTCAATTTAGACTGACAGAAGCGAGACTGCCATTCTGCGCCATTGGCCTCTCAACACACACACACACACACACACACACACACACACACACACACACACACACACACACACACACACACACACACACACTCCGGGTTGTCCTGTAGCGCCCTCGAAAGGAATATGAACAGATTTACCTAAAGTTTACAGAAAGAATTAAAACTCATACGGAAGAGAGTTTATTCACTGTGTATGTATAATAACCGTGTAATATACGAACCAAAACAAAACGTCCTGAAACGTCCAGAACTAAACCAGGACTAAAGCAGGACTAACCCTTGTCTGGCTGTGTGCCTGATGCGCTATGGCCCGCAGCAGTCGAACCGGCTCCGGCTCATCCCGGGAGGGGGCGGGGGTATCTGATTTTATTGTCTTTATTGCATAAGCGCGTGCTCAGGTGTGTCCGCGCGGCACACCTGCACAGGTACGGGTATGGGCACGTGCGCGTCACCACGGCAACGGGGCGTGGCTTGTTTCAGCGCTAGCCAGAGTCCACTCTCTGTGCGTCACCTGCGTCGCGCCACGATAGTATTACTACCATACTACCACTACTAATACTAGTATTAGAATTACTACTAATACTACGACTACTATTACCACTACTGCTACTGAGGGTGAAAAGGACCAAGAACCGGGTAAGTCCTGGTTCATTTCTGACTCTTAAACCCAGACAATTTCATTCTGCTGTTTTTGCTCTTATTAAGTCTGATTTAGTCCTAGTTTAGACCTGATTATTGGACGTTTTGTGGTTTAGTCGTAGTTCTAGTTTGTTTAGTCTTGGTTTAGTTTTGGTTCTGGGTTTTTGAGAAACAGGAAGTGCAGGTGTTTGTCTTGAGCCAATAAGGAGATAGAATCCTTTCTTAGTCCAGCCCCTGCCTTTATCCGAATAAAAGTACCCTGTACTCCTGAGAACCTAAAACGGTGTAGTGCAGTAGAAGTAGTAGTATTAGTGCTAGTAGTATTAGTAGTAGTAGTAGTAGTAGTAGCAATAGTAGTAACAGCAGTAGTAGCAGTAGTAGTACCTGTAGTATTGTTATGAATGAGATGCACATATCAGCTGTGTTAAAGCTTAAATCTTAGCGGTAGAGTTGGTAGAGTGCTCCTCCTCTGATCATAAGGTTGGCGGTTTGAATTCTGCTCTTAACATAAACATCATTGGTAGAGCGGTCAGATCCACTGACCCACAAGTTGGCTTCCAGCTTTCACAGCTGAATGCAGTTGTTGTGTCCTTACACAAGACACTTAACCCTTCTCACCCCCTGTGTCTGTGTGCACTGGGGTACATTGGTGAGTGGTTCCTTGATGTAAAGCACTTTGAGTCTTGAAGGTAGAAAAGCTATTATTAAAACATAAATCACAAATCTAATCGCAATCACAATGCTTGCCAGAAAAATCACTATTAGATTTTTTTCACACGTTGTTCAGCCCTAGTGTACATTGCCATATTACACTATTTTCTTATCTATGTTATAATGTTGTTTCCTCATCACAAATAGACCTGGAGTTGTGTTTTGTTTCAGTCACACATGTTTAACACACAAATCCTACATATTTAGGCTGAGTTCTTCTCTCAAACAGAGAACACTCTGTTCCACCTTGTGATGTCATGGGGTAATACAGAAAGGGCTCCACTGTGTTTTTAAACTTAACACACCTTCACTGGAATCATTTGGATTATTCCAACCCTGGAATTGCCAATTTCTACTGAACTAAAGGTAAAAGGAGCTGCTAACTTGAAAACTACCACTTCATGACATCACGGGGTGGAACAGATCATTTTGAGCTTTGGAGATGTAGACAGACTAATAATAAATTGTTACTCAAACATGTGTGAATGAAACAAAACAGAACTCCAGGTATGTTTTTGAGGAGGTAACGGCATTATAACATGGCTTGAAGCTCACATGAGTCAGTTCTGTGTAATATTTTAAACCATTCTCAAACTAAAGACACTTAAGTCCTGGTCCAGTGATACAGCTATAGACCATTTGCCATTTATCATTGTTATAAGGCATAATTGGAACCTTGGCCTCCCTCAGTCTCTGTCAGTGGTCACCCTGGGGCAGACGGACATAAAATGGCCGCCGCCGCCCCTTCCCCAAGCGCACAGGACACACCAGAAGAAAAGCTGGAAGGACCAACAAATGACATGAGGGACGGACCAACCAGGGAAGAAGGAGGAACAGAAGGAGGAACAGAAGGAGGAGCAGAAGAAGGAGCAGGAGAAGGAGCAGGAGAAGGAGCAGGAGAAGGAGCAGAAGAAGGAGCAGAAGAAGGAGCCTCGTCAAAGCGACCAGGTAGGAGGAACATTGGGTAGGAGCCTCGTCAGAGCGTCCTCACTTCTGACCCTGTGATCCACATTACCTCTCTATGGGAACCTAGAGTCCCTAGTTTGGTCCTGTTCTAGTCCTGGTATAGTTCCTGGTTTAGTCCCTGTTCTAGTCTTGGTCTAGACCCCGGTGTAGTCCCTGACCTAGTCCTGGTTTAGTCCTTGATTTTGTCTTGGTTTAGTTCCTGGTGGTTTAGTCCCTGGTTTATTCTATGTTGGTTTAGTCCTGGTTCTAATCCTGGTTTAATCCCTGGTTTGTCCTGGTTTAATCCCGGTATAGTCCCTGGTTTGTCATGGTTTAATCCTGGTTTAGTCTCTGGTCTAGTCCTTGGTTAGTCTGTGGTGTAGTCCTGGTTTAGTCCCTGGTGCTTTAGTCCCTGCTGTAGTCCTGGTTCAGTGACACTCCCTTCTAGTCCTGGTTTAGCCCCTGGTCTTGTCCAAGTTTAGTCCTAGTTTAGTCCCTGATCTTGTCCTGGTCTAGTCCTGGTTTAATTTTAGTGTTAGTAGCAGTTTAGTTCTAATTTTGGTGTTGCAAAAGTGAAAAAGCACCTTTAGACTGTTCTGACCCTCCTGGACCTCTACAGCTCCATCAAACTTACACCAATTTCAAGACAAAAACTGAAAAATGTATTTATTAAGATTTATTTTAAATCAAAACAAATACAAATTGTTGTCGATCTTATTTATGAACACAAAAGACTTTGAATCAAGTCCATTTAACACCAAAAGTGAAATGTCTTCCTCCTTCATCTTGCTTCTGTTCCTAACCACATGTTTTTCCTAAGAGGATTAAGAGGACCTCTGCATTAAAAACACCCAAACTGATCACTGATCATTAGCCAGGACTCAATCTGGATGGAATTAAAATGTATTTAATTACAAAAATATACATTTAAAACAGATTAAATACAGTGTTTTTAATTTTTTGAGTTTGAATTTGATAAAAGGCCAAGACATGTTTTATAGAAAAATCAATTGAATATGAGCACTTTCATTAATCTGATTCTGTGAACTGTTTTCTTGTTTTTATGCTACGGAGTCTGTGTCTCTGCCCACAGCCCCACCCTCCTCACTGCCGCTGACCAGTAAGAGCAAGAAGAAAGTCCTGAGCGCCCCGGCTCTCAGCCTGTCCCTCGGTCAGTCCTGAACCTGGTCTAGTCCTGGTTTAACCCTGGTTTAGTTCTGGTTCAGACCTGGTCTAGTCCTGCTTTAAAGTCCTGGTTCAGTCCTGGTTTAGTCTAGGTTTGGTCCTGGTTCATTCCTGGTTGATGCCTGGTTTAGTCCTGGCTCAGTGTTGGTTTAGTTCTGGTTTTGTCCTGGTTCAGTGTTGGTTTAGTCCTGGCTTAGACGTGGTTTAGACTTGGTTTAGTCCTGGTTCAATCCTGGTCCAACTCTGGATTAGTCCTGGTTTAGACCTTGTTCAGTCCTGGTTTAGGTTTGGTTCAGTCATGGTTTAGTCCTTGTTCAGTCCTGGTTTAGGTTTGGTTCTGTCCTGGTTTAGTCCTTGTTCAGTCCTGGTTTAGGTTTGGTTCAGTCATGGTTTAGACCTTGTTCAGTCCTGGTTTAGGTTTGGTTCAGTCATGGTTTAGACCTTGTTTAGTCCTGGTTTAGGTTTGGTTCTGTCCTGGTTTAGTCCTTGTTCAGTCCTGGTTTAGGTTTGGTTCAGTCATGGTTTAGACCTTGTTCAGTCCTGGTTTAGGTTTGGTTCAGTCATGGTTTAGACCTTGTTCAGTCCTGGTTTAGGTTTGGTTCAGTCCTGGTTTCGGTTTGGTTCAGTCATGGTTTAGACCTTGTTCAGTCCTGGTTTAGGTTTGGTTCAGTCCTGGTTTAGTTCTGCTTCAGTCCTGCTTCAGTCCTGGTTTAGTCCTGGTTTAGTCCTACTTTAGTCCTGATTTAGTCCTGGTCTAACCGTGGTCTCTTGCAGGTGGAGGGTCTGTGGTTTCTGATGACTTGTCGAAGATTTTGTCTCCGTCGGTGGATGAGGTGGATTTGGACCTTGAGGCCTTAGAGACTCCCTCGGACTCTGAATCTCTGGTGTTCCCCCACGACCTAGACCTAGACCTAGACCTGGAGGGTAGGACTTAATGATCGTAGGCCTGTCATGATAATACATTTTGAAGTGCGATATATATTGATGAAGAAAATATAGACAATAAACGATAATAATGAAACAAATTTATGCCACTGCCACAACAACTCCAAAGAATTATACTAGAAAATTATTCCGAATCTACAATATTGTTGAAGACATACTGTGCTTGTGTCTGCTCTATAGTTATAATCTTTGACACACATGGAACATTATGTTATCATTTGCACATTTTAAATCACAATATTGAACCAAAAAGACTTAATAAAAGAAGCAAGTCCATTGACTTCTGCGGTGTCCAGTAGGAGCTAACGTCAGCGTAAACATCATCACAACAAAGTGTTGCACACTGTCGGCTCCTCCTATGGATATCTGCACATCACACTAGTGAGCAGTGGATTTTTTTCATTCGTACCAAAATGGCAATGCAACGCTACCGAAACCTTTGAGTATTGCAGATTAAGATGAAGAAATTGGAGAATGAAGTGTGTGGGCGTGTACTGGCGACGGTGAGAATGAGAGATGATCTGCAAATGGCGCCTTGAAAATAAACAATTACTCAAACGTGTACGAATCACTTCAACTGTGAGAGGGTAAACAACTATGGGATGGTTAAAAGCTCTGAAAAGTCCATTTTGCAGAATTCTGATTTTAAAAAACAAACAAACTGCAATAAATCAAAAGCTACATGAAACAGTACTTTGTAATTTGTAATGAGTCATAGAAGTGATGAATTCACCTTTTACAGCTCAAATCTGATCATAAGGCCCAAAGAGTAGTGCAAAGAAAAGGTACATACAATACATATTGACCCCAAAAATAATGTTCCATCTTTTATATACTGAGCAATAAGTCAATATAGTAATTATTGTGGTAGGCCTAAGCCATAATCCCGAACCGGATCCTGACTCAGACCTGGTCCACTGCTCCACATAGGCCTGCCCCTATTTGCTGTTTCAGAATGTAGAATGTGATGTCATACTCGCAGATGGGTCAGATTTTCCTATTGATCACATTGTACTTTACCATGAAATATCCATAATAAAGTCACAAATGTTGAACCTGAACATTTCTATCACTGGCGGTACCCAAAAACTGTGTGTCACTGTGTTACAACACAAATCTGCATTTGAACAATACTAATTTTAACCCCCCATTACCTGTGATTGGCCTGTAAAATGCAGTGATGTAATCTGAAACATAACCGTATATTGCGCCTCAAAATGTGTTATAGTTGGGTTTCAGATAACATCACAATATTCTATTGATACTTTGCAGACATCAGTTACCATGGTTACACAATGCACGCATCAGCAAACACTGCCAAAAAACTTTAAAGATATAAAAATACAAAATGAATTTAAACAACAAATTTTCAGGAGCCTGTGATCAGTCTGAGCGTTCATGGTCCTGTTTAGGAGTTTGATTGTGACTGGAATGTTATTAGAGAAGCACTTGTTTAACAGCACAAATTAGCTAAGTTCCAGCTAAGTAATATCTTTATGGTCAGGTTGTGTTAAAACAAAGCTCAAATTATAGTCTAATTTGAGTGGCAAAGCTTTTGATACAGCAGTGCCTACAGTTAGCATCACACCCCCAGGGAATGTTGATGGCAACAGCTGAAAAGTATCAATATGCCAGCCATATTTAATACAGATATTAACATGTTGTTTTCTGCAAAGTTAGGATATTCAAACCAATAAAAGCTAACGTGGTGAGCTAAATGTAATGTGTTAGCAATTAATACCCCATAGGAGTAAAATACCTGCTCTTTTATTGGTCCTATATTACACAAAATGGACTCTTGTGAGCTTTAACCATGTTATAATGCTGTTACCTCTTCAAAAACATTTATTTTAATGGATCCATGCTAAATATGCAGGGTTTGTGTGTTAAACTTGTTTGAATGAAACAAAACACAACTCCAGGTATGTTTGAGGAGGATTGAGGAAACAATATTATAACGTAGACCAGAAAACAACATAATACGGGTCTCTAATGTCTGTATTTTCAGAGGACATGCGGCGTTTGGGCGTGGCCTCCTCTCGTGGCCCCTCCTCCCTGCATGACCCCTCCCCCCTGCATGACCCCTCCCCCTCACGCCGCCGGTCTCTGGGGCTGGAGCCCGAGGACACTGTGGACAGCGTGGGCAGAAGGTGGCGCTCTTTCACCTCCAGCGGATTCAAGACCCAAGTCAACATGAGTCTGATCCAGGACTATGTCAGAGTCATCTCCCACGGAGGTCAGACCTGGTTTAGACCTGGTTTAGATCTGGTTAAGTCCTGGTTTAGTCCTGATTTAGTCTTGGTTTAGACCTAATTTAGTCCTGGACTAGACCTGATTTCAGTCCTGGTTTAGACCTAGTTTAGACCTGGTTTAATCCTGATTTAGACCTGGTTTACACCTGGTTTAGACCTGGATCTGTCCTGATTTAGTTCCGCTTAGGTTCTGTTCTGGTTTAGTCCTGGTTTCGACCTGTGTGTGTCTAATGTATTATCATGTATTTAATTATAATTTTTAAAAAGCCCAGCTCTTTTTATTAATGTAAAACTTTGACCTGAGATCTGTGTTTTTCAGGTTACTACGGCGACGAGGAGAACGACATCATCGTATTCTCTTCCTGTTTTTTACCTGAAAACTCCATCGACTCTTACGAGGAGGTCATGTACCACCTCTTCAAGTCAGTTTTTTTTTTTTTTTTATTTATTTAACCTTTATTTAACCAGGAAAAAGTCCCATTGAGATTAAAAACCTCTTTTTCAAGGGAGTCCTGGCCAAGCGGCAGCAGCAAATAAAACAAATACAAAATACAATATAAAACATACAGTTACATAATAGCCCTTTGCTAAGGGCTGTCCGGTCCCTGTATGACCGGAGCAGGAGCTGTGTTCGCATCGCCGGCAGTAAGTCAGACTTGTTCCCAATGCATGTTGGACTCCGCCAGGGCTGCCCTTTGTCACCGGTTCTGTTCATTGTATTTATGGACAGAATTTCTAGGCGCAGTCAGGGGCCGGAGGGGGTCTGGTTCGGGAACCACAGGATCTCATCTCTGCTGTTTGCAGATGATGTTGTCCTGATGGCTTCATCGAACCAGGACCTGCAACAGGTACTGGGGCGGTTTGCAGCCGAGTGTGAAGCGGCTGGGATGAAAATCAGCACCTCCAAATCCGAGGCCATGGTCCTCAACCGGAAAAAGGTGGTTTGCTCTCTTCAGGTGGGTGAGAGAGTCCTTGCCTCAAGTGGAGGAGTTTCAAGTATCTCGGGGTCTTGTTCACGAGTGAGGGAAGGATGGAGCGTGAGATTGACAGGCGGATCGGTGCAGCGTCTGCAGTGATGATGCGGTCGCTGTATCGGACCGTTGTGGTAAAGAAGGAGCTGAGTCGAAAGGCAAAGCTCTCGATTTACCGGTCAATCTACGTTCCTACCCTCACCTATGGTCATGAGCTTTGGGTAATGACCAAAAGGACAAGATCGCGGATACAAGCGGTCGAAATGAGTTTCCTCCGCAGAGTGGCTGGGCGCTCCCTTAGAGATAAGGTGAGGAGCTCAGTCACACGGGAGGAGCTCGGAGTAGAGGCGCTGCTCCTTCACGTCGAGAGGAGTCAGTTGAGGTGGCTCGGGCATCTATTCCGGATGCCCCCTGGACGCCTCCCTAGGGAGGTGTTCCAGGCACGTCCTACCGGGAGGAGGCCCCGGGGAAGACCCAGGACACGCTGGAGGGACTATATCTCTCGGCTGGCCTGGGAACGCCTTGGGATCCTTCCGGAAGAGCTGGAGGAAGTGTGTGTGGAAAGGGAAGTCTGGGCCTCCCTACTGAAACTGCTGCCTCCGCGACCCGGCCCCGGATAAAGCGGAAGAAAATGGAGTTACATAATACAAAAGGACAAGATAACAATAAAAGACAAATAGATTATAATATATACATATACATACATACATACACACATACACATACACACACACACACACATACACACACACATACACATACACATACATACATATATACATGCATATATGCACACACATATACTTGTATGTATGTATGTAAGTCAGTGTCAGCGAGGCCTGGTTCAGTCCCGGTTTAGTCCCGGTTTAGATCTGGTTTAGTCCTGGTTTCAGACCTGGTTTAGTCCTTGTTCAGTCCTGATTCACTCCTTGTTTAGTCCTGGTTTAGTTCTGGTTTAGTCCCGGTTTTGTCCTGAATTAGTTGTGGTCTAGTCTTGGTTTAGTCCTGGTTTGATCCTGGTTTAGTCCTGGTTTAGTCCAGGTTTAGTTCTGATTTAGTCCTGGTTTGGTCCTTGTTTAGTTCTGATTTAGTCCTGTTTTAGTGCTGTTCTAGTCCTTCTAGTCCTGGTTTAGTTCTGATTTAATCTTGGTTTAGTCCCAGTTTAGTCTTAGTTTACTCCTGGTTAATTTTATGGATTTTTGTCCTCCTTTCGATTTTTTTTTTGTTTAGAACTGCAGTGGAATGATGTAGTCCACTTTTAGACATGGTTTAGTCCTGTTATAGACTGGTTTAGACCTCATTTAGACCTGGTTTAGCCCTAGATTAGACCCGGAATAGTCCTATTATAGACCTGCGGTTGTTCAGGCCAGACACATCCAGGGATTCTCAGGGATAATACACACATTTATTAAAGCCATAGTATGTAATGTTTTTTGTTTTTTTTTACAAAAAGACTAGACTAATCTTTAAAATAAAAACTTGTTTTTTTTTCATTCTGGCCATTTTTATTGCACTGAAAAACTACTGTGAGCATCTCCACAAACCTCACTCTTATTTGGCCTGGAGGAGGGCCTCGTTCTGCTTGTTTCCATGGAAATGTTGTTCCTTTGGCTATAATATTCCACAGTGTAACATCAAACTCATCTATCAGGGAGAATGTTCCGAAGCATGGCTTTAACTTTCTATTTTCATGGAATCATGCAGGTAATGTGCCGCCTCCAGAAAGTTACAGACTATAGCTTTAATCTTACAAAAGATGATGTATACCAGATTTACCTCTGAACGGCTGAAAGGTTTATCAATGAATCAGTTCTTACATTGTGTGTATTTTCAGGTATGTGCATACTCTACAGCTGATGGTGTCATCAGACTGTAGTAGCAGTGGTAGTAACAGTAGTATTTGTAGTATTTGTACTTCTTACAAATATGTGATAGGTACATTGGAGCTGATGCTTTCTCAGAACTATGTTGTCATAGTATTGCAGTAGTATTTGTAGTAGTATTAGTATTTCATATACTTCTTGCAGATACGTGATGGGTACGTTGGAGCTCATGGTGTCTCAGGACTATGTGGTCGTGTATCTTTGCGCTGGAGCACAGAAGAACCAGGTCCCAGGATTGGGCTGGCTCCGGGACTGTTACACCACTATTGATCGAAGGTAAGACCACACAACAAGACCACAAAAAGACCCTGAAAAAGAACCCAGAAAGACCGAGTTTAGTCCTGGTTTAGTCGTGGTTTAGTCCTGGTTTGATTGGATTTAGACCTGGTTCAGTCCTGGTTCAGTCCTGGTTCAGTCCTGGTTCAGTCCTGGTTCAGTCTTGGTTCAGCCAACAAGTCAAGTCACAGGTCAAATCTGTGGAGAGGCAACCCCAACTCACATGTTTTTAAATAAATGTTTGCTGAATAAAAGCAAGATATAATGCCATACTGTCAGTGATTGGAAGAATACTTTGAAAATCGATTTACTTACAGAATACCTGCATCCAAACCCTCTTAAGTTGCCTTCAGAATGTAAAGGGCTGGATTGCTTTAAACGTTTTAAAGCTAAATTAATCAAAAACAAAAGTTGTGGTATTTGGGGATTTACCTGATGCCAAATCTTTTCTGGGGTGTTGAGTTGCTACCACCATCAGTCTGCCAGAAATCTTGGTGTTGTTTTAGATAATTCTTTCACATTTGATCAACAGATCAGCCAGGTTGACACTTTTACCAACTGCGTTTACTTAGTAAGGTGAAGCCATACCTGCAACAAGTCCTTCATGTCTTCATCACTTGCAGATTAGACTTGTACTGTGGGCTGGACCAGGACTCCATCCACCTCACAAATGTTCACAGGCACCAGGAAATACAAACATTTCTCATGTGTTGGCCTCTCTGCCCTGGCTCCATGTCAGCTTCAGGATTGACTTTAGACTTCAAGATTACACCTTTACAGCACGTACAGCACTTTGGGCAGTGGTGGTTGTTTTTAAATGTACTTTATAAATAGTATAATATTCTCAGTATTCAGTTCACAGCATACTGTGGAACATTCTAGGAAATGAAATGGCATCACCATGGCAGCGGACTTCACCAGAAAACTTACATGTTGCACCTTTAAGTTTTGTTCTTGACTTGATTTGGACTCATACAAACTTTTGTGTATTTGTCTTAATAAAGTATGTCTTTGTCTCCATCTCAGGCTGAGGAAGAACCTGAAGGGTTTCTTCGTGGTTCACCCAACTTGGTTCATCAAAGCTCTGATCACCATCGTCAAACCATTTATCAGGTCCTTCAAAATCAAACACTAACAAATTGTTTATCTGGTCCCTCAAAATAAAGTACAGGAAAACACAGCTCCTTCAAAATAAAACACTGCCTCTGCTGCTCCCTCAAAATAAAGCTCTTACGCAGACCTGACCCTCTGTTTAAAGCTTATTTCTTGCAGATTTCTGATTTTATGACTCAAACATGGCCTCTAACCCTGAAATGTGTCTGTTTTGGTTCCAGTTCAAAGTTCAGTCGAAAACTTCGCTTTGTCAACAATCTCCAGGAACTGTCCGAGCTCGTGCCCACTGAGCGTGCCCAGATCCCCGCCTGTGTCAAAGAGTGAGTGAGGGAGGGCATCTGACACATTCTGAAGCACAGGGCACACAAGGATACAGGAGTACGGGAGAACATCTGACAAACAGGGACACAGGAATACAGCAGGGTATCTGACACACAGGGATAAAGGAGGACGGGAGGGCATGTGACACACCACAGTATAGGAAGATGGGAGGGCATCTGACAGATGGGGATATAGGATACCGGGCATCTGCCTGCTTGGACTAAATTCCTGTTTCTTCTCAGGTTTGACCAGAGTTTGCCTCGATGACCTCGCCATTTTAACTTTAACTCAGAGACGAACAAATGTGTTTCCGTGGCAACAGTGTTCACCAACCGACAGACCAAAGAAATTATTTATTCATTTTATCAGAATTATGTGTTTTAAAATAAAGTATTTTTAACCAACTATCTGGTGTCTAACCCACTATCTCTTTGTAATAGGGAGCACAATCACTCCACACTCCACTCCACTGCCACTGTAACACCGGGAGGACATGCACACTTCAGTCCTGGTTCAGTCCAAGGTTCAGTCACAATCTCCATACTCAGAGACAGGATAACCACTGCCACTGTTGTAGTTTATTTGAATATATTAAAACATTTGATTGTTCAGCTCATTTTGTCGTAAAAACAGCAGGAAATTCCACAAAATTGCAAAAAAAAAAAAAAAATCAAATAAACTAAATATTAAATCCACATTTTAAGAATCCAACAGATTCAGTCAAAATTTAAGAAATATAAAAAAAGATTTTCAAATGTTTAGTGACAAAATTCAATTTGGAGCCGACAGGAGCAACATTTAAAAGTGCTGAGTTGTGGGGTCATAAAGGAGTCCCAGTTCAGTCCTGGTTTGGAACTGGTGTAGTCTTGGTGTACTCTTGATCAGTCCTGGTTTAGTCCTGGTTTAGTCCTGGTTTAGTCCTGGTTTAGTCCTGGTTTAGTCCTGGTTTAGTCCTGGTTTAGTCCTGATTTAGTCCTGATTTAGTCCTGGTTTAGTCCTGGTTTAGGGCTCCTGTCAGTTCCACATAAACATGACGGTGATAAAATATAAAACATTTTACAAATGTCGTCTTAATTTGAAATTCAGAATAAAAGTCCCGTGAAAGGACTTTTCGTAATAAGAGTCTGAGCCTCAGGTGAGTCCAGAGGTGAAATGCATGATGGGAGCTGTAGTTTTTGGAGGTTGTAGTTCTGTAGTTTCCTTTGAATGTTCAGGCGCCTCCTCAAACCTAAAACACATTTAGACAGATGTGAGAGATAGTTTGGGTAAAGTTATACATGGGGTTCAGGTTCAACATTTGTGAATTTATTTTGGATATTTCATGGTAAAGTACAATATGATCAACAGGGAAATCTGACCCATCTGAGAGTATGGCATCATCACAGTCTAGAATCAGAAACAGCCAATCAGAGAGGAGTGTTTCTAAACACACAGATGCAGAGTCAAAATGACTGTTTTAGCTTTAAGTAAAAAAGATTCAACATCATAAATAAATAGATGTTTTAAAATGTGCAGGAGAATGGAATCACTTTGGAATACTTTCACCTGTCTTGTCTGACCTGTCACCTCTCAGCGCAATGTATAGACTATATATAAATGGACATAGCTAACCTGCTAGTGGCATTCCAAATAGAAAGTGAGCATGGGCGCTCTTCCGGCTTCACTGACTAAACCAGTGGTGCGGGCGGGAAGGGGGGTTACCTTCAACAGCCTCGCTCCAAATTGGCTCTTTGTTTTTAATGATACTCGTGGTCAGAGTTCCTAATAATTAACTTAGATACAAATTCTCCCCTATAATGGCTAGCATTGATGTGCTTCATTTGACTGGAGCAGAACATTGTGGGTAACGTCACACTCCCTTAGTCCACTTCTTTATACAGTCTATGATGTTATGAGATGTTATGCTGTGGCCTTATTCCTGACTTAGGTTTGGGTCATGTGTGGGTTAGTGTCTCTGGGTTAGTCTCACCTGTCTCACCTATCAGTGTCTCACCTGTCTGTGCTATAAGAGGCTGCTGCGTCCGTTGAGTCCTTTGGCTCTGATCTGGTCCTGAACTGAGCCCATCTGAAACACACAGAGCAGGTCAGATTTTAGACTCCATCATAGAAATCAAAGAAGCCGTGTAAAGGCTCGCCAGGAGCAACTTGAGCAACAGCAACGGATGTCGTCCTAAATTGGCTGCCCCATCAGACAGACGCAACACACAAGACTTGACTTTGTTTGGTCATTTGCTCTACAGCTGCTGTATGTATTTCATATGGTGAAATCATAATTGTTACAGGTTTGTTTTTTTCCAAAACAACTCTATTGTAAAATAAGATATACACAGTGTCTGTATATACAAATCCAAAATCTGTGGACAGTGAAACATGACTTTTGGTGGAGCTGTTGGTTCTTATGGGAGAATGCTCTGTGTTCAGTCCCAACATGGCAGACGCTCCACAGGCGCAGAACAGGAGCGGCTTCTGTGATGTCCATGATGCTCCACACTGTCTGTACAGTTTAAAGTGCCTATGACAAGTTGGACTACTCATTTGAACTAAAACAGTTAAGATAATTATATTAAAGATTTTACAAAAAATAATTCCCACATGATTTGATAGGCTTAAAATATTACTTTGTGGTTGGAAATCATGACATCACACACATTATACACTGTGCCAAAACTCCTCTAATGTACACAGAGACAAATTAAAACATAAGAAATACATTTATTTAGTTTAAATTAAGCTTAAAATATCAAACAAAACAAAAAAAAGTCTCATGTTTTCTCATCTCCCAGTGTGATGTCATCAGTCTGTGAACTCTCTAAAACAGAACTGTCTACTTCCTGTAAATTTTAAAATATTTTCCTTTTCCTCACAAATTGCTTCTCAGTTGGTGTAAAACTATAATTTATATTTACAACCGATTTTATCCCATCAAATAAAATAGAAATGAGAGAATCGTCAAAACCTGTCACACACGTGGACATCAGGGTAACACCTGAGACTGTAGAGCAGACAGAGGACTGTAGAGCAGTCTTTAGGTCCAATGCTGACTGAGTGTCAAAGGTCAGACCGGACTGTACCGCAATGTAAGGTATATACTTTGTGCCTATAATGACACAATTTTTTTTGTCACAGGAAGTGGCTCTACGTCGGCCCAGAGGCTCATGGGAAATGTGTCAGGGGGCAGGACTTCCTGTCATTTTCTCTTTCTCTTCTCTTCACTTTGAATTACTTTGTGTACGAATTATGCTATACAAATATATTTGCCTTTCCTCAGAAAAAGAGGAACATTTATTTACCTCATACATCAGAAAAAGGGTTTATGAGGACTTCAAATGTTCCACTGTGAGGCTTTAGGTCCTGTCACTAAAATAACTCCTCATTAATGATTTAACTGTCAAAAATTGAGATAAAGACATGTGTGCATATGAGAGGTTAAACTGGTGAAGATTTTGATGAAGTTTATGATTTTACTTCCTAGTTGGACACTGACAGCAGATGTGAGATACAAAGAGGTAATTCCACAACTGTTAACTAGCAACCATAATGTAAACAAGGGCCAAAATCTGTAAAGTACACAATAGTTATAGACTAATACAAATAAATGACAACACCTTCATTTTGGTAAATGCATGTTTAAACAGAAAAATGCCTTTCTTGTGCATAAATTGTCTGCATTTTGGATGGAGCTTTATGTGGCAGAGGTATTCTCTTTTACAACTCAGTGCTGCTTCCAGTACTTTTGTTCCTTTCTTCTCAACTTTTTCCTCAAACTGCCACTTAACTGGTGTAAAACTATCATACATATTTACCATAGGTACTATCCTACCAAACCAAGACAGAATTAAATAAAACCAAACCCATGACAGGTTTTCATGCTTGTCTATTTGGATCCCCATTAGCAACAGCATAGAACATGGGGTCCATGGACTGTATAAAGTAATGGACTAAGTGAATGTGATGTCACCAATAGAGTTCAGCTCCAGTCAAAAGAAGCTCATCAAGGCTAGCGGTTATAGGGGCCAATTTGGAGCCAAATTCCATATTTCAAAATCCAACTGCGATGTAGATGATATAGAGCAGATCAGTACAAACATTTTAAGACCAAAATGTTCACTGGGCTTACTGCAGCAGTCACAGAGAATGGGATGGCAATTTTTCAGTGAAAATTGAATTCAATGGAGTCCGAAGCGCACCCATTTGGAATGCAGCGGCTAGCAGGTTAGCTTTGTCCATTTATATATGCAGTCTATGAGTCATGTTACAATGTTGTTGCCTCCTGAAAAACATACCTGGAGTTGGGTTGTGTTTTCTTTCATTCCCTCATGTTTGAATGACCCTTTATTATGAGTCTGTCTGTATCTCTAAAGTTCAAAATGCTCTGTTCTAACTTGTTATGTCACAAAGTGGTAGTTTTCAAGTTTACAGCTCCTCTTACCTTTAGTTCAGTAAAGACAGGCAATTCCAGGGTTGAAGTAATTAAAATGATTCTAGTGAAAGTGTATGGAGTTTAAAAACACAGTGGAGCACTTCCTGTATTACCGCATGACATCACAAGAAGAGTATTTTCTGTTTGAGAGAAGAACTCTATGCCTAAATATGCAGGCTTTATGTATTAAACTTGTGAATGAAACAAAACACAACTCCAGGTATGTTTGTGATGAGGAAACAATGGCCCTTTAATAAGTCTCAGATGGGACATGTTTGAGTGGGTGTACTAGCTGTACTCACTGGCTGCACTGTCTCGGCAGCATCCCCAGACCCGATGTGCGTCAGGTGGATGAAATTTGTGGGCTCCCCAATCATACTGCGGTCGATCCTCCTCCTCTTCCTCTTCTGAAAACACACACATCATCATCCACTGCTCATATGACCCTCTCCAGTACTCCTGACCCTCTCCTCTGCTCCTCTGACTCTCTCCTCTGCTCCTCTGACTCTCTCCTCTGCTCCTCTGACTCTCTCCTCTGCTCCTCTGACTCTCCTCTGCTCCTCTGACCTCCTCTGACTCTCTCCTCTGCATCCACTTCTCCTCTGACACTCTTAGTCGCTCCTATGACTCTCTCCTCTCTATCACTGCTAGTACTAGCAGCAGTAGCAGTAGTGATTGTAGTAGCAGTAGTAGTCATAGCAGTAGCAGTAGTAGTTGTAGTAGCAGTAGTATCTGTTTTTCTGTTGTGTTTGTAGTAACAGAAGTATTTGTCTGTGAATCATTTGGAGGATTTCACAATAAAAGCCTGGAGCACGGTGACATCAACAGAGAAGTGTTCTCAGAGGAGGGAAGAAAGGAAACAGGGAGACAAGAAGAAAAGGAGAAAAGGAGAGAGGAAACAAATAGAGAGGAGACAAGGATACAGCAGACAAGGACACGGGTAAAGAGGAGACAAAGAGAGAAGAGATGAAGAGAGGAAAAAAGGAAAAAAGGAGACAAAGAGATGAGGAGACATGGAGACAAGAAGAAAGCAGATGAAGAGAAAGGAGACAAGGGGAAAAAAAGATGAGGAGAAAGGAGACAAAAGAGGAGACAATGAGATAAGAAGACAAGGAGATGAGAGAGTGGACGAGGAGAAAGGAGACAAGGAGAGAGGAGACAATGAGACAGTAGACGAGTAGATGAGGAAAGAAGAGACAAGTAGAGAAGAAAGGAGAGAGATGAGCAGACAAGGAGAGAAAAGATAAGGACAGAGGAGACAAGGAAAGAGGACACGGAGAGGAGACAAGGAGAGCGCAGACGAGGAGACGAGGAGAGAGGAGACAAGGAGACAGGAGAGGAGGAGAGCGGTGGCGAGGAGAGAGGAGACGAGGAGAAAGGAGACAAGGAGAGAGGAGATGAGGACAGAGGAGATGAGGACAGAGGAAACGAGGACAGAGGAAACAAGGACAGAGGACAAGGAGAGGAGACGAGGACAGGAGATGAGGAGATGAGGAGACGAGGAGACGAGGAGAGAGGAGGCAGGGGACAGAGGAAACAAGGAGACAAGGAGAGAGGACGAGGAGTGAGCAGAGAGAAGACGACGAGAGTCTGGTCTTTGTCCTGGTCCCTGTTCTGGTCCTGGTCCTAGTCCTGGTCATGGTCTTTTAGGGTTTTGGGGTGTAGGTTCTGAACAGTCTGAAGTCCTGGTCTGGTTTTATCAGAGAACATTCCTGTGTTATCTGTGTCTGCAGAGGAGCGAGGGGCCGGAGGACTAAACCAGGTCTGAGTCAGGTCTGAACCATGAGTAAACCAGGTCTAATCCACCGAGTAAACCAGGTCTAATCTATGAGTAAACCAGGACTAAGCCAGGTCTAACCCTGAACTAACCCAGGACTAAGACAGGTCTAAACTAGGCATAAACTAGGCATAAACCTGGATTAAACCAAGACTAAACCAAGACTAAACCAGGACTAAACCAGGACTAGACAAGGACTATAGCATATAGAGTAAACCAGGAGGACTGAACCAGGACTTACCGGAGGTGGTTTGGCGATGACGCAGCAACTCATTTTGTGCCAGAAGTCGCTCATATCGCCGCGCTCTGACGCCGCTCTCTGATTGGCCGAGGGAGAGAGAGGTGCACCCTGGGAGCTGAAGTACTCAGGCATCAAGAGCCTGACTCCAAGACGAGGGACGCACAATAAATTTACACAAAAATATACTTAAACAGTAAAAACGATTCCTCTGAATTGTCACAAATGCGCACTTTAAACTGTCCAGACTTTACACTAAAATAGGAGACGAAATAAACATTACAAATATAAAAATGGAAATGTGTCCGATGAAAATTACAGTCCAAAAAAATACAACAAAAGTAAATCCAACGTACAGGCTCGTCCAATCACAGCCAAGAAATCCCCAAACCAGGATCAGGAAAGTCCAGCTTAGTCCAAACAATCCGGAGCTTACCAAGGTCCAGAATCCAAATCTGAGGAGACAAAAACATATGAACAACCAGGACTAAACCAGGACTAAAGCAGGTCTGAACCAGGGGCCTCACTTGTAAAGTTCGGTACACACACACATGCACACATGCACGCACACACACACACACACACACACACACACACACAAAATCAACGTGAATGTGAAACATGGTGCACCTTCGCTCAAACCCATGCACCTGCTCTGTGCGTGGCTACAGCCCAGTGCTCTCCACACAGGCACTGGCGGACCGCGGCTCTGGCATGTCCTTCATGCACTACAACCTCCGCGCGCACGAGAGGGACCGCAAAGCAGTATGAGCGCTCTTTAGTCTCTCCAAAACATTAGACGTTTAAAGAATGTACTTCTTTTTAAATGTTTGACTGACAGGATTAGTCTACGTTAAAATGTTGTTTCAGAGAAGCAGAGTTCAAGTTCCATGCGCCTGTGTCCTGCTGCGTCTCATCCTGAGTCCCTCCCTCTTTGCCCCATGTGTCAATCAAACCCGCTCATTATGGGCTCATTATGGGCTCATGGTTAGGTACATCTAATTCAGAACTCACTTTGCATTGTGGTGAAATGGACGTGTTAAACGGGTGTGATAAGAGGTGGGATCATGTGCAGATTTCTTTTGCAGAACTGAGGAAAAAGCGTCAATGAGCGTGTACAGAGGGTTTTAGAAATCCCAAATTCTTCACATACATGAAATTTGTGTTTTGTCCCTACGAAGGCTTTCAAATAGATTTTGCCACATTCTTTTATAAATGAGGCCCCAGGTCTGAACCAGGACTGAACCCTGTCTAAAGCAGGATTAAATCAGGTCTAAACCAGTTCTAAAGCAGGTCCAATCCAGGTCTAAACCAGGTCCAAACCAGGACTTCCCCAGAACTAACCCCCAGAGTGAATCTGATTGAAAATAAAAGTGACTTCACTGTTACGTAAGTCTCAGGTTCAGCTGTTGTTTCCAGAAATACCTCAGAACCTCATCACCCAGAGGGGGCGCTGCCACCCCACGTGGGCATCCTCTTGTTTAGTCCAGATTTAGTCCAGATTTAGCCCTGTTTCAGTCATGGTTTAGACCTGGTTTAGTCCCTGTTTTCGGTCAGCATTTGTGTAAGAAAATGTGACTTGTTGAATGTCCTGATTTAGTCCAGGTTTAGTCTTGGTTTAGGCCAGATTTAGTCCTGGTTTAGACCTGGTCTAGACCAAGTTTAGTCCTTGTTATTCATCAGTATTTGTGAGTTGTTGGAGTGAGATGTGACTGGTTGAATGTCCTGGTTTAGTCCCGGTTCAGACCCGGCTCAGACCCTGTTTTACATCAGTATTTGTGAGTTGTTGGAGCGAGATGTGACTGGTTGAATGTCCTGGTTTAGTCCCGGTTCAGACCCGGCTCAGACCCTGTTTTACATCAGTATTTGTGAGTTGTTGGAGCGAGATGTGACTCGTTGAATGTCCTGGTTTAGTCCCGGTTCAGACCCGATTCAGACCCTGTTTTACATCAGTATTTGTGAGTTGTTGGAGCGAGATGTGACTTGTTGAATTCCTGAGTTTGTGCTGGAGCCTGGAGCAGCTCTGTTACATCACACTTCCTCAAAAAGACATTTACATTGTATTATTCTTTTTCAAAAAAAATTATATTGTCCTGCTTTATATTCTGGATCATTTAGACACGTGTTTCAATTTAGATGATGTAATTTATCAGGACTGCTTCGTCAGTGAAGTCACACAAGTAAGAACTCCCACAAATGTGTAGGTCCACTTTAAATCTGACATCTTGTGCTTGTGTGTGTTCTATAGTTATAATCTATGACACTCATGAATCATTATATTATAATTTGTACATTTTAAATCACAATATTGATCAAAAATGACTTAATAAAAGAAGCATATTCGCTGTCTAGAAAACTGCGATGCCCAATGGGAGCTGACGTCATAAACGTCATCACAACAAAGCGCCGCATCACACTAGCAAGCAGCGGATTTGTTTTCATTTGCACCAAACTGACGACGCAACGATGCTGAATATTACGTTTATCACTGATTAAGAAAATGAAATTAGAGAAGGAAGTGAATACGTCATAGTCCGCGTGTACCAGCGGGGGTGAAAACTGGAGATCAGAGAAATGATGATCAGACATGACAACTGTATAAATGGTGAGGGGAAACAACTATAACATAAATATATAAAAGCTATAACAAGTCCACTTTGCAGAATAGGTCTGATTTAAGTCCAGGCCAGAGTCCAGTCCAGTTTAAGTCTGAACTGGTGTCTCTCTATAGGAGCCCTGTGTTTGTGTTTGTGGAGTTGGATCAGCTGAGACTGAATCACACTTTAACACATTTAACAAAACCTCACATCACCTGATCCTGGGGTAGTCCCGATTTAGTCCTGGTCTGGTCCTGGTCCTGGTCTGGTCCTGGTCTGGTCCTGGCCTGGTCCTGGCCTGGTCCTGGTCTGGTCCTGGCCTGGTCCTGATTTAGTCCAGATCCCCGCTCTTTTTAGAGTTTCTGATGGTACTTTGATAGTCTGGTGCTTTCTTTAACTTTTACTAAATTACTTAATAAATAGGTCTCAAGCACTTCTTATGGCACACTGATGCAGAGGTGTCTTGCCCAAGAAGGTGACAGCAGTGGTCTGAGATTCAACCAAAGCACAGCCGGAAAAAAGCAGGAAAAAGTCCAACTACGAGTTTGAGTTTTTCCACAAACCAAGTCTCAACCGTAACTGAACAAAAGACATCTGTGTGGACCAGGACTGGGACAGGACTGGAACAGGACTAGACCAGGACTCTGACCTGGACCCAGACACCAGAGACTAGAGACCAGGGACCAGACCAAAAACTAAACCAGGATCTGGACTAGAGACCAAACTAGGACCAGACCAGGACCAGAGACCAGATCAGGACCAGACGAGGAATAAATCAGGACCAGAATCCAGACAAGGACCAGACCAAGGCTAAACCAGGACCCAGACCAGAGACCAGACCAGGACTAAAGTAGGACCCAGACCAGAGACCAAAGACACAGATCATATGCTCGGATAAGTGTCCTGGTCCTGGTCTTGCCTTGTTCTCATCCTGGTCTAGACCCTCCTTTAGTCCTGGTTTGAGTCTGGACTGGAATCCTTTTATTGATGAGACATTTATGAGCAAACATCTCATGACATGAAACACATCTGTGCCAAATTTGAGTTCCAGTTTGAGTGAGGTTAGCTCCTGTGTTTTTAACAACACACTTTACACATTATTAAAGTGCGAATGATGGCTTGGACATTTCTCTCATTTCTACTTAATCTGGTGGGACAAAACCAGCTGTAAATATAAATCATAGTTTTACACCAATGAAGAAGCAATTTGTGAAGAAAAGTTAAAAATTATAAAAATTTCAGGAAGTAGAGAGTTCTGTTTTAGAGCGTTAAACACATTGATATCACACTGGGAGAATTCTACCAAAATTTTGGCAGAATTTACACAAGAAACACATTTTTCCATACTTGAATCCTTATTTCAACAAAATGAAAGTGTTTTCTTATCATTTTATTTGTCACATAATAATTTCAGTGTACATTAGAGGAGTTTTGGCCCTTTGCATAACATGGTTGCTAGGTAACAGTTATGAAATTCCCTAGTGTGATGTCACGATTTCCAACCAAGAACTGTAAAGTCAAATATGAAAACTTGAATCAGACCTATTCTGCAAACTGGGCTTTTCAGATCTTTTAACCATGTTATAGTTGTTTCCTTCTCACTGGCCCTCTGAAGTTGTATTTATAGTGATTCATGTTTGAGTCATCTTCATTTTGCTGTATTCAAGGCGTCATTGCTCCGATCTAAACCCGTTTTCACTGCCACTTCAACGCGCCCATTGCGACGATTACACTCTTCCATCTCCATTTTTATTCTCTTAATTGGTGATACATGTAGGATTTGGCAGTGAAGTGTTGTCATTTTGGTACAATTTTTAAAAAATCTGCTGCTCTGTGGTGTGATGTGCTGCTATCCATAGGACGGGCCGAGAGCGTGCGGCACTTTGTTGTGATGACGTTTACAGCGACGTCAGCTCCTATTGGCCACCGCAGTCAGCTGCCATTAGGACCTGTTTCTTTGATTAAGTCATTTTAGATGAATATTGTGATTTAAAATGTCCAAACTGTAACAAAATGATCCATGAGTGTCAGAGATTATAACTATAGAGCAGACACAAGGACAATGTGTCTTCTTTAAAAATGGCCAAACTGGACAAAAATGTTTTAAAATTTTCAGTAAAATCTTAAATATACTGATCTTAACTGTTTAGTTAAATGAGTAGCCCAATCTGTCATAGACACTAACTCAGAGCACAGATTATAGTCCAAACACAGACCGTCTGAGATTACATAAACAGTCTCACGTTTGGTTTCATATGAACTTTGACCTTTACCGGAGCGTCAGTTAATATTAAAACTGTAACAAGAACTTTTACTAAAGACTGAACCAGGACTAAACTAGAACTAACCCATACACTTAATAACATGTTTGTAGATGTTGCAACTACAGTGTTAGCAGTTTTTAGCCAGAATAAGGTTCAATGGAGACAAAAGGAGGGCATCTGACACACAGGGAGAGCACAGGGAGGGCATCTGAGACACAGGGAGAGCACAGGGAGGGCATCTGACACACAGGGAGAGCACAGGGAGGGCATCTGACACACAGGGAGAGCACAGGGAGGGCATCTGACACACAGAAAGGCCATTTGACACACCGAGAGGGCATCTGACACAGGGAGTTTAGTGTTTGAGACAGAGGGAAGTGAAACTAACCCGCAGACAATTTCGGTGTAATTACTGTTTTGTAAAATGATAATTGGGGTTTTTCTGTTTAAATGAGCCCAATCTTTACTCTTCACGCCCAAAAGTAACATTTATAATATATAAAGTTTGTCCACAAGAACAACTGAGGCTCTGACATTTCTCACACACATGGGTGTGATGTTGTTTAATTAAGCCTGGTTTAGACCTGGGTTAGTCTTGGTTTAATCTTGGTTTAGTCCTGGTTTAGTCCTGGTTTAGTCTTGGTTTAGATCTGGTTTAGACCTGTTTTAGACCCTAATTAATTAGTCTCGTTTTAAACCTGGTTTAGACCTGGTTTAGTCCTGGTTTAGACCCTAGTTTAGAGCCTAGTTTAGACGAACTTTAGACGTGGTTTAGTCCTGGTTTAGTCCT
Organism: Periophthalmus modestus; assembly: GCA_019594935.1. NCBI lineage: Eukaryota > Metazoa > Chordata > Actinopteri > Gobiiformes > Gobiidae > Periophthalmus > Periophthalmus modestus. The sequence continues at coordinate 9,673,174 of JAIEZT010001318.1, read as the reverse complement.
GGTTCTGTTCTGATTTAGACCTGGTCTAGTCCTGGTCTAGTCCTGGTCTAGTCCTGGTTTAGACCTAGTTTAGACCCTTGTTTAGACATGTTTTAGACCCGATTTAGTCCTGGTTTAGACCTGATTTAGACCTGGATTAGACCTGGTTTAGTCCCGGTTTAGACCTGGTCTTGTTCATTGTACATTCCTTCACTAAAGCGGCTCTGCTCCTCGCTTCCTCCTTGTGTCTCCTCGCTCCTTTCTCGTTTCCTTCTAACTTCACTTTGCTCCAAAAAAAAATCTCCAAACTCACCGAAAATCGCGTGTCCTGATGCAGTCCGAGTTCAGCCCGGTTCGTCCCCCTTCGATCCAGGTGCAGACCCGGTTTAGACCCGGTTTAGTCCCGTTTTGCTCCCGGTTTGAGGCGTGTCGTTTTTGTCTTTTCCGCCGTTTCTTCTGAGCTGCAGTGACACAGAGCCGCCGCTGAACGGAGCCAGAGATGCACCGGACTGGTCTATGGTTTTATCCTTTTTTTAGTCTGATTTCATTTTTATTATTTAGAGGCGTGTTTAGCTGTTTAATAATTGCTTTGTGATTTTTAATAATGTATATTTTATTTAGGGAGAGGCAATAATATTACTGTCACACTACATTATTATTTTTTATTTTTTTAGTTAAATTCAAATAATGTCTCCATGTTTTGGGCCTGGTCTGAAGTCATTTCAATTTTATAAACTTGTCAAAAAAAGAATATGCAAAAAAGAAACTGCATTCTCTCGTTATGAAGACGTATAATTGTGGTGATTGACGTCTTTATATTGTTGAAAAGGTTTTTATGATTATTTTGCAGTATTTAATCCTAAAAACAGTCTCAAGCTGCATTTATCCCCACCCTACTCAGACCCTAGCCCAAAATTTGAGATAAACGGGTTTTAAATGAAGGGCGTTGGTCTGAAGCAGCGGTGTAAAGTTTAAACATTAACATAACACAAATGGGAAAATAGACCTACAAAATAACAGCACAGATTTAAGATTTCATCAAAAATAAGGAAATATAAACTGAAATGTATTAATTATGCTATAAAATAATAGGCAAGTAAAATATTTGAATGTAAAAAGATTTAAAAACCTTGTACGAAATAAATTCAAATAAAATAATAATATTGAGTTTTATTCTGAAACTGCAAACCGGAAAAGTCTTTTCCAATCACTGTGAGTTTGTCGCAAGCGAAGCGAGAGTGAACCTGCCGCAGAATAAACCCGAACAAAGCCCAGACCGGGACTAAATTAGGTTTAAGCGAGGACTGAACCAGATCTACTCCAGGACCAGGCCCGGAGCGGAGGTTTGACCCGATCTGACCCGGAGACACGGTAAATAAACGGGTTGTTCCTCCGTTTGAATCTAGGCCATTGGTTTATTATAAGACCGCTATTTGTGCCGGTACATGTGATGGACGGAACCAGGACTAAACCAGGACTGAATCAGGACTAATAGAAGACTAAACTAGGACTACACCAGGATTAAACCAGAACTAAACCAGGACCGAACCAGGGCTACACCTGGTCTAAATCAAGACACAACCAGGACTGAACCAAGACTAAGACAGCACCTTGATCCAGAATATTCCATAAATTAACCAAAACCAGGACTGAATCCAGCAGGAAATTAGAGTTAAATAAATCACAGACACAGCCTCCTCCCATTAAGTCTGAGCTATAGACATTTTAAGAATCATGATAAGTAATCAGACTGCATGCCTGTATCTACTGTGCTGTGTCATGTTTTATACTAAACCGTGATGTCACAGAAAGAGCACTCATCAAATTTAACTTTAATAAATTCAGTTCAGGAGCTTCAGCTGTGATGTTACAGAACTGTCCTTTATATGTTTGAATTGTGATTGTTTAAAGGGCCCATATTACACGGTTTTGTGATCTATGTTCTAATATTGTTTCCTCACCATAAACATACCTGGAGTTGTGTTTTGTTTCATTTTCACGTTTAACACACAAACACTGCATATTTAGGCTGAGATCTTCTCTTAAACAGAAAACACTCTGTTCCACCTTGTGATGTCATGTGATAATACAGGAAACACTCCACTGTGTTTTTAAACTCCATGCACCTTCAATAGAATCATTTGGAAATTTCAGCTCTGGAATCTACTGAACTAAAGGTAAAAGGAGCTGTCAACTTCAAAACTGACGCTTCATGGCATCACAAGGTTGAACAGAGAATTTTGGGCTTTGGAGATTTAGACAGACTAATAATAAAGGGTTACTCAAACATGTGTATTTGAAACAAAACACTACTCCAGGTATGTTTTTGAGCAGGTAACAGCATTATAACATGGCTTAAAGCTCACAAGAGTAGTTTGCACAATATAGGACCTTTAAATTATAGGATTGCGCGATATGAGAAAAAATATGCTATTTGATGACTATTTTTGCTTTGCAATAACATTATTTTATTACGCTTTTTAATATATATATATATATATATATTTTTTTTTTATGAAAGCAAAAAATACATATCTTCATTTAAGAGTCAAACTGGGTCAAAAAAAGACAAAAAACTAAACCAACCCAAGTCTAATGTAGGATTTGTGTAAAATCCTGCACACAATCTGCCTTTTGTCCATTTGACTTCCCAAAAACACTTCTGTAAAATGGAGAACTTTGTGTTGTTGTGTTAATAATAACACTGGCAGTATAGGTCTAAACACAGTAGGAGAGACCAGGACACATGAGGACACAGTAGAGTAGAGTAGTAGTAGACACTGCTCCTCCATGTTGAGAGGAGCCAGCTGAGATGGCTCGGACATCTGTTCCGGATGCCTCCTGGACATCTCCCTGGGAAGGTGTACTGGGCATGTCCCAGCATGAGGAGGTCCCGGAGGGACACGCTGGAGGGACTACGTCTCTTGGCTGGCCTGGGAATTCCTTAATTCCTTGGAGCTGCAAGAAGTGTCTGGGGTGAGGGAAATCTGGGTGTCTTTGCTTACACTTTTACCCTCGCAACATAGCCCCAGATCACCAGAAGAAAAAGGGTGGATGGATAAAAATAATTTAGATTAAAATAAAATAAACTGTGCTGTGACTCAGCAAAAACATCTCTTCTCGTGTTCTCTCTCCTTGTCTCCCTGTTTCCATGTTTCTTTGTCTCCTTGTTTCCATGTTTCTTTGTCTCCTATCACCTTGTCTCCTCTCTCCTCGTCTCCTTGTCTCCTCTCTCCTTGTCTCCTCTTTCCTTGTCGCCTCTCTCCTTGTTTCCTTGTTTCCTCGTGACTTTAAATACAGACTCAGTTCCTGTTTCATTTTTAACATAAATAACCCTGGACTTAAATAGGAAGTAAACAAACAGATCAGGTTCAGCTCAGATCCCGTTCTAGGCCTGGGCTGAGCCAGGTTTGGACAAACTATAGACCAGGCCTGGACCAGGTCTAGACCAGGTCTGGACCAGGTCTGAGTCAGGATCCTGATCAGAAAGTTCTTGGGGGGGATATAAGAGAAACCCTGCACCTGTTTTTAATATTTTATATGGACATTTGTTGTGTTTGTTTTTTTGTATTGTATTTTAAACAGGGCGCCCATGAAAAAGAGAGCCCCAGTGCTCTCACTGGGTTCCTCTGTATAAATAAAGATAAAAAAGAAGAAAAAAAAAAACACCCCACCAACTCTTTATATGTAGTTTTATGTTCTACCTGGGTGGGTTTAAACCAGGACTAAACCAGATCTAAACCAGGTCTAAAAGACAACTAATCCATGTCTAAACCAGGACTAACCTAGGTCTAAAACAGGTCTAAATCAGGACTAATCCAGGCCTAAACCAGGACTAATCCAGGCCTAAACCAGGACTAACCGAAGTCTAAACCAGGTCTAAACCAGGACTAAACTCTGATCAAACCAGGTCTAAACCAGTTCTGATACGCTTTTATGTTGCAGATGCAGAGCACTGAGTTCGACTCCTTCCTGTACTGGAGGCAGCCAATCGCAGCTTTGGATTTGGGAGAGCTGCATGAGCTGGGCCTGACAGACAACCAGCCGACCAATGAGAGCCCAGAGGAGGCAGGACATGAGGAGGACCAGGTGAAGTTCGAATGTGAAGCTGATTGGCTACAGTCCCAAAGCTTTTCCCTAACCACAGAGTCAGCGCTGGGCTCCTCTGTGTCAGTGGATCCAAATAAGAGAAAAAAATACTTTTTTATAAGTAAAACTGAGAAGTAAAACCATAAAATGTGTAAAAAAGTGGATTGAGTGTGACGTCACTTATAGCATTCAGCTCCAAATGAAGCTCATCGAAGCTAGTAGTTATAGTGGGTAATCTGCAACCAAAGAGCCAATCAGGAGTGAGGCTATTGAAGGTAACGCCTCTTCCCACCTGCACCACTTGTTTAGAAGGGGAATAGAGCTTAGCAACGCTGTCAACCAAACTTACTGTTAACGCTAGTGGGAATAACCTTGAGGATAGAAGGTGCTTGATTGGTCTCTTATTAATGGCCATATCTTGATTTTGGGACCCAATAGTGAAATAACAACCCCAGGATCATGAGTGGGTAAAAACCAACATTTAATGATGAGCCTGACAGCAGCAGTTACAGAGAGAGGGCCCCAGTTTTTCAATAGAAAGTAAATGTAAGCGAAGGAGAGGAATCGCGGCCATGCTCACTTACTGTTTGAAACATGGCCTTTGTCCATTTATGTATACAGTCTATGGTGTCAGCGGATCCAAATAAGAGAACAATGACCCTATTTTGTGTGTAAATCAGAGGAAAAACACATATTCTGTTGAACAGAGGTCCCCCTGTCCCCACTCAGGCCTGTATGAGAGAGGATATCTACTCTGTATGAGACTACAAGAAAGAAAAAGTCATTTCACTTTTTTATTTATTTCATTTCACTAATTTATTTTCCTGATAGAGAAGACGTTGAACTTTGGGTTTTTGTGGCATAGGCCCAAACCAGGTCAACAAATCTGCAATCTGAGCCACATATTAATCATTGATGATGATATCACACTGGGCAAATTCTATCCAAAAGTTTGGCACAATTTACACAAGAAACAAATTTTTTCTGACAATTTAAACATGATTTCAACAAAATCAAGGTGTTTTCTTATTATTTTATTAGTAAAATAATAATCTCGGTGTATAATAGAGGAGTTTTAACCCAGTATACGCCATGGTTGCTAGGTAACGTTATGGAATTTCTTGTGTGGTGTCATGATTTCCACCCAGGAAGTTAAATTTTAAACATAAAAATGCTCAAACTGGGGAGAAAAATAGCTACATTTTAAATATGATAATGAAGGGAGATTGAACTTAATTCTGTTTTAGTAAAGTGAGTCATTTATACATTATCTTTACACGTGTTGTTTTGTGGTGGTGCATTCAGGAACTGCTGGAGTTCTCAGCGTTTCAATTCTGGAGGGCTCCTCTGGTCAGTGTGGATGCTCTGATCCACGACCTGGAGCTACTGCTGTGAGGGCTCAACCTCTGACCCCTGTGTGACCCTCCCATGACCCTGTGACCTTGAGACGAGTCCCACTCCCGGATCTGCGTCGCCGCTCTGCTCCTCTGACCCGCTCCAAACCAGGAAGCAGATCTGCGTCACAAACAGGAAGCATATCTTTAGGGTCACTTTTGATGCGTTCCATTTATGCTTGGAGTTTGGAACATTTTCTGTGAGTTTCTGTGTTCCAGTGGTCAGGCGGGAAAACAATGACTAGTCCGTGACAGTTTATGTACAGTAACTCCTTAAAAGTAGCAATAAAAAGGAAACGGAAAGTGCTCAAATCTGCCAAAATCAGTGTATTAGCGCAGACATTATTATTGCATTTGTTATTTTCAAAGCAACGTTTGAGAGGAGAACAAGAGAAGCATCTAAAGGGAAATGACCACAAGTACAATCAGTATTTAAACTGTCGGACGTCAAACTTTATACACACACATTGAGCAGCCATGTTGGATTTTCTAACTCAGATCCAGTTCTGAAATATTGCCTCAGTTTCCGGGTAGGAATTTTGATATTATGTTCTAGTGTAAACTCAGAACTCAGAAAATCCGACCTCCAAGGACAACTGGAATGCAACATTTGTGCTTACATTTATTCATTTGTGTTTCAGCCAAACTCCAAAACTTCGGTCAGATTCAACACAAACTCTTTTCATGTGGTATTTTTACTGAACAAAAAGTAAATCTAATGTTCTAGACAAACGCTGAGGCAGATTTATCATGTTTTATCATCATGTTTTTATTTATTTATTTTTCTTTTGTGAATCTTGAGGTAAAACAGAGCGCGGTTGAGGAGGAGGAGGAGTGAAACAGTGAGAGTGAAAGAGGGGTATTATGCAAAACCACATTTTTAAACTTTCTGCCAATGTTAATACATTGTTCAGGGCAAATATACCATTGTCAAAACAATAAAAGGTAACATGGTGATCTAAGTATGTTTTATGTTAGCAGTAAATACTCCATGGAAGTAAAATACCATCTCTTTAAAGTGGAGGTATCAGAATGTGAAGGAGAATGGACTTTAAAAATCTAGAGGTGCTCCAGATGATGTCAACAGGTGGAACAGAGAGTCAGTTATGCTCTGATCTGATCCGGAGGTAGAACTCATCTCGATACGGTGCCAAAAACATTCTGTCACTTTGAGTTTAACTGGTTTAAACTTTATGATTTTAGAATTATCTGAATGTGGAGAATGTTTATTATTTATGTTATAATTTAATTTAAAATCATTTGAAGCATGCGTCTGTCTGCGCCTTCTTCAGAATAATAATAATTTAATTGTGTCAATACAGATAATAAAACCACACAAACTTAAATCTGTGTTTGATCTTTATTTCAATCAAAATTAGAATTTGGTTCCTTTAAACTCTGCACCAGAATCAAAGAACTGGCCCAGCTCCAGCAAACCATTTACACATTTGAGTCTTTAATGACTAGAACTAGAACCAGGAAGTACGAGCACATAAGTCCTGTGCTCAGGTCTCTGCATTGGCTCCTGTAGCTCAGAGAATAGACTTTAAAGCAGCTCTGCTTGTGAACAAGTCTCTGCATGGCCTAGCACCAAAGTACATCTCCAACATGTTAGTGTCATATGAAACATCTCGCACTCTGAGGACTTCAGGGCCCAGAGTCAGGACTAAACATGGGGAATCAGCGTTTCAGTTTTATGCAGCTAAAACCTGGAACAGTCTCTCTGAAGATGTGAGACAGGCCTCTACTTTAACAATGTTTAAATCCAGGCTCAAAACAGTTCTGTTTAGCTGTATTTTGAAGCAAGGTTTTTATAAGATAAGATAAGATATGCCTTTATTAGTCCCACAGTGGGGAAATTCCAGTTTTGCCCCGCACAGTTAAGAACAGAAGGAAAATGGTACATGCAAAATTATTTAAGAAATAGAATTAAAAATAAACTAAAAATAGACTCTAATATACACATATATATACATATTGATATACATCTCCGTAACATCTCTGTATTCTGCACTCTTCTGTTTTAATGGTAATTTATGATGATTATTTGTGATTATTTATGTTTTGATTTGTTTGATTTTAATGTTTTTCTTATTCTGTAAAGCACTTTGAATTACTTTGTGTACCAATTGTTCTATACAAATAAACTTGCCAGTGTGCTTCAGGTGTTTATCCACCAGAGGGCAGCCTTTCCCCTCTTCGCTGCTCCTCTGACCATCTCTGCTCTGCTGCTCCTCTGACCATCTTCTCTGGAGATGGGTCCCACTGCTCCTGACAGGTTTAACCCAGAGACTCTGAAGGATGGGTCAAATGTAGGTCTAGCCCAGGGACACTTAAGGATGGGTCAAATTTAGGACTAGCCCAGGGACACTTAAGAATGGGTCAAATTTAGGACTAGCCAAGGAACACTTAAGAATGGGTCAAATGTAGGACTAGCCAAGGGACACTTAAGAATGGGTCAAATTTAGGACTAGCCAAGGAACACTTAAGAATGGGTCAAATGTAGGACTAGCCAAGGGACACTTAAGGATGGGTCAAATGTAGGACTAGCCAAGGGACACTTAAGGGAGGACTAGCCCAGGGACACTTAAGGAATGGGTCAAATGTAGGACTAGCCCAGGGACACTTAAGAATGGGTCAAATGTAGGACTAGCCAAGGGACACTTAAGAATGGGGTCAAATTTAGGACTAGCAAGGGACACTTAAGGATGGGTCAAATGTAGGACTAGCCAAGGGACACTTAAGAATGGGTCAAATTTAGGACTAGCCAAAGGACACTTAAGGATGGGTCAAATGTAGGACTAGCCAAGGGACACTTAAGGATGGGTCAAATGTAGGACTAGCCCAGGGATACTTAAGAATGGGTCAAATGTAGGACTAGCCAAGGGACACTTAAGGATAGGTCAAATGTAGGACTAGCCAAGGGACACTTAAGAATGGGTCAAATTTAGGACTAGCCAAGGGACACTTAAGAATGGGTCAAATGTAGGACTAGCCAAGGGACACTTAAGAATGGGTCAAATTTAGGACTAGCCAAGGGACACTTAAGGATGGGTCAAATGTAGGACTAGCCAAGGGACACTTAAGAATGGGTCAAATTTAGGACTAGCCAAGGGACACTTAAGGATGGGTCAAATGTAGGACTAGCCAAGGGACACTTAAGAATGGGTCAAATGTAGGACTAGCCAAGGGACACTTAAGGATAGGTCAAATGTAGGACTAGCCAAGGGACACTTAAGAATGGGTCAAATTTAGGACTAGCCAAGGGACACTTAAGGATGGGTGAAATGTAAGACTAGCCCAGGGACACTTAAGGATGGAGTAAATGCAGGTTTAACTCAGAGACACTGAAGGATAGGTCAAATTCCCTTCCCATCCATCGTCCCTTGCCCTCTACACCAAACTCAGTTTCGCTCCTGCATGGATCTCACAAGATCAAACTTCCATACAATTCTATCCACCCTCTTTAAATTTGACAGGGCATGAAAGAGTTAAGCATTGGCGTCGCTGAAGCTCTGGAAAGTTGTATATCTTTGAGGAGCTGTAGCCAGGAAAGTCGTTCACACCATGGATCTATTAAAATATCCAAACACACATGTAGCTCACATATTGGGACAAAGAACACTTTCAGCTCTGCCCCAGTTTTTATTTCACAGTGATAGGTATATAATGACCCAAATAATCAGCGCTACTACAAAAAGATCTATCTAAAATCTATTTAAAAATCAAATGAATAAAAATCATGTGACCAAATCTAAGCATTGACCGTGAATCCAGTTATGTGTGTGCCCTATCCCCAGTGCCGGTCTTGGCCTCAGTCCTGTTCTCAGTTCTCACAGGTCAGACTTCACAGACAAATTAGCTGGTGTCGGCTCCTCTCTTTGTTCCGCAAACGCTTCATGTTCCACCAAATGCCACGTCGTCGTCTGATCGTATCAATAAATGAGTAAAGTCCTGAGTCACACGACGCTGCCCTCTGATTGGTCCATCCCACATGCCAGCGCTGCAGCAGGGTTTATCAAAGTCCAACAGAATTCTAGACGTGCCAAAACTATTAAAGGTCCAATATTACGCTAAACCGACTCTTGTGAGCTTTAAGCCATGTTATGTTAAAACATACCTGGAGCTGTGTTTTGTTCCATTCACACATGTTTGAGTAACCCTTTATTATTAGTCTGTCTACATCTCCAAAGCTTAAAATGCTCTGTTCTACCTTGTGATGTCATGAAAAGGTAGTTTTCAAGTTAACAGCTCCTTTTATGTTTCGTTCAGTAGAGACTGAGAGTCCCACTGTATGAAGGTGTATGGAGTTTAAAAACACAGTGAACACTTCCTGGATAGCCACATAACATCACAAAGTGAAACAGTGTGTTTTCTGTTTGAGAAAATAACTCAGCCTAAATATGCAGGTTGGTGTGTTAAACATGTGTGAATGAAGCAAAACACAACTCCAGGCAGGTTTGTGATGAGGAAATAACATAACAGATCAGAAATGGCATAAAAGGGCCCTTTAACATGTACCTGTGTGTACTTCACTGTACAAGTGTGGACTAGAGTCACAATACCATAGTCACAATATACTCAACATTAAATGGTAGTACTTTCTTTTATATTACCATGTGGCCTTAGGTATGTTCCATAGTGGTCCATGGGTGTACACTAGTCTATGTGTCTTATACTTGTTCTTATACAGCTCAAGATCATTCTAGAGATATTCAGGAGAGGTTCATTTCTGTCCTGTGAATGTGGCTTTAGTATCAATACCTGCTCAAATGAGTATCTAGTTTCGATACTAGTTTTAGTATCATTAGTATCTGTTTTTCTATATTTTTGACAACCCCAGTGGACATTGGGACAGATGCAGAGAGACAGGTGCTGATGTGTCCTCAGGGGTTGTCTAAAATACTCACAAAGCTGGACTCCTGCAGAGACGTCACTCAACAACAAATCTGACAGACACCAAAGTCCTCCGTAACCCTGTTCTAATGTGAGCAAATGTTCCACAGTGGGGCTTTAATTGGAGACACAATAGGCAAAAAAAATTTTTTTTTTTTCATTTTTTGGTCATGTGGAAACCAAATTGTCCACTCTGCGCCAATGATCAAGATGATCATGCACAAGATGATCAACCTGCCTCCATAGAGTTATATGGGACAGTGTATCTTCAAAGGCCATTTTCACAAAATGCATTTCCCCCATATGGACATAAGGATCAATTCAATTCATTTTTGTAAAGCCCAAAATCGCAACAGCAGTTGCCTCTTAGGGCTGAACATGATTTAATGAACAGAAGGTTAGAAAATCAACAATGAAATAGAACATCCTCATCCTTAGACCCTCCTTCTCGGCAAGGAAAAACTAAAAAAAAAAAACAAACAGTGGGAAAAAAATAAACCTCAAGGAGAGCTCCACTTCCATGGACGCACAGACTGCAGATGTGTTCATCTATTAGCAGATAGAGTTCAAATCGGTAGGGCCAGAGCCCACTCAACTGAGGGACAGAGGAGAGCTTATCCACGGCATGGTAGGGTTCCTGGCCATGCCGTGTCATCCAGCTTGGTGAAAGAAGGGAGGATCTGGGTCCACAGAACAGGATCAGGGCACAGGAGGGGCATCCATGGTCCAGCCATCACTGGGCGGTCAGTGGCCAGGCATCTGAAACAGTTGTACTCCCCAGAGGGGATTGAGACAGGGAACAACATCTGCATAGCAATGAAAGAGCTCCAAGTGAAGTGAACAGTGAATATTGTTGACAAGGAAAGTAGGAGGAAACAGAAGATAGTGCTCAAGTTACCATACTTCCCCCAGCATAGCTACGCCTAGGTAGCTTTACTAAAACTGCAGTGTGTATTTCTGCTCCTAACCTGCCTGGCCATAAGCTCATTCAAAGAGGAACGGTTTAAGCCTGGTCTTAAATGTAGAGACTGTGAGGGCTCAGCCCCTAAGTAGCACCTACACACCAAAGTTTAAAATCTTGTACTTTAGAAGATTTTTACATAATGTAAACATTACATGATGAAAACTTGTAACAAAATAACCCTGTTCTAATGTAATGAAATGTTCCACAGCGTGGCTTTAACCTTGTTCTAATGTGTTTCATTATATCGAAGTCCTCTTTGTGTTTAACCCTTTGCAAGACCAGAGTCCCTGCTCAGACCCAGGGCCAGGGTTCTGCGCGGCTCTGAAGGAGGAGGAGCTGGTCTCTGTATGTCTCTGGGAGTTTGTTTAAAGGAGCTGTATGTATCCTGCCTCTTACAGTACCTGCTGTTGAAGTTGGAGAAATGGAAATTTTAGAAGTAGCACGGACGACCCATGGAACACTCCATCAGGAGCATTGGTTGGTGGAAGTCAAAAGAGGCCAAAAGGGAGCGACTTTAGTCAGTTCTCCTCTTAAAATGAACTTAAAAGAAAGGGTTTCTCCCGTCTTCTCCATGCCTGCTGTGCCTACATTCCACCTCGAGGTGCCCATGCAGATTGGTCACACCAAGCTGTCTCTGGCCCAGCGTTGGTGTCGCATGGACGAGAGATGCTGTGTTTATTGTGGGCAGTTAGGCTATTTTCTCACCTCGTGCCCTGTGTAAAAGGATGTTGCACTCACTAAGTCTTCTGTTCTGGTGGGTTCTGCTGCTTTAAAGATCTATTCTAGTCACCAGCTCACTAAGGTTCAACTAACTACCTCCACACGTTCATGCAGCCTCACAGCTCTAGTTGATGCTCGAGCTGATGCCAATTTCATGGACTTGTCCCTAGTTAAGAAATTGGGCCTCTCCATGCTACCTCTGTCTCAGCTCAAGACTGCCGCTGCTCTAGGTGATTGCCTTCTGTGTACAGTATCATATTACACCAGCCCAATCTCTCTGCAGTTTCCTGACTCTCACTCCAAACAGATACATTTTCACATGTTTGAGTCTGCTCTCTCCTGCAGGCTCTGGATTCCTCTTTGTAGGAAAAAAATAAATAAATAAGACTCTCAGACCATGCATTGGTTTTGAGTTGTTGCAGGGTGTCAAGATTTTTGCAAAGTTGGACTTAAAAACTGCATATCATCTGGTTAGAATAAGGGAGGGGGATGAGTGGAAAACTGCCGTTAACACCCCTAGTGGCCATTATGAATATCTGGTGATGCCTTTTGGCCTGATTATTTCTCCTGCTGTGTTCCAGGCTTCTGTCAATGATGTTCTAAGGGACATGTCAATTGAATTTGTGTTTGTTTATTTAGATGACAGTCTCATCTTTTCCCCAGACATGGAGTCTCATGTTTTCCATGTAAAACAAGTGCTGAGGAGACTTCTGGGCAATCAGTTTTACATAAAGACAGAAAAGTACGAGTTTCATGTCTCCTTAGTGTCATTTTTAGGTATGGTGGTTGCACTGGGAGAAATGAAAATGGATCCTGACAAGATCCAAGCAGTCAAGGACTGGTCCAACCCTCCTGCTGGAGGGTTGGACCAGCGTTTTGTCTGCTTTGCTAATTTTTATTGCAAGTTCATATGAAACCTCAGTTCTATTGCTGCACCTTTACATGCACTTACCTCTTCTAAGCTTCAATTCTCATGGTCCACTCAAGCGAAGAAGCCTTGCAAAAGCTGAAAACATTGTTCACACCGGCACCAACATTCACTCTTTCAGATCCTTCACGTCAGTTTGTAGTTGAGTTTGATGCGTCAGATGTGGGTGTTGGATCAGTTCTGTCACAGAGGTCAGTAAAAGATAATAAGTTGCATCCCTGTGCATTTCTGTCCACAAACTTTCCTCTTCAGAACGCAACAATGATGTCGGGGACCAAGAGTTCTGGCTATAAAGGTGGCTCTGGAGGAGCGGAGACATCTACTGGAGGGTACTGAACAACCATTCCCTGTTTGGACATTCCATAAGAACTTGGAATACCTCAAGTGAGCTAAGAGACTGAATCCAAAACAAGCACACATCTCCCAGAGTCTAAGAATCTAGAACTCGACTCTTTGTTGAGACTTTTTGTTCATGGTGTTCACCCAGAGTCCAGCTCTCCAATCCTACCAAGTTCCTGTTTTGTCCAGGCAATCTCCTGTAGCATTAACAGCAGAGTCAGAGAGGCCTTGCAAAATGTTGACATTCCTCTAATGTTGACATTCCATCACCTGGTTATTCTCCTTGAACTCAGAGGAGAGGTCATTCCATGGGCTCATTCCTCTATTGTTTCTTGCAATTGTGGCATGAAAATCACTCTGTTTGGAGCCAGAGAGAGGTTTGGTGGCCTCAAATGGAAAGGGATATAACAGAATTTGTTGCAACCTGTATGTGTGTTGCTGCAACACGTAGTCCACGTTTCCTGCCTCTGGACTCCTGCACCCTCTTCATGTGTCTCATCGTCCTTGGTCAGATATCTCCTTGGATTTCATTGCTGGATTGTCCACTTGGTTATACCACCATTGTTGTCAGCAGATTTTCTAAAAAGGTCAGATTTATACCATTGCCTAAGATGCCCACCGCCAAAGAGACAGCTGAGGCACTCCTAACCCATATCTGTCGAGTGTTTGAGGACCCTGGTTGGACAGCACATTCCTAGGAAAAACAGTTTGTTTTCCAATTCTGGAAGGCCTTCTGCCATCTTCTTGGAGCTACAGTGCATGTCGTCTGGTCACCATCCGTAAAACCAACGAACAGACTGAATGAGTCAATCAGGTTCTCAAGATTGGACTGCACTGTCTTACCTCTCAGAATCCCTCCCCATGGAGTAAGAGGTTAGTATGGCTTGAATATACTCACAGTACTTTGCCTATCTTGGCCCATTCCCAGTATCCAAGGTAATAAATACTGGCTGCGAGGTTACGACTTCCAAGTTCTGTGCGTGTCCATCTAACCTTTCATGTCAGCCAACTACTACAACTTACTACATGATCCTGTATTTTCACACAGAATCATGTAGTAAGTAACTGCCTCCCTTGTGAAATGATGATGTAATTGACACTAAGTCACAAACAGATACAGAGTGTTTTCTCAGCATTCAAAAAAAGCACATGAACGCTCATAGAAATCGTCCATCCCAACTGACCGACATGTACATGAAAGCGGCATAATCAAAACTGAACCTGGGTTGCCAAAGCCTTAAACTGCAGATAGAGGACACGTACGTGGTTTTTTCATTCACAATATATGAAACTGTGAAAGCTCAGAACATCCAGAATTCACTTGATTAATGATTGTCTGCAGCTGCTGGGGTTTAGGTAGTGAGTGAGAGAGAGTCCTTTTATGTCCCGCTCAAACTGCACCCAGTCCAGCTGTGACTCCTGTGTCGGACGGGTTTAGCTGCAGCGTGACACTCATACAAGAACGAGACGCTCTGTTGTGCTGTTGCCATCACCACCTTTGAAGATGCACATGTGAACTCGCGATCGACTCCGGCGTCTGGCAAAAATAGAATCCGACAGATTTAATCTGGAGCACTGTGGCACCTCCGCCAGCAGCACTACACTACATAACGTGCCGCCTGAGCTCCGCCCGTATGCTTTACTATACGGAATATGCATGCAGTCTGAGCCCGAGGTCATTCTGATTTCTAATTGGATAATTGTCTTAACCCCAAATTATAACATAAATAAATGGGACATTATGTCCAATGTTTTGGTAATTAAGAATAAATCCACATTAAAATTGTTATTGGTACATGTTTATGGGAAGGGAAGACAGATGGGTCAAGTTTATGAAATTCAAAATCCAAAAATAGTTCCTTTAAACAGAAACACAAACATTTGGAGCAGATTTATGAACTTTTATTGAACAAAATATTTCATCCACAAATGAGTCACAGAAACAATTTACACGCAAGGACAACAACATGACACAGAGAAGGACCGAGAGCAGCCCCTCCACAGACCTGACTTCTAGTCTAAAGCAGAGACTGAACTGGAGGAGCTGCACCGTGAGCCCCACTTTTCATAAATAAGAGAAAACACAAATAATTATATTATTTCAGAATGTTATGTTTGCTTTTTATGTTTCAGAGTTTAATGTCATTCTGCGCATTTGTCCCTTTTGCTCTTGTGCTGTGGCCAGTTACAGTCTGTCAGCTGTGGTTCGGTCATTGAGGTGGAGGTCTGATGCTGTTGTAGGGGTCCTTAGTAATCTGCTGTCTGCAGTGACGGAGTCAAGGGCAGTACAAAGATGGTGGTCAGTGATGTTATGCTGTGTCCCAGAGCCTGTAAGGCCGGATATTTTCCGCTTGAAAGTTACGAGTTCTGACCTCAGAGCATTCCAGCTAAATTCACTTGTATGTAAACAACAGCTAATGCTAAACCAAAGTCAACAGATATGTAAACATTAAAATATGTCTGTGACTTATTAAATTATAGAATTACAGTCAAATTTAACATGAATCAAATGTTTACATTATTTATGTGATGACTAATCATTCAGATCACCATCTTCCGGTTTAAAGTTGAATCAGCAGTTTGAGCTGCGTTCAGTCAGAGGTGGGGAATATCCCAGTTTCCGGTTTCCTGGAACGTATCATTATCTCCAAAAGTCTCTGGCTGCAACCACTGTAAAGATCATCTACAGCCCCATTCCCACATACAGTAGTTCCCAGAAAATGTACCAGAAAATGCCTGGTACAATATGCCAGAACCAAGTTCGTAACCAAGGAAAATAAGATTGTAACCAAGGAAACAAAGCTTGTAACCAAGGAAGTAACCAAGTGGTTATCCTGTCAGTGTTTTGTCTTTATCTTCTTTCCTCTCATGTTCTTGTTAATTTACTTAGGAAATTGACCGATCAAAAATGCAGGAAATCAGTTCTGGTTTTGCTCACACATGACCCTGATCTGGCAAAATGCAGGTAAAGTCCCGGGTCAAGCTGCATGTGTGAATGGGGATAAAGTCACACGGAGGCCTAACTCAAAATCGTTTATAATGTTTTGGTTTGCAAATCAAGTATGTAACTCTACCAAAGGTCCACTGTCCCTAGCGGCTGTAGACACACTCTCCTTTTTATTTAGACGTCTGTACAAAGATGGCAGTCAGTGAAGTGGAGTCAGGGACAGTAGCAGGATGTCAGTCATTGTTCTTGTGATGATTGATGCATTAATGAACAGTTCAAAGATGGCAGTCATTGTTAATTCAATGGTTGAGTTGTGTGAATACAATACAAAGATGTAAGGCAGTGATGTGGGGTTAGGGACAGCTCAAAAATGTTTGTCAGTGGTTGGCTATTTATGTGAGTACAGTTACAGTATTTATGTGAGTACAGTTACAGTGAATACAATACAAAGAGGGCTGTCAGTGATGTGAAGTTAGTGACAGTCCAAAGATGGTGGTCAGTATGTTGTGCGTACAGTTGTAAGATGGCAGTAAGTCAGTCGTATTTGTGTGAGTGTAATTCAGTGTGTGAGTATAATTCAGTGGCGGTTGTGTTTTGTTGGGTGGTAGTATTAATGAATAATCCAAAGATGGTGGTCAGTGTGTTGTAGCTAGGTGCAGTCCTAAGATGATGGCAGGTCAGTAGCAGCGCAGGAAGAAGCTGTTACAGGCCGTTCCTCGGAGACAGTCACAAAGTCGCCCGATTCTGGGGCCATGTTTGAGAGCGCAGCGTTCTCCAATGTCACACTGAAATATAAAATTTATAAAAATAGGATCATCGTCATGGCAACAAAACACTTCAGCGGTGTTCTCCAATATAACACTGGAAATAAACAACCACATGCTGTTAAAGAATAACAGAAGAACTAATGTTATGGTCAGACTGTGCACAGGTCAAGTTGTACGGTCAAGTCACCACATCAATATTGTAGAGGTGGTGTCCAAACTTTTCTTATTGAGGGCCACATATCAAAACACAGACAAAGCGGAGTGTGACGTCACCCACAGCATTCGGTTTCAAATGAAGCTCAACAAGGCTTGTCTATAGTTAGGACACCGTATCAATAACGTGTCAAGATGTATTTTCTAACACTGGGGTCATAAATATGAAGAAGAGGTACAACAAGAGAACACATGAGGAGATGTTCTGGTGAGTTTTTATGAAGATGGTGAGTTTTAGTGGTGTTTAGTGGTGTTAGGGCGGCCACCTGTCTCTCTTTTGTCCATTTTGTCTTCTGTGTGACAAATTTAAAGAATGTCCCACTTTTTCATTGATTACACATGAATTATAAAAAGTCAGATTTACAAACATGATTTTTCCAAAAAGTCCAGACTTTTTGGCTGTTCTTGCTCTCTGGCATGGAACATGCTGTGACCTTTTGCTATTCCAGTCCCTCTCTGTATTACAATGAATATAAACTGAAAATCATATGGTGTTGTTGCAATAATTATCTATGAGCTTACATTTCCAGACCCATTTCCAGATGTCCCACCACAGTCAAAAACCTGTACCTATTTTGATACACTTTGAGGTGGTCACCCTAGAAGGAGATATTCACATGCAGATGTTTAGGTGGAGATGTGAGGTAGAAGATAGTGTATGCTTTGGAGGGAGATGTTCTGGTGGAGATGTTTAGGTGCAGATGTTTACGTGGAGATGTGACATAGAAGATAAAGTATGTTTTAGATGGAGATGTTCTGGTTCAGATGTTGTGGTGGAGATGTGAGGTTGAAGGCAACATATACTTTAGATGTAGATGCAGATGGAGATTTTTAGCTGCAGATGTTTAGGTGGAAATGTGAGGTATACTTTAGGGAAAAATGGAGATGTTGTAATGGAGATATGAGGTCTAAGGTAACATATGCTATAGATAGATATGTTGCAGTTATCTGGAGATGTTCTGAAGGATAGATGCAGCAGGGTGTGTTCCAAAGGAGATGTTGTGGTGCAGATGTTCTAATGGTATATTGTTCTGGTGTATATATATCTTACCCTGGGTATGACACTGGCTTTCTTCTGCACAGTTAGCTCTGTGTCTCCATCATCCAGGAAACCGTCCAGAACGTCAACCTGAGCGGGACAGTACATTATTGATATCACTAATATGATTTAAACAAAGGACAGAAACAGTGATTACTGTGCAAATATTTAACCCTTTGCTCACACCTCTCTGCACCTTCTACTGCTCCTGTCAGACCATAGACTGTATATATGAATGGACATAACTATCCCACTCACCACCAAATTCCAAACAGGAAGTGAGCCTTCGCACGATACGGCTCCATCAACTCTGTCTCTGTTTCACTTTCTAGTGAAAAAACGTGGCCCCTCTCTTCATAACTGCTGCTATCAGACTCGCCATTCTGACCTTAAAATGTTCGTATTAACCTGCTCTGTCTGATTTGCTCTTTGGTTTGGCTATGATACTTGTAGTCAGAATTCCGAATAAGAAAGTCAGCTCCAAATTAGCCACCATAACTGGTAGCCTGGATGAGTTTCATGGAGTTGAATGCTGTAGGTGATGTCACACTCACTCAGTCCAGTTCTTTATAGAGTCTATAAGTCAGACAAAACTACAGCACATGTCCATGATGATTTAAATGTAACAGAGCACACCCTGAAACAAAACAAATCTATGGGAGGATTTTATTTTAGAACTTCACCCTTAAAGGCAGAATATATATATATATATATATATATATATATATATATATATATATATATATATATATATATATATATATATATATATATATATATATTGTTTGTTGAACAGAGCTGTCCTCCTGAACAGAGCTGTCCTCCACCTCCCCAGACACCTCCCTATGTCACTGAGAGGACATAGACCTGTAATGTGGACCAAACCTCAGGACCAGTCCAGATTTAAAAAGCCTCAGAATGACATCAGTGAAAACCTTTAAAATAAACCACTTTCCTTTTAAAAGTTGTGATTTTCAAACTGTACATCAAGGACTTCCTAAGAAAATATTTGACCTTCTGAGAACCACCAGATCTAAACTAGAAGTATAACAAGACTATTCCAGCTCTAAATCAGGTCTAAACCAAAACTATTCCAGTTCTAAATCAGGTATAAAACAAGACTATTACGGATCTAAATCAGGTCTAAACTAGGACTATTCCAGGTGTAAATCAGGCCTAATCCAGATCTAAAGCAGGTCTAAAACAGAACTATTTCAGGTCTAAATCAGATCTAAGCCAGGACTATTCCAAGTCTAAATCAGGTCTAAGTCTAACCTGTGAGTGAGTGACCTTTACTGCAACAGCTCAGACCTACCAACTGTCTTTTAATCATTGCTCTGGATACCTGCAAGGTTTAGGATATCTGTACAGCTGCAGGGTCTCTCTCTGTATTTGCTATAATTATTATTCATATAGCACCAAATCACCAAAGTTAGTTCCTACTTTACTTTGTGAATTTTGACCTGCAGCGTGTGCCATCTGCATGGTCACTGTTTTCTGTACAGCTGCATGGCCACTCTATTTCATACACCTGCATGGTCACATTTTTCTCTACACCTCCAGGGTCTGACATCTCTGTTTACCTGCATGGTCACTCTTCTTTGTACATCTACATGGACACTCCTCTCTATACACCTGTATGGTCACTCTTCTCTGTATACCTGCATGGTCACTCTTCCCTGTACACCTGCATGGTCACTCTTTGCTGTACAACTTCATGGTCACTCTTGTCTGTACATCTGCATGGATTATCTTCTCTATACACCTGTGTGGTCACTCTTCTCTGTACACCTGCATGGTTACTCTTCTCTGTACAGCTGTGGGGATTAGTCAGAGCCTGGTTTTATTGATTCTGTGATGAGGGAGTTGTGTTCCTTCCATTACAGATAATGTGATGCAGTGGATCAGATGCGGCGCTCATAAACAGTGAGTCATAATCAGAGTAAATATCAACATTAAATGCGTGTTTCAGAAACAAAACCTGAAACAACCCAGAGACAGAACATATGAGAGCAAACCTTAAACAAAAAAATACCACTCTGTACATTTACTGGACCAGTTTAATCCGTTTGACTCAAGGTCCATTTTAATAGTAATTCATGTTTATGTTCATTTATTAAATATGGGACAGTGCACATTTATCAACATGAGTTAGTCCAGCATGTAAATGTGCCACAGATTGACATGCAGGCTCTTCTTCATCTATAGTCCCATTGACAGGTTGATGACAGAAAACAGGACAAGCACAAAACATTCAGTCCATACACTTGACATACAGACCTTAAGTTCAGTGAGATATATAATATAGTCATATTAGTCAAAAGAGACAGAAAAAACTGAAAAAAATCACAATCTCACAACAAGACAGACATTCTGTGTTAAAACACAGGTGAGTCCATGTTATGCCCTCATAACACTATACATCTCTCATAAACAGTCTACGGGTTTAGTATTTGTGAGTGCATGTGTTTATTATTTCTGCTGAAATTTTCAAATATAATCATTGTTTTTCATGTGAGTCTGAGCAGTTTGGCAAAATGTGAAAAATCACATCAAGGTACAAGCTCAGGAAAATATTTTTGTTGTAATATTTTTGCTGATTTAATTCAAAATTCAGTCCTGGTTCAATCCTGGTTTAGTCCTGGTTTGGTTCTAGTTTAGTCCTGGTTCAGCCCTGGTTTAGACGTGGTTAGTCCTGATTTCATCCTGGTTTACTCCTGGTTTAGTCCTGCTTCAGTCCTAATTTCATTCTGGTTTAGTCCTGGTTCCGCCCTGGTTCAGCCCTGGTTTAGTCCTGGGTTAGTCCTGGTTCAGTCCTAATTTCGTCCTGGTTTAGTCCTAGTTCAGTCCTGGTTTAGTCCTGGTTTAGTCCTGGTTGAATCCTGGTTCAGACTCACCAGTTCTCTCTGGCTCAGCCCCAGGGCGGATGCGGCTACGTTCTCTTCATCTTGCACACGTGACCTTTGACCCTGGCAGAGCACGGACAGACACAAAGACAGCATCACGGCGACACGCACAGTCTCCATGGTAACCAAAAAACTCCAGAATTTTTTTAATTAAAAATTTACAAAAAAAACAAAACTGTGGTCTGGTCTTCAATGGTGAGATTCGGGTTAGCAGCAGATTCAATGTACTGTGAATGGAGCCACCAACGAGGAGTCAAGGGCTGGTCTTCTCTGGTCTGGTCTTGGTCTGGTTCTTGGTCTGGTTCTTGGTCTGGTCTTGGGTCTGGTTTATGTCCGATCTTTGGTCCAGGGCTTTTATAGCCAGACTCTGCCCTGAGGGGTGTGGCCTGCAGCGGGGGGTGGGGTTTGAGTGACGGAGGGAGAGTGACTTTAGGATGAGAGAGGAAGCGTCTGGGGAGAGTGTGACGTCTGCTCCCACAGAAACAATCAACAAGAGGAGGAGAGGGTCAGACGAGGAGTTTCAGAGGAGCAAAAGAGGAGAGGAAGAGTGGAGGAGGAGAGGGGAGGGTCAGAGGAGCAGAGGAGGAGAGGTGAAGAGGAGAAAAGGAGCAGAGGAGCAAAAGAGGAAAGGAGGAGCAGAGGAGGTGAGAAGGAGAGAAGCAGAGGAGGAGAGGAGCAGAGGAGTAAAGAGGCAGCAGAGGAGAGGAGGAGAGAAGTAAAGAAGCAGCGGAAGAGAGGAGCACCGAAGGAGAGGAGCAGAGGAGTAGAGGCATAGAGAAGGAGAGGGGCAGAGGAGGAGAGAGGATCAGAGGAAGAGAGGAGCAGAGGAGAAGAGGAACAGAGAATGCAGGTTGGGGGTTAAACTCTTGATCAATATTTGACACAGACTAATGAGCTGTAAGTGATTCAGGTCTAAGTCTCTGAGTCTCTGAGTCTCTGGTTTAGACCTGGTCTGGGTTGAGTTTTATATTTTTAATTTCTATGTATTTTATGTATTTATTTAATTGTGATATTTGTTACTTCTGATCTTCAGAAATTTTTTTTTGTTTAGTTCAGAATCAGGAAGAGAAAATCCAAAGCACTTTAATTCTGTGGGGCATTAACTGTAACACTGAACATATTTACATCACCATGTTTCCTTTTATTGTTTTGAAAATGCTATATTCACACAAATCAATGAATTAACAAATTTTACTTTAGTTTTTGATGCTCTGAGTCTCCCCTGCCATTGCTCCCTACACTAAGTCACTACCCCTTCAGAGCAACATGACAAGACAATGTGTGCATCCCCCGAATGAAGCTACTGCACATCGTATCAGGTTTGGCAAGTTACTGTGCACAGCTTTGTATCATGTTTTTGTATATTTATGGATAATTGTTGAATGTTGATGATGGAACAACTTTATATCATGGTAGAAAGATCAATAATATAAATTTTGCACAATATCCCCTCTTTAAACTAAAAATCAAATCCTGAGATTTTGCCAGGATCCATTCCTGGCATTTTCTTCTCTCCCTCTCCTTCTCTCCTCTGTGCCCTCCTGGGAGTGGCTTGGATGCTGGCACACCGGTCTCCTATCAACTAGACATCAGCTGCAGTATAAGAAGCATGGCTCTCCACCCACTCATCACCAGTTCGTTGTTGCTGCTTCTATTGTTAAGTTTCGTTTGCGCTGAGCTTTTTGGATTTTTTTTTTTATACTTTTGTAAATGTGACTTTTTTTTCCCCTGCATCCAGGTGTCAGCTACCATCCTGTCTGCCTCATATTCTGCATGCTTCATAACATGCCTGTCTCGTAACCTGCCTGCCTGTCTTCTTAAATGTGCATTGCCACAAACCTGCTCCACCTGGGTCATTGTACACTGTGACATTACGAGCTGGCCAGAAATGGATCCAGTGGAACCAGATCCCATAGTCAAAGCCATCACCAGTCAATGGGCTGCCTTCGGGTAGCTCACCGAAGGTGGGGAGTGGGTTCCTTAGTTTTCAGTCAAAAGCCAGTAACTTGCACTACAGACAGTTAAAAAATGGCTTATATTATGGCTGGCCTTTAGCGGTAGAATGTGGGACACAAGGCAGCAGCACAGGTGTGATCCACAATTTAAATTTCTTTTTCCATCCATTATCAAAGTGCAACATGCATTGTGCAAATGGGGGTTGGAGGAGCAGTGTCTCCTCCAGCAGCAGAGCATGGTATGTTGGTTTCAGGCCCTTTATATACTGTCCCACTAATTGGATAAAACTATTGTTAATTAATAGGGGTGTTTAAAAAATAACATGAGCTCTTTAAAACTCAAAAACCTCCATAAAACCCATAAACCAAATTAACTTCATACATATATTACACGCATAAACCCTAAAACCAGACACCAAATATACTTAAAACCCATAAACCTATAAAATACCCAACATGCCTCCCCTACACATTCCCTGCCTTGCTCCTGCCCCGGAACCTTTTTAAGGGAGCTTGTTTCCTCTGGGACATCTTTGACACTTGGACACAAGGACACAGGAGGTAAGTCAGATATTCTTAAAACACTATTCACTAGTGATGGTGAAACTGAAACCTCATGAAACATTGAACCACTTTGAGACAACTGCACTGAAAATGACGCACTGCTTCGAATCATTTGACAGTCAGAAGAGCGACATCTGCTGGATTTGTGTGTGTAATGCATTTGTGCGGATTTGACGTAAAGCTTTTGTGAACCTTGCTCACCCCCTTCCTCTAACCCCCACTCCCCTTTTCTGTGACTTTTATCTGGATGAATTTTATCACTTCCATTTTATTTTTATTCTCTTATAACTTATTCTTCTGTTTACTATGGAATTGTTTTACATTATTTTGTGTCAATTTGTGTTTAAATTAAGTTGCTTTTCCCACTTTGGCGCAACTCACTTTTAAAAGTGCTATACTTTCTAATAAAAAAATTTACTTTTCAAACTGGTGTCTTTGTGTCCTGTACTTATATCTATGTATTAGCTGTACTCTGCTTCAGAGGCATTTTAAACTGGAAAAACTGGAGAATAAAATGATGTGGTTAAGCAACTGGGATAGTGATAGTGCAATTGTAGTTTTTCTGAAATTGGAACATTTTTGAAAAAGGTGTCGGGGGTGTGAGTGGGGGAAATGTGAGATAAGGTATTTGTAAAGTTTTAGGCACCCACGAGCGCTCTTCAAGACCATACCCCTGCCGCGCTGGCGGACATCGATAAGCAGCAGGACGGTGAAGGCCGAGTAACCATCCATGACCTGGGCAGGAGGCGGGGGATCGGCCAGATGGCAAAGGTCACTAGTGTGGACGGGCTTGATCTGGGACAAGTGGAAAGTAGGATGGATGTGGATGGATGGAGGAAGTTGCAGTTGTACGGCGGACTGATTGATGGTTTTAGTGACTTTGAATGGACCCAGGAAGCGAGGGGAAAGTTTATGGGAGTCAATTAAGTCGGATGGTCTTAGAGGATAGCCAAACAGTTTGACCGAGCTGGTACTTGGGAGTGGGAGTGCGGTGCTGGTCTGCCGCCATCTTGGTACGTGCCCCTGCCTGGAGGAGTGCGGTCCTAGTCTTTTTCCAGACTCTGCGGCAGCACTGAAGGTGATGTTGGATGGAGGGAACAGCCAGGTCTTTCTCCTCCGACGGGAAGATCGGGGGCTGGTAATCGAGGGAGGCCTGGAACGGGGACATGCCCGTGGCCAAACTCACCAGAGAGTTATGGGCATACTCAATCCTGGGTAAGAAGGAGCTCCAAGCCGAGGGGTTAGAGGAGACCACACATCGCAGACTGATCGCAGGCGTGGCAAGAAGGATTGTGGCCAGATTGTTCTGTTATTATTTATGTATTATGTTTATTTACAAAAGTGAATCCAACAAGCCAATGAAGGTAGATCAGATGAGGAGCAGGGAACGGGGTGCAAGCCAGGGTCCAGGGGTGTGACGTAAAGTGCAGAGATGAAGACGAGGAAAACAGTACCGGTGCAGGGAGGCAGGGTCAGGAGCAGAATCAGAGGCAAGGGAGCTGAGCCGGTCCAGGGAGCGGGATCTGGAGAGCAGCAAGAATCCAATGAGCAGGGAAAAAACAGGCAAAAACATGAACTAAACCAAGCAAGGTAATAGTCACGTTGACACGCAGACGATCTGGAACTTAGTGTCTGGTCCTGGCTCCTCTTATACACCGCCGGGGTGATTGATGTTTATAGACGCCAGGTGCGCACGGGAGGAGCAAGGAACTCCGCCCAGCTCTAGACTCAGGCAGGTGAGGGAGGGAAGGAGCAACACACGAGGCAAGGAAATGCAGGGATCATGACAACTCAACATTATTGAATCCCAAGATAACTCTGCATTATTTGCCATCATTGACAGAATCTCCAAATCAGTCCATTTTGGTGCTGTAGCCAAACTTCCGTCAGCACAAGAAACTGCAGATCTGCTTATCCAACATATTTTCCATATTCATGGGATCCCTCTGGATATAGTTTCTGACAGTGGCTCACAATTTGTTTTCAGAGTCTGGAAAAGATTTTGTCAAGCCTTGTTAACCAAGGTGAGTCTGTCTTCTGGGTTCCACCCTCAGACTAATGGCCAGTGTGAGAGCGCAAACCAAGACTTTGAAGCTATTCTTTGCTGTGTTGCTGCTCAGGAACCGAGCAGTTGGAGTACTTATCCTCCATGGGTTATTTAAAAAAAAAAAAACTTTTCTAAAAGATTTAAAAATATATTTTTTTTCCTGTTTCCAGGTGCCAGCTACCATCCTGTCCGTTCCTGTCACTGTTGCAACACTGAGGGAGCCTTGTGCACTTGAGAAGTGTTTTGCCCAAGGAAAGGTTTAGTCCAGGTTTAGTCCAGGTTTAGTCCAGGTTTAGCACAAGAAACTGCAGATCTGCTTGTCCAACATTAGTCCAGGTTTAGTCCTTGTAGTTCATTAGTTTGTCTCAAAGGATTTGTCTCCTTGGTGATAGGTCGGACGTCAGAGGTTGGCCCCGGGGGACATCTCAGACGCAGGTATGTGATGTCATCAATGAAAGGGTCACAGGTCATGGGATTTAATTAAAGGAACCACATGTTTCAAACTCAATAAACATAACCAATCTGTGTCCTGATTGGCTGTTTCAGATTGTGGAATGTGATGTTGTACTCTCAGATGGGGTCAGTTTTTCCTATTGATCACATTGCACTTTACCAAGAAATATCCAAAAGATAAATTCACAAATATTGAACCTCATCATTTCTATTAGAGACTAGACCCACGAACTCACTGTGTTACAACACAAATCTGCATTTGAACAACATTCATTTTAACTGCCTCCATCTGTATTAAATATGATTGGCCTATAGAATATTGTGATGTCATTTGAAACACAGTGATGTCCAATGGGTTAAATATGATAACTGAATACATTCCACTAATGAAACTAATGCACATTGCATCAGTTACCAGGTTGCTGTGTAAAGTTATGTATCATGTTTTTGTATATGCACGTAGTTGCTCTGGAGAGATCACTAAAAATAATACCCATGTATGGATGACATGACAGAGTATCTGTCAGCTCCTTCCTGTCCCTTTAAGGATTAAGACAAAAAGGGATAAAGGTCCTAACAATGAGAGGAATGCGGGAAACTCTTTGGAATTAAGTTCTCGACCTAAGCCATGGAAAAAACCAAGATGTGTCAAGGGGCCGTCCTAGAGTCTCATAGGGCATAAGTATAGGTGTACTTCTTTGTTCATGGTCTTTCTCACATTGGCTCAGAGAATACCCAAATTCTGTCTGCAATTGGCATATACTCTGTTTTTGTAATAAATAGCGTTACACTATCAGAGTCCTTTGGGTAATTTCCTGAATACATCCCACTCTGGACCTCCGGGCTTCTACTAAAGGTGAGCTGCTGTATGCAAATTAAACCACAACATTGTTTACAACACATGTGTCAAACTCAAGGCCCGCGGGCCAAATGTGGCCCTTCACATCATTTTATGTGGCCCTCAACAGGGTAAATTAAAAGATATGATGGTCTTGAAATGTCATTTTATCAGGATATACACAGTTGCAAGGCCATATTTTTACATCTAGGCAAATGAATATGCAATGTTTGTAACTGGAATAAGTAATAAATACAGAGACAGTGAATTAACAAGTTAAAAAGTATTTAGATTTATTTTACATCTGGCCCTTTGAGGGCAACCATTTTGCTGATGTGGCCCTCGGTGAAAATATGTTTGACACCCCTGGTTTACAATATACAAATGTAATACATAGCTTATTTTAAAACTGTCAACTGGATAAATTGTTGTAAGTTTGAAGACATTTCGCTGCTCATCCAAGCCGCTTCTTTAGTTCTGAAGTTCTGAAGAAGCAGCTAGGATGAGCAGCAAAATGTCTTCACTCTTACAACGATTTGTCCAGTTGACAGTTTTAAATTTCGTCTTTTGCTATGAATCAGACCTGAACAAATGAGGGATTACACAGGCATTGCTTATTTTCTTACAAACTATTTTCTTACATCTGAGTCATCTGAATGAACCTGCAGCTGCAGGTCGGGGTCGTGTCTCTGATATGTGCAGGACAGTAAAGTTGTTTAAAACCAAACTGACTCTGTGGGAGGCACAGAAAGTGTTGTTTTTCTCTCATCCATAGATTTTTGCACTTTATTTTATTCATTTCAATCCAATTATGTTTTAAAAATATTTTAGTTGAGTGACTGATAGAAAATCGCTGATATTATTTATTTCTTTGAAGTAAATTGATCCTACTTTTGTCATTTCCCTGAGAAAATATACTGATGGTGCCTTGAATAATCCTGCTTCATTCATTTAATGTGCATGTTATGGGGATTTTTATATAAAGGAAGTTTGTCTTTTGTGCCTGTTGAAAATTAAAAATTACGGTCATTTAAAATTTTTTCAATGAACATTCGATCAGTCCGGCCCTCGGCTTGTAGCAAATTTTTTCATTTGGCCCCCTGTCAATTTGAGTTTGACACCCCTGGGTTAGACTTTTCCACTAAAACACAGATCAGAGAACATCATTTTGGTGAAGTTTATAATGTTACTTCCTGTTTGGACACGGGCAGAAGATGTGACATACATAGAAATAATGCCATAACTGTTACCTAGCAACCATAATGTAAACAAGCTCTCATTTGATTTGAGCCTTAATGAAGACAAGTGGAGTTACATATTTGGTATCTGTCTCTGTACAGCACTGAAAACAATTTGTTTATGAAATATAGAGATCAAGTGGATCAGAAACTTCTATCTAGCATGTATTCAGTCACATCATTATTATTGCTTAAAAACATTGAAAATAGAAATTCTTACGGTGAGCACACTCAGCTCTCCACAGATCTGATATGCAAATCTGCCTGGCTGCATCATTTGCAAATTTCCATAGAGATAGATCCTTACATGGAACACTCCAAGCAAACAGCATTTCCATCGCGACAAGTGAGTGTACCCTCCGGAAAAAGTGACACTGCAGCTTTTACACAATAATAAACAAACCAGAAAAAGCACATGAGAAACCTGCACAGCTGCCCTGGGACAGACTGATAGAAGTGAGACTGCCAATGTGGTCCACAGGCCCCTCCCACCACCCAAGCTCACGCACCACATTCAGACACAGGCAGATAATGTGTCTTACCCAAGGCCAAATCAGCAGGCTCCTGTTTGCTGCTCACTGTCACATTCCAGCTTCTTGCACGATGCAAACCTTGCCTGCTCCTGCTGCTTTCTTCTTTACTATGCTTTTTAATCATTTAACCTCTTCCATTGCTAGAAAATGTTTCTAGTTATGATTAAAGTTTAAAGTAAACCAAGACTTTTAAGCCATTTTTTAAATTTTTTAAAGGAATTCTTTCTGTGAACTCTGTCGGAACTATCAACAACAAATTAATCAATTAATACTCGTCTGAAAGCAGAGATAAAGCAAGGTATCTTCTTTGAAACAGAAACAAATGCTGGAGGAAAAGTAGGCTAAACTCAAAAAAGAAAAGGAGGAGCTAGAAATGCAAACAGCACTGGCAGAAAATGAGGTACAGCTCAAGATCCTCGGTGAATTTGAAGATGGCAACGCCAAAGCATGAGGTCGTGATGGAATGAATGCTGAATCACACACAGATCAAAACCTGCCAGCTCCCAACCAGTTACTGAGTCAACCCCTACACCATAAAGACCTGCACAGCATACTAACATGTTCCAAAGTGCACCAAGAACAAGTGCTGCTAATGCTAAACAATCACAGACAGGAGAAAGATTACAAAACATTGTTGAAGTACTAACAAAACAGTAAAAGTTAGCAACCTTGCCACCTATTAACATTCCTGTGTTTAAAGGAGATCCTTTGGAGTATCAGTTTTTCATCAGGGCTTTCGAACATGGTGTGGAGGACAAAACTGAAAGTAACAAGGACAGATTGTACTACCTGGAGCAGTACACAAGTGGACAGCCAAGGGAGCTGATTAGGAGTCGTCTGCACATGGATCCCACACATGGGTATAATGGACTAATAATAGACGATTGGAAGAACACTTTGGAAATGCCTACAAGATTTCAGTGGCATACATGAATAAAGCTCTGAACTGGCCCACTATCAAGTCGGATGACAGAGAATCTCTCCACATTTTTGGTCTCTATCTCACAGGATGTCTCTACACAATGAGTGACATGGATTTCATGGAGGAGCTCGATAACACAGCTAACATGCATGCTATCATTGCCAAGCTTCCATACAAACTGAGACAAAGGTGGAGAATGTTTGCATGTGGAATACATGAGTGGGAACAACGCAGAGCCAAGTTTGAAGACCTTGTGAATTTTGTCAATAAGTAAGCCAAAGAAGATTTGCACCTGCTGTTTGGAGACATTAAGGATGGCACAGCTAGGAGGTTGCTAAGGACAAGTAGTAACAAAAGAGGCTTCACTACAGCAGCAACTTTCACCAGTAACCAAAAAGATAACCCAAAAGCAAAGAGTAAAGCTAGCGGCAAGGAGGTTTGTGCATTTTCTAAATGCTCTTTTGTCATGGTGCTGAGCATGCAAAGGAACAGTGCAAGAAAATGAAGAAATCCCTTCATAAAGAAGATTGACTTCTTGCAAACTAAAGGTCTGTGCTTCAGTTACCTAAAACAAGGACACATGAGTAACTCATGCAAGGAGAAAATGAGTTGCCAGGTTTGCTCACAGTCACATCCTACTGTGCTACACTTAAAGACAAAGGTGCTACCAAAGATACAGAGCTTGAAGTGGAATCAAGTGGAAACAAAGAAAGACCATCAGAATCAGTTGTGAATGGATTTGTGGGAATGGATACATCAGCTCACAATGGAGAAGACACAGGACACACCTTGGCTATGGTACCAGTTCAAATCAAATCCAAAAGAAGATAAAAGGTAATGCAAACCCATGCTTTCCTCGATTGCAAAAGTACTGCCTGCTTCTGTACTGAAGAGTTAATGCAAGAGCTCAGTCTCACAGGCAGAAACACAAACATTTTACTAAAAACTATAGGAGAAGAAAGGGTCATTAGTATTTATATTGTGTCTGGATTGGAAGTGAACAGATTAGACACCAATGACTTTCTAGAACTGCCAGACGTGTATAATCACAGTGACATTACAGCATCCGTTGAAAACATTCCTTCACAAGATTATGTGAACAAGTGGCCCTACCCCAACAAGTGCCTGTCCCCAAGATTCTCCTTACTGGGACTGCACCTAAAGCAATTGAACCTTGGCAGGTTGTTGCCAGTGAAAATGGTGGTTCATATGCTGTGAAGACAAGGCTTGGCTGGACACCTAATAGGAAAAGCTTCTCAAAGTGCAACTGGACTGATACAGGTTTCAGCTAATCACATTTCAGTAAGCACACTTGACAAGCTCTGAATTCAGCAGTTTAAGAGTGACTTCCCTGAATGTGGAAAGGATGAGAGCAGGAAATGTCAAGAGAGGACTTGCAGTTTCTTGAATTGGTTACACAATCAGCCACTCTTGTGGATGGACATTACAGCATTGCCCTGAAACAAATACGTTCAAATGGACAACAACCTCAAAGTGGCTGAGCAACATGCTTTGAACTTAAAGCAAAAGTTTTTGAAAAAAGATCCTCATTCCACACAGAATACTCAATGTTCATGAGTAACATTATTGAAAAAGAATATGCTGTGAAAGTGCCCAACAAAGATCTCAGTCGCACCGATGGTGTGGTCTGGAAATCAATTCAACAGTCAAGTGAATGATTGTTTAAAGTCTGTGCGCTCAGAGGAGGAACCTGTGCCGCTATACCATAATTTGAGAGCAGTATGTCAAACAGGTGGATTCAGACTCACAAAGTGGATAAGCAACAACAGAGTAGTGTTGTCTGCAATCCCAGAAGATGAGAGAGCAACAGAAGTTAAAGATCTTGATCTGGATCAGGATGTACTTCCCATGGACAGAACTTTGGGAGTTCATTGGTGCATTCAGTCTGACAGCTTCAGGTTCAGGATCATATTGTCAGACAAAGTTCCCACCAAGCGGAACATCTTATCCATTGTTAGTTCAGTTTTTTAGCCATTGGGGATCCTAGTCATCTTACAAGCAAAGAAGATCCTGCAAGGACTTTGCATGTGGAAAATTGGCTGGGATGTTGTCATACCAGATGATCTTGCTCATATATGGTTTGAGTGGAAGAACGAGCTTCACCAACTGGAGAACATTAATGTCCCAAGATGTTATAAACCTGTGGGCTTTGGCGAGGCAGTCAGCAACCAGCTGCATCACTTTGCCGATGCTAGTGAAGAGGATTACGGGACAGTTAGCTACTTGTTACTAAGAAACAGCAGTAAGTGATGAACAAGTAATTGTTCATTTGTGTTAGGAAAGGGAAGAGTGGTCCCACTGAAACCCATGACAGTCCCGTGCATGGAACTGACCGCAGCCACTATGGCAGTTCTCATGGTCAAAGTCTTGAGATCTGAACTGCATCTTCCACTCCAGACATCAGTGTTATGGTCAGACAGTCCCACAGCGCTTAAATACATTTGCAACACAACAAGTAGATTCTGTATCTTTGTTGCTAATCGTGTAGATGTTATCTTGAAGTGTTCCCATCTAAATCAGTGGAGGTACGTCGACACCTCACAAAACCCCTTCAGATTTTGCATTGAGGGGACTTAAGGCAGAGAACTTCATTCAAAGCCATACTTGGTTACAGGGGCCGGATTTCCTCGGTAAGCCCATGGAAGGAATGGCCTGTGAATCTGCAGTACCTCGGAGACCTAACCACAGAGATAACCCAGAGGTAAAGAATACCCTGGTCTGTGCCAATGTAGTTGAAGGAAAAAAAGATGCACTGCAGGAGTTACTACAATACTTCTCCTCATGGTTTCACCTCAAGAAAGCAGTTGCATGGATTCTGAACTGAAGGTGTAACGGGTGAAATTGTAGCAGGAGTAGGCGTGACTCTTCAGAGGTGAAGGCTCATAGTGCGGTGCGTAAGGACGTGTAACCCAGGTTAAAATTCTCTTATTAAAACCTTATATAAAAGCCACATTTATATATTTATTTCTGCCTTCCGCGTCTCTCACATAAGGCACGTTACATAACCGCGCCCCTAATCACGTGACCCGAGTCCGCCAATCACAGCTCACAGAGGGTCTTTTCAACCTGTGTCGGCAGCTCCCTAGTCAGAGTTGTGGAGGAAGCTGCCGAGGCAGCTGTGAAAAGAGCTGACCTCCGGTCCCTGGGGAGTCCGTTTGCCGCCATCACTCGATGCTAAACTGAGGAATTGGCCAGGTGTTCTTGATCACCATGGCGAGCTAAGACCAGAACCTACAGCTTCATCACCCTACGGGTCTGGTAGGAGGCTGACACAGCCTGACCCCCCCACTCTTTCTATCTGTCGCTGACTTTTTAACTATAATCAAAGCCAATGGACACTATTCTAACGGACAATACAAATGGATACAAAGCAAAGAACTCATACTCTCAAATACTGAAAAGTCAGTAATAAGTGGACGCCACCTGTACGGATTACTTTTCTTTTTTTTTTTTCCTTTTTGTTGCAACCAACTCATCTCAACCAACTAGAACTTAGTGCACCTATCACATCTTACCGGTTCAAATCTGCAGACTGTAAATTTTACTATTTTGTGTTTTGGTATTTTTGTTTCTGTAAATATTATTTTGTAATACAATTCACTATAATATATGGTACCAGCGCCAAACATAATTCCTGCCTCCTGTCTGCATTTCTTACTTACTACACCAGCTCCAGCAGTCAAATCTAAATCTTCTGATCTCAGTCAAACGCAGCCCAATTCACACAATAACTTTTCTTTTTATTAATAACGAATTAATAAATATAAGTTCAAATACATGCTACAGACGCACCCCCTTTTACTACTTGCTTTCGATCGAAAACACGGCATGTCTCTTGCAGCGTAGAGACATTAAACAGCTTGTGTATGTTATTAGACTACCTCCAGCCATCCACCACACGGATAGAAGTAGCACTACGGACTTGATTCATGGGTGTTAAGTTAAAGGAAGATGAGTACAAACATTTGAACTCAATCTTTGTCAAAGGAACGTGAGCAGTTTGATACCTGTTACTGTTTTTTATGCCAACAGTTAACAATGGATGACCTCACAGCAGCTGAGAAAGCAATTATTTACTACTGCCAAGTAAAAACCTTTTCAAAAGAGTTTGATGCAATCAACCAAGGTCAAGGCGTAAAAAGAAGTAGTAGTGTTTTCAAGCTGAATCCAATCTTCATGTCACAAGACTTATCATCAGAGAAATACATGAGAACCTGGCTCACTAGGATCGCAATCACATACTGTCCAAGTTGAGAACTAAGTATTGGATTCCTGGTCCCAACTCTGCAATAAGAGAGATTGTCCCAAAGTGCATAGTCTGCAGGTGTGCACAAGGAAGCAGGACAACAACAAATGTCCAACCTTCCTAGAGACAGAGTCCTGCCAGATGACCCTCCGTTTACTAACACAGAAGTGGACTACTTTGGTCCTTTTGAGGTGAAGTGTGGCCGAAGTATTTATTTATTTTTTATTTATTCATTTATTTGACTGGGACAATGCGTATTAATGAACAAACATGAAAACATGAAAGTAAATACACAAAATTATAGCCAAGGGCTAATTTAGGTCTGTTGTTCCAGGGGCTGGGGTCACAAGTATGGTGCAGACATATGGCGTTATATTCACCTTCCTGACCATCCGTGCAGTACAGTTGGAGATGGCGTCTTCATTGGATACAGATTCATTTATCCACACTCTTCTTTGCTTCATAGCTAGAAAAGGCCAAGTAAAGATCATCCATTTGAAATAGGAATTAATTTCATCGGTGCTGAATGAGAGCTCAAGAGAGCCATGGACCATTCAATGGATGTTCAATCCTCCCAATGGGTCTCACAAAGGAGGTGTTTGGGAGAGATTAATTCCATAATTCCATAAAGAAACTCCTGAGTGCAACCCTGAATTTGCAGACACTGGTTAAAGAAGGCCTGTACACTCTACTATGGGAGGCAGAAGCCATTATCAATAGTCAACCAATAACTAAGGCATCCAGTGACCCAAATGGTCTTGAGGTGCTTACACCCAACCACCTCTTGCTTCTCAAGACCAAACCCTCCCTGCCTTCTGGTCTGTTTGATAGATGGGATCTCTATGCCAGGAAAAGATGGAAACAAATTCAGTATATGTCCGATATTTTCTGGAAATGGTGGACAAGAGAATGTTTGCCCCTGCTCCAAGAGTGGCAGAAATGGACTCGTCCAACCCGCATCTTTGCGATATGGAGACACTATGCTCGTCATTGACGACTCTTCCTCACGCAATTCCTGGGTAGAGTGGTTCAGATAACCCCAAACAAGGATGGCACGTCACGTGAGAGTCAAAACTAAGACTAATACACTGGACAGGCCCATTACAAAGATTTTTCTCTGGCTCCTCTTATCCACGGCAGGTGGTGTTGATTGCGCTGATGGGCTTCAGGTGCACACGGGAGGAGCCAGGAACTCCGCCCAGCTCCAGAGTCAGGCAGGTGGGGGAGGGGAAGGAGAACACAAGAGGCAAAACATGGAACAGGAACATGTGGATCATGACATGTGTACAGTAGATTTGTATGCTTTGGCTCCACATGTTTATGTTTGAGAATTGTAACAGGATCACAATTAAGCACCAGTTTGGGAGCCAAGTCTAATTCATAGATATTAATGCATGCAAATTTACAGAGTGTAGTGTTGATATTTTGTTATAAATGTTGTTTTATGTTTACATGAATCATTTCATATTGAGAGATTTAATATTTGATTTATATAAATAAGCTAATTTATTTTAATGCATTAATGTTGATGTTAAATATCTTACAAATGTTATTATTTAAGCTTTGGAAATGTGCTTAGTTGAGGGAGCACATAAAAACGGAGCCAAATGGTTTTCCTACCGTAGTATTGTTTATTTTTGAGAAGGACTTGATGTGAATACTACTCTTTTTACATCAGAGTCCAGTGAAAGTCATTTTTTCGTTAATAAAAATACTCGAGTAACACCAATGGACAAGCAAAAACCAGACCTCAACCCGCACAAAGGAAGGGCCAGAGAGCCGAGCGGGAATGGTGCAAGTCAAAGCTCCGTCTTCATTATGAGATTTACAGAGAAAAGATGTACAACTACAGTTTATGCAGAACAAGGAAGAGGTATTTTTCTGATATTGTTGGAAGTTGCAGTAACAACTCTCATGTCCAGATTAACAAAACCATCCAGCTCCACTGCCATTAGAACTAATTTCCACATCTAAGTTCAATGAGTTTGCAGTATTCTTTAATGGCAAGGTCCATGGAATTTAAAATGTCGTCAATTCCACAATACACATAACACCCCTGCAGCTACTTAGACACTGGAAGTTGACTCACTTTGCAACTGTAACTGACAAAACTGTCCAAGAGATCATCTACATGCTGCCTCGATGTGTTACTCACTAGATTTCTAAAGTCTGTTCTCAATAGTTTACTATCCCCACTCACTTGCATAGTTAACAAGTCACTTCAATCTGGAACATTCCCAAGAGCTTTGATAACTGCAGTTATCAAGCTTCTCCTAAAGAAGAGAAGTCTTGATGCTGTTTTTAGGCAAAGCCCTTGAACAGGTTGTTTACCAACAGCTTATTAACTTTCTCCAAATGAACAACTCCTCTGATGTTTTCCAGTCAGGTTTAAGCCCCACTGAGACTGTTCTTATCAAGGTGACAAACAACATCCACCTGAACACTGATGCAGGCAAAGTCTCAGTGTTGATCCTGTTCAATCTGAGTGCTGCCTTTGACACTGTTGGTCATGGGATCCTCAAGGCCTTTGACTGAGCGGACTGGAGCTTCCTTCAATACACTCAAGGCATTTGGATTTGGGAAGGGCTTACTTAGGTGGGATAGAGTGATTTATTCAGATCCAAGGGCTGCAGTGTTAACAAATAGACTGATTTCACCTTTTTTTTAAACTGGAACGCAGAAACAGGGAGGCCTCTTAAGCCCCCTTCTATTTACGTTGTTTTTAGAGCCTTTGGCGGCTGCAGTTAGACATGAGAGAGGTATTAAAGGAGTGGTGCAGGGATTGGAAGAACACAAAATGTTCTCATATGCTGATGACATATTGCTTCTTATTAGAGACCCTTCCTCTTCGATTCCAAAGGTTCTGTTTATAATCAAGACTTTTTCAAAATTATCAGGCTATACAATCAACTGGCAAAAATCAGAGGCTATGCCAGTTTCCAAGCTCACCTTTCTCCATTCCATTTTAGGTGGATCCCGGTTGGTATGAAATACCTTGGTATTAAATTTTGCCCGGAGTTGAATATAATCTCAACTAATATAGTACCACTGTTTCAAAATGTATATAATAATATTGACAAGTATAAGCTACTGAACCTCACCCTGTGGGGTAAAGTCAATACTATTAAGATGCTGGTTGCGCCACAGTTCAATTGTATTTCAATTATGGTACCCATAACTATTAGTAATGCCTTTTATAAACAATATAATACATTAATTAAAAGATTTATTTGGAATGACAAGAAGCCGAGAATTGGTCTAAGAAAGCGTTCAGCATTGAGGAACACGGGAGGGCTGGCACACCCAGATTTAGAATTATATAATATCGCTTTTGAAATGAACAAATTATCCAAACATTGGAAAAATCAGGAAACAGATAAGGGGTGGGTTAGAGCTGAAAGGTCATTGGTGGCTCCATTTAATATCATCCAACTGCTTTTACAGAATTCTCACTCCCAGTGAGTGTGGATCAGGGCACATCAGAGATTGGGAATTTCTTCATTTAAACAGTACTACTCCTCGGTTTGGAATAACCCAGCAATACGCATAGGCAAATCTCTCTTTTTGTGGTGAAAATGGTTGATACAAAGAGTTCAAAAGATAGAGCATCTATACAGGGATGACATTTTCTTGTCATTTGGAATGTTAAAAGATGCAATTAAATTGATGAACAAAGGGGATTTCTGAAAATATTTACAAATCAGAAGCAGTGTGACTTCTGTCTTTAGCTTGAATCATGTACAGAATGAGAATGCTCTGCAGGTCAGGCTGAATCTGCCAGTGAATATGCAAACTGCATCATTGTATTATAAGATGCTTCTAAATAACCAGGGTGCAATATGTGAAGGTTTGAGAAAAAGATCTAAATATTAAAATAAGTGAAGGTATGTGTAGGCTTGGCTACAAGAGATGCTAGGAGTGAGCTTATTCATTATAAAATTATTCATCTATTTTATTTTACTCCATTAAAGCTACACAAAATGGGCTTTTGAATGCTTCAACCCACAAACATCAATAAGGGCTCGACTGAAAGTTTCATCTGCACTATTACGTATGTACATTTATATAGCATATCAAAACATAATATAAAATGTATATTTGTATATAAAATATAGTCAAAACAAGTAGTATGGGTCAAAATAAATATATATTTACAAATTCCACACATTGCAAACAGTAAACAAACAAACAAACACACTTAAAAATGTAAACATACAAGCTGAAAACACACTGTACATGACACTGTACATGATTATGGTTTGTCTTCAGTCTCTTTGTTGCTAGAAGCACAGGTGTATATTGTGGGTTAAACATTTCACTGGACTTTTGACGTGTCACTTCTTGCACTTCAACCTGCCTTGTGTCTTTCCCGGGTTGATGTGCACAAGACGATGATGCTTCTCCCTGCTTCCTTCTTCCTGCTGTGTTCTGATGGCTCCTGCCTCTACCAGCTCCATGACTAAGTTTCTCTAAAGGCCTTTTGGTGCATGTAGGGATTTTACCCTTTGATCTACAGCAGACATGTCAAACTCAGGCCGACATGCCAAATTTGACCCTCAATATAAATATATTTGGCCCGCGAGATCATATTAAATATGTATTAGAGCTGGCCCATCAGTCGCTGATCCACAAAACCAATGCTGATTGTCAAATTTGGTGCCAATCAGAAGATAACATTTGGGTCTATCATTGGGCAGCACAGTTATCGCTGTCTGACCTATATTCTGCCAGATATCAACAATAAACAAAGTCTGATCCATAACTCTCCACAGGAATGTGCCAGAGCATGACTCACCCATGCACACAGATGAGATGCTAATGTGCGCACATCTTATACACTGTCTGGCCAAAAAAAAGTCGCCACTTGGATGGGGGCAGTGCTATGATCTGGGATGGCTGCAGTTGGTCAGGTCTAGATTCAGTAACATGTGCTCAAGGAATGAGGTCAGACCAGGTTATTTCATCAGTGGATTTTTTCTTCCCTGATGGCACGGGCATGTTCCAAAGCCAGGATTCATCAAGCTCAAATTGTGAAAGAGTGGTTCAGGGAGAAAAGGACATCATTTTCACACATGGATTGGCCACCACAGAGTCCAGACCTTAACCCCATTGAGAATCTTTGGGATGTGTTGGAGAAGGCTTTGTGCAGCGGTCAGACTCGACCATCATCAATGCAAGATCTTGGTGATAAATTAATGCAACACTGGATGGAAATAAACCTTGTGACATTGCAGAAGCTTATCGAAACAACACCACA
Source organism: Periophthalmus modestus (assembly GCA_019594935.1). Lineage (NCBI taxonomy): Eukaryota > Metazoa > Chordata > Actinopteri > Gobiiformes > Gobiidae > Periophthalmus > Periophthalmus modestus. Next base: position 9,633,919 of record JAIEZT010001318.1, on the reverse strand, counting down.
GTGAATGTGTGCCATAATCAAAGCTAAAGGTGGTCCAACTAAATATTAGAGTGTGTGACCTTTTTTTTGTTGGTGGTGACTTTTATTTTTGGCCAGGCACTGTATTTTACCTACAATAATGCAAACTGCAGAATAAAAAAACACCTTTCAAACAACAGGAGATTTCACGTTTGGGTTCGGAATACTTTCCTGCAGCAGATTCGACATGGAGGATCTAATTTATTTTGTGGACATAATTTCTTCACTGGATTATATTCTCTGGACCTGTATGGAACGAATGAGACCTACTTTCTGGGAATATGTTGATATGTAAGAGAACCACAGCCCTCAAAGGTACGAGAAGTCCAAATCCAAATTTTGGCTTTTCTGTAAAAATGGCTTTCCTGTCAGCACTGTGGTGATTGCAGTTGAAAATGGATTACATAATCAAAAAGACGAGCACCGTAGCTTTCATTTGATGTATAGATTGTTTGTATGGGTGATGCAGAAGTATATTTACATATATGTATGCATATGTGTATAAGTGCCTTCCTGCCACAGCAGATCTCCATGGAAACACAAGGCACATTTGTCGGCCACATTCATGGGGTGCATGAAATGGGACAGGCCTTGCCGTGCTGGAAGTGACATAAGTGTTCTTCAAATGCAGCACGGAGTGTGCAGCTGTTGAATTGGGACATGGCAAGTGTCAGCAGTCACCTCCAGTCTCTCTCTCTCTAAAACCTTTGAATCAGGCTAGAAATCTAGGGGTAATAATCTACTCAGACTTGAATTTTAACAGCCACATCAAATCAATAAAACCTGCAGGTTTTTACCATCTAAAAACATTGCAAAAATCAAAGTTATACTGTCAAAACCAGAGTTGGAAAGACTACAGTAAGGAGGTTAGACTATCGTAACAGCCTGCTCACTGGCCTCTCCAGTACCATCCATCTAGAACTCTGCAGCTCGGGTCCTGACTAGAACCAGGAAATACAAGCACATAAGTCCTGTGCTCAGGTCTCTTCACTGGCTCTTGTGGCTCAGAGAATAGACTTTAAAGCAGCTCTGCTTGTGAACAAGTCTCTCAATGGCCTAGCACCAAAGTGCATCTCCCACATCTCCCACATGTTAGTGCCATATGAACCATCTCCCACTTTGAGGACTTCAGGGACCGGCCTCCTGCTGGTGTTCAGAGTTAAGACTATACATCAGAGTCAGCGTTTCAGTTTTATGCAACTAATACCTGGAACAGTCTTCATGAAGATGTGAGACAGGCCTCTACTTTGACAATGTTTAAATCTAGACTCAAAACAGCTCTACTGAGCTGTGTATATGACTGAAAGGTTTTTATTCTGCACTCTTCTCTTTTATTGTTTATTTTATGATGACTATCTATGTTTTAATTTGTTGTTTTGTGATTTTAATGTCTTTCTTATTCTATAAAGCACTTTGAATTACTTTTACTTTCCTTGCCTTGCCTCTGTGTGCGGTAAGAGGTAGAATTATCAATTTGTCCTCTTAGGCACCAATATTGAAGAACGACTAGGGCCAGGCAAATCGTCCAGTCTTAGTTTTGGAGAGTTATTTGACATTGTTTAGAGTTCATTCACAAGTCATTTTCACTTTTTGACCCACAAAAGCCGTTTGTGCATGTGCAAATATGTGTGTGTTTGTGTGTGCGTGTGTGTGTGTGTGTGTGTGTGTGTGTGTGTGTGTGTGTGTGTGTGTGTGTGTGTGTGGTGTGTGTGGTGTGTGTGTGTGTGTGTGTGTGTGCGCGTGTGTGTGTGAGTGTGTGTGAGAGAGTATCTGATCTAAAGCATGTTTAATATTATTATTAATCCCTAATAATATGTCATATAATTATATAATAATAACTAATGAGCAGGCAAGACTCATAACACATGAGATTATTAAAGTATCTATGACATGTTGGATGACTCATTTTACTAAAACATACTTAAGAGCATTAAATTCACAATTTTACAAAAAATGTTTAAAAAAAAAAGTCAGTTTTTTTTAGGTTTCAAATTTGACTTCCTGATTGTAAATCAAGACACCATGCTAGATGGTGGCATTACCATTACCCAGCAACTACATAGTACACTAGCCAAGCTCCTCACAGAGATCATGATTTGACACAGCAGCAGGTCCAGACCAAACTGTATGAGGGGCATTTGAGCTTGAAAGGAAAGTCTATACTGTTCCATTACTCTAATGAGGGTGCAAACCTTTATAGATGAGGGTACAACACACCTTTGGCACTCCTGTAGAACCAGTTCCGATCTGACAGGTAAAATGATAAGAAAACACCTTTATTTTGCTGAAATCATGTTTAAAATATCTGAAAAAAAGTGTTTCTGGAATAAATTGTGGCAAATGTATGGGCAGGATTCTCTCTAGTGTGTTGTCAATGTGTTTAGAGCTCTCTATAGCACAACTCTCTACTTGCGGTAATTTTTAACATATATTTTTTTTTACTTTTCTTTACAAAATGCTTCTTGATTTGTACAAAAATATAATTTCTATTTACAACAGGTTTTATCCCACCAGATTACTTGTCATACACACTTTAAGTAAATAAATCTGAATGCTGGTCTTTGGAGTTTGACGGGTCTGAGTCTGATCTTAAAACAGCAGGAGTCACATGACTCATATCTATTTATTTATGAAATATGATTTATGAGCTGTCAATCATCCATGACATCATCAACGACATCGTCAGATATGTCACCCAATCAATCACCAGTAAATATAATCACACACAGACTAGACCAGGACTGTACCAGGACTAGACTAGGACTGAACCAGGACTAAACCAGGACTAAACTAGGGCTGAACCATGACTGAACCAGGACTAAACTAGGACTAGACCAGGACTGAACCGTGACTGATCCAGGACTAGACCATGACTGAACCATGACTGAACCAGAACTAGACCAGGGCTGAACCAGGACTAGACCAGGACTAAACCAGGACTAGACCAGGACTGAACCAGGACAAAAACTAGGACTAGACCAGGACTGAACCATGATTGATCCAGGACTAGACCAGGACTGAACCAGGGCTAGACCAGGACTAAACCAGGACTGAAGCAGGACCAAATTAGGACTCAACCAGGACTAAACTAGGTCAAACCAGGACTAAACCAAATCTAAACCAGGACTGAACCAGGTCTAGACCAGGACAAACCAGGACTGAATCAGGACTACAACAGTTCTGACAAAGATGGAGCACATGATGTAAATCCATGTTCTTATAAATACAGTTTTTGGTTCGGCCTTGTTCCTCCTGTTTGATTAAAGACCTGCATATGATGCAGCTACAAACAGCGTGAGACATGTCCTACAGGATGTGTCCTCGAGTCGCTCACACACATTTACAGAGGCAGGAAGGGAGGGAGGAGAGAGGGACGAACTAAAAAGAGGGAGAGAGAGAGAGGGGCCAAGGGAAGAGAAGAGAGAGAGAGGAGTGGAGATTCACAGATGAGACAGGAAAAGGTAAAAGAGAGAGAGAAGGACAAGGTTAAAGGAGAGGAGAGGGGTAATTTGACGAGGTGATGAGACAGGACTAGGTAAAGAGAGAGAGAGAGAGGGGGGGGGTAGGGAAGGAGGAGAGACGAGGTTAAAGGAGAGGGAAGAGAGGAGAGAGTGTGGGTGGTAGACACGCAGATGAGACAGCAATGGGTACAAAGAGAGAGAGGGACAAGGTAAAAGGAGAGAGAAAGAGAAGAGAGAAAGGACTAGGAGAAAGAGGAGCAGTGGTGATAAAAGGAGGATGGAGGTAATGAGCTATTTGAAGATTCAGTCCTCACATGCTCAGATCTGAGTCTGAACTGAAACCCAAACTTTAACCTTAACCCAGACGTGAACTTTAAACATGATGTTGGTCCAATAATAAAGAATTACCACATGGACCTGTTTTTGTCCCATAAGAGATAAGTACCCATGATGTGAGACATGTGTGTACAGAGTCCCCACATACTCATATGTCTCACACACACATACACATATGCACGCACGCATACACACACATGCTCACACACACACACAAACACACACGTACACACACACACACATACATGCATACACACACACATAAACATACGCATACACAAACACACATGCTCGCACACACACACCCATAAACACACGCATACACACACACACATACACCTGCACACTTATACACACACATGCACACATATACACACACACAGGCACACATATACACACACATACACACATATACACACACATGCCTGCATACACACACAGGCACACATATACACACATACACACATATACACACACATGCCTGCATACACACACATGGATGCATACACATATACACACACATGCATGCATACACGCACACACAGAAACACAGAAACACACATGCACACACACACACACACCAAATGTATGTACTGTCCCCGTAATCAAAGTGTAATTAAACCTTTAACGAGATGAGATTCTGCCAAATGTTCTTTTTGGGTCTCTCTTCTATGTTTTAACATTCCTTCATCAGAAACATGCCTGAAGAGATTTGAGATGTCAACCATGCATGTTTGAGTATTTTAATGATCTCTCCTGGGTACTATTCGAAACTTATAATACTAATACTTATACTACTGTACTTATAATTAAGAGTACGAGCTTCGCCCACAACGCTATGTCAGCCTCGCTCACCCATGACAATTTTAGGTGGTATTTTACTTCTATTGCGTATTAACTGCTAACACATAATTAGATCACCATGTTATCTTTTATTGTTTTGAAAATGCTATATTTATCCAGTATATTAACATGTATATTCATTTTCACTTCTTTTCTGATGCTCTGAGTCCCTCCTCCCTCTCTGTGCTACGTCACTCCCTGTAACGTCGCGAGCACTTCTGACACGAAATGCGACGTTGCGGCTGACCGAGAGCGGTAGGATGTGGACAGAAGACAGCTCACGGTGTGGTCCACAAGTTTTATTCTTTTTTTTCAATCATTAAAGTGCAAGTACCAGTGCAAAGGTTAGAGGAGCAGCATCTCCTCCAGCAGCAGAACATAGAATGATGTTTTCAGGCGCCTTTTATACTGTGCTACTGATTGGCTTCAACTACAGTTAAATACCAGGGGTGCTTAAACCAAGATAACATTAGCTCGTACTCTAACCTTCATAAAACCCAAATACCAATAAACCATATAAATGTTTATAAATATATACATAAATAACCCCTAAAAACCAAACACCTAATATACTTCAAATCCCTAAACCATTTAAAAATGCCCAACATGTTTCCCCCACACATTTCATCTCTTGGTCCCCGCCCCGGAACCTTTTTAAAGGGAGCTCGTTTCCCCTGGGGACCTCTTTGATGCCTGGACACAAGATACAAAGGTGAGTTCAACATTTTAAAACACAATTCTACTAAAAACACTGCAAATTACACACTAGACACGAACACTTAAAAACATTCTTAAACATATTGCACTATATTGCACCTGTCAAATTTAGTTACTTATAATCCTATCCTCTTTCTCCTCCAGGACATGCAGCTTCAATTAAAGTGTTGCAGTGCCCCAGATCTAAAACTGGATAAAAGAAGATAAGTTAAATAAACATTTTAAAATCTTTGTGTGCAAATTGTCTTTCTTTAAAGTGCCAATAATGTTTAAAGTGCTGTGTGCTATTAAAGTTTTTGTGCAATTTAAAGTGCATATAGTGAAAGGTGCTTTTAACCAAGTAACAAATGGGCTGTTTGTTACATTTCCCCCCTCCTCTCAAAAAGGTGAAACCTCAGTCCTCAACCATTCTAGAAAGACAGTCCGCCACGACGTTGGTCTTTCCAGGTTGGTACTGTACAGTAAAGTTGTAGGGCTGAAGAGATAGATACCAGCCTGCAATGCGGGTATTGGCGTCCTTCATTCGGTTTAACCACTGGAGCGCGCGATGGTCTGTTTCCAGGGTGAAATGACGTCCGAGCAGGTAGTACCTTAAGGAGTCGATAGCCCACTTCATAGCCAGACACTCTTTCTCCACTGTCGAATATCGGGTTTCCCTGTCAAGCAGCTTACGACTAAGGAATACAACTGGTCTCCGTTCTCCATCCTTTTCTTGAAGGAGGACCGCCCCTAGTCCTACCCCCGAAGCGTCAGTTTGCAGGATGAAGGGTCTATCAAAGTCAGGGCTGTGTAAGGACCGGACAAGTGCATATAGCCTCCTTCAGGTCTGTGAAGACTCGCTCACACTCGGCTGACCATCTCACCTTGTTGGGGGCAGAGTTCTTGGTGAGGTTGTTCAGGACAGCTGACCTCTCCGCAAACTGTGGAACAAACTTTCTGTACCACCCTACCAAGCCAAGGAATCCACGGACCTTCCTCTTGGTGGTGGGCACAGGAAATGAGCGGATGGCCTCCATCTTCTGTACCTGTGGCCTAATCCTCCCATAACCAATGGTATAGCCCAGGTACTCCACTTCCTGATGGGCCACTGCACATTTGCGGGGGTTGATTGTCAGCCCTGCTGCCCGGATTTTCTGCAGGACCTCCTGGAGGTGATGGAGATGTTCCTCCCAGGACCTGCTAAAAATCACCACATCGTCCAGATAGGCTGCAGAAAACTCTGAGACGTCCTTTAACACATAGTCCATGAGCCTTTGGAAAGTGGCTGGTGCCCCCTGCAGGCCAAAAGGCATCACCCGGAAGTACTGGTACAACCAAATGGCGTCCGGAAGGCAGTCAGTTCTCGAGCTTCAGGTGCCAGAGCCAACTGCCAGTAGCCCCTTGATAATCCAGTGTTGTGATGTATGAAGCACCGCCCACTCGTTCCAACAGGTCATCAATGCGTGGCATTGGGTACGGGTCAAAGTTTGATATTACATTCAGGTACCTAAAATCAATACAGAATCGAAGAGAACCGTCCTTTTTCGGCACCAGAACAAACCGGGCTACACCATTCACTGTTAGACACTTCAATAATGTTAAGCTCAAACATCAGTTTAATTTTCTTTCTGTAGCACTGGCACCAACCGTTTCAGGTATGCGGTAACTCCTCTGCCTCACTGGAGCATCTTTACCAGTTCTGATTTTGTGCTGCACCAGTGACGTGAAACCGGGGGTCTCCTGAAAAAGAGTGGGATCAAGCAGACGTTTGATTTCCTCATGCTGCGAGGGAGAGGTGAGAGAGGTCAACAGCAACTGGCTCTGTGGCAGAAATGGGAAGAAACAGTCCGTCACTTCCTCATCCTTCACAGCACGCACCAAAAGTTGCTGTGAGGCTCTTGTCGTGTGAGGAATTCTTTCAATAGATTTACATGGAAAACCTGGTGCTTTTTCAGTCTTTCTGGCATGTACAGTTCATAGTTAACTTTGCCGATTTGTCTTGTGATCTCATAAGGTCCGTGCCATTTGTAGCTAGCAACTTGTTCTCACTAGTGGGTAATATGCAACAGTACCTTCTGACCAGGTGTGAAGACTCTGTCCTTCTGCCTTGCGATCGTACCCAGGTCTTTTGCCGTTCCTGTGCGCCCCTTTAAGTTCTCCTTGAGGGTCCAGGGCCTGTCATTGGCCTCAAGAGTCTCGTCTCTCATTTGGTCAGGACGTAATCCCCAATCACAATGTTGCTCAAACAGCTTTCGGCTCTGTAATGCTCCCAGTGGGTACCTTTAGGCAGGTCTAGTGGGCCCCCTCACCTGGCGTCCGTATATAACAGTATCAAAAATGGTAGGTGAGAAACCAGTTGATGCCGCGCTGCGGCGGGGGGGACCAGCCCATGTAGGCAATACAGGGAGGTAGCGGTAGGCATTCTTCACGTGGATCCCAGTCTGCACCTGGTGGTAGAGTGTGACACAAACTTCCTGCTAGCATACTTTTCAGAGTTTGGCTTTGTACCAGTCTCTCCTTGCACCAAAACCCGTCCGTTTGGGGAGATGATAAGGAGTAGTCCTGATACCCCTACCCCTAACCGCTGTAGACTTTTGTTGGAGGATTTTGGAAACAATAATTTGTGCTCACAATCGGTAAGAATTTCTGCTTCGGCTACCCCTCACTCGTAGAAAAAAGCTGCAATACAACAGTTTGGCCCACCTGTTTGGCTTTAATTAGACCTCGTAGAGGAAAAGCCTCTGGGTGATAACCAGAGTTAGCATAGTCACATAAGATCACCAAACTGTATTTGTGCCCGCAGGCCGTCTCTCCAGAGGGCCCACTGGGGCAATGTGCGTGCCATGGAGCCAATTCTCTGCAGTCTAATGGTGTGCCAAATAATTTGGTTAGTGTTTGTAATTGGGCTTGTTGTCTACGGCGTTTGCCCTGAGGTTTAACGTGGACTCAGCGTTTTGCAGGAAGGTACAAAACTTTACGACACCCCCATCGCAGATACATTTTCCTGGCCAAGCAAAAACGGTTTTTATTACTACCAATTCTTCAGTTTTTGTGAACCATGCAATATGGGTGTGCTTCGCCAGAACGGGAATTGGAGTGTTCCAAGTTCCAATTGACCCTTTTCTCTAAACTGCTAGTGGCCAGTAGGGATAACGGCTTCACTCTTGTCCTTTCTCTGGTACCAGAGACGCATATTTTAATGATATATAGCCAGCTTCCTCGGCGTTCCGCAGGCTCAGCTAATCTCCCCCAGACTGACCCCGCCTCCCGGCTCTGTGACCTTTTCCAACGTCATACCAGGCTTTAGAGTGGGGTTCTTTTTCCCTGTATTAGGCCCCTATGATCGAGGGAACACTGAACTGCTCTAGCCGGACTGAGGGTTTGGAAAGCTCCTTTACTCTCTCTGCGAGCTCCTTTACTTCTCTCTGAAAAATGCGAGGCAGAAAGCAAAAATTATCCCTTTCTCCTTTTGGGGACCGTTGAGCGTTCCTCTCGTGAAACTTCTCGTCCCTGGTTGAGCCTCGAATCGCCTCCTCATTCCAGAACAAGGCCAGCTCTTCCAAGACTTTTTTCCCTAGCTGACTGGGCTCTGGTAAGAACGATTTCACAACGATTAGGCTGACTAGATTCCTGTCTGCAGTGCCGGTTATGGGCTTGCAGCATACCCTCTGACTCCTGAACCCTTTGCATTGCACCTGGCTATCCCTCAGACTGAGCAATCAGATCAGGAAGAGTTGGGAATGGGTCGTTCCCCAAAACCATAACACCCATAAGGCAGGTTTTGTGGACAGGGATAGGGCACAGTGACCAGGTAGTTACGTTTGTCCTCCAACAGTCAAAAACCACCTCAGCTGTAGGGGTACCAGTGCTCATCTCTCAGGGTATGTGTGGTGGCCATTACGGACCATGGGTGGCTACTCTGCAAGCTTGAGGCCCGGGGTTCTTCATATGGCTGGTGCGCCAGATGCCAGCATGCTGTCGTCGCATTAAAAGTGGCCCCACCTGCCCATTGCTCGCTCTCCCTTTGTGGCTTCCGGGGCCCCGGGCCCACTGCCATTCACTCGCACGCAACTTCCGTGTATACTTGCGCTTCATGGCAGGTAAGAACGCCCCAGTGGTTTCTATATAATCAACATAGTTACTCTGGTTCGCTAATATAAATTTAATATTCCATGTATAGCACGGAGCACGGTAAGCAAGCGTCAGACAGCAGCACGCGGATAGATATGGCCACTCGCAAACCAATGACGGGCATTGTAGCACACTTCCCTGCCTTCTTCCCTCGCATAAGCTGCAAGTTGCGCTTAAGTGGTAAGAAGTCTGGCCTGTGTCACTGGTGGGACATGTGCTTTTAAATTTTTGATCTTTGTTGTGTGCGTCTTCCCTTCCTTCCTTTTGCAGCAGACGCTCTGCCGTTTTGTCCATGCCTTGTTTGTTGCCCATTGATACTAAGTCCCGGTCTGCTGCTCGCGTCGCCAGTTGTGCGCGATCGCGCTGGCGTCTTGGACGCTGGCGGTACGTTACCTGTGGGCCTGCTCGGCGCCGCGCTGATGTGTGCGCCAGCAAGACCTCCTCTGCCTCAACCCGTGCATTCCGCACGGGCAGTGGATTCACCCGGTCTGCCCCGCTTTTGGGGAGTTGAATGATAACGCCTTACACTGAATACTTGACTATATGAACACTCGTGCCATCAGAGCAGTATTTATTTTGTTGTTGTATCTTGTGTGTGTTAATGTAAATTGTCATTTTAACTCCCCGTTTTAATGTTGATGTGTTTGTTTTTTTAGGACGCTGAGTGTCCGGTTTCCGGGGTTGCTGGTGTTGGTGGTGGTCCTTTCTGTGGGTGTAATCTTCATTTGCAGTGCACTATTTGTGTGGGTGTGTTTGTTCTGTTGTTGTTGTGTTATTTAGATTATTCCCCCTTAGTGTTGTTCCCACTCCCTCTCTCCCAGCAGCACGGCCTCACAGCTCCCCCAAAACGTGTGTGTGTGTGTGTGCGGTGTGCCTTGTGCGTTTGTTGTGTGTGGGGCGGGTTTTTGTTTTAATTGGGGTTGTTATATTCGAACTTTTTTAGGTTTGTAAAATAAAGCATGGCGACCCATTTTAATATTTGTCTATTGTCCTTCAATAAAAACCATTGTGAACAGGAATTGTCTCTGGACTCTAAAGTAGTTAGCGCTCGTACCTGTGTGCCTTGGGCGTTTATAGTTCCTCAGGTGAACATTCCTGAGGTGGCGTTGCCTATTTATTAATTATATAAGTCAACAACCACCATCACCAGCTTCACTACCACCGCTGCCCGCCACATTGTGGCGTTGCTGACACAGGATTTACTGTTTGCCAGAGGACATTCCTTTTTATTCCTGCGTTACTGTTTATTGTTGTGTATACATCGTTTGTTTCAGGAGTGCAGGCAACTACACTTTGGGTGTGTTTTTGTCGTGTGATTTTGAGGACAAAACGGCGTAGCAGCAGTCCCTTTCTGAGCAGCTTCTTGGGGCAACGGTTACCTGTTAGCCATGGAGGACGACGCTACAGGTTTTTAGGAAATCAGATTGCTCAGTTCTAAAAAGCAGACATATGAGCGTGCTCCGCCAGGATCACGCGTCCGCTGCCCGTCCAAACTCCAGTGCTCCACGCTTGGCACCTCAGCAGGCTCTCCGCCCTCTGCCCGCTCGTCTGACAGGTTAGTTTACATTTCCTAGGGACCGTAAATGCCCCAAGTCAGGGGGGTGGTCTATGGTATTTCGCGAGGGTCGAGGAGTGGGTCGAGGAAGCGCAGGCCTGTTCATTGAGGGGAGTTGAGGCCTGCACTTGTCACACAGCTGACCAGGGGTAAAACCCCTAGCATTCTTTCTCTTCTATGACCACTTGGAGGGGGTGAGACGCATAGTGGAAGAAATCAAATTTTCGTTCTACCACAGAGCGAGAGGACCCCAAAGAAAAATAATTTCCATTCTTAAAGATCTTTATGGATGTACCGAGTCATACGTCGCTCTGCAGGAAGCATTCTTCTCTAGGGAAACAGGAAGAGGGGGAGAGACAACTTCTGCAGGAGTTTTCGCTGGGCATTAATGGGGGTTTTTTTTTTTTTTATTAATGGCAAAAGGTTATTTAAGCAGCAGGCTCCTGGTTCCTATTCCTAATGCTGAAGAGCTATTGCGAGACCAGTTTATTGAACATTGTTCTTAATGGTTCCTTGGCGACGTGACCTTAAGCAGTATGTGCGGCAGAATCCTGGGGCCGGGCTGCTGGAAGTCAGGAGGAGAGGCGATCAGGTGGGAGCTCGAGGTGCTTGCCAGCTGGTTATGCGAGGTGGCGGAGTAACTCGGTGCCCTCGGCACCAGTGGGAATTACAGTATGGCCCTGCATGGTGGTCCAGAGAGGAGATGAGCCCCCTTCGGGCTGAGGTAAGTGAGATGAAGGAGCTGATGAAAAGGCCAAACAGGAGCAGCTCAACCTTCTCACAGAGAGTATTGTCTCCTTCGGATCGGACGATTGTGGTGCGCGATAGAGCAGCGCATAGCCAAACCCGCCGTCAACCCCCCCGTCGTGTCTCCCTCATTTGTAACCGTTGCCCAACAGCCGCTCCTCGCATTATAGCGAGGGGATTGTGATGGCCCCCGTGTCCCCCGTGCACAAACTCCTTTTCGGGGACGGCGTCATTTGGAGCAACCGCCGGAAAACTAATGCCCACCGTGCTGCAGAGGCCAAGGCTCGGGTGGGGCATTCTTAGGCTCAACTAGTGGCTTCCGGCAGGTATGAGGGATGCTCCAAAATTGATTGCGCCGTGCCCGCATATTGAAGTAGATATGGCAGGGTGTGGTGGTGCCATGTCTAGTTGACACTGGATCCATGGTGACAACTATATCAGAGGGCTTCTTTCGTATGTACTTTGAGCCCGGGGGGGAAGAGCACTTAAAAGCTCTGTCATTGGCTACAGCTAAGAGCAGTCCAATGGCCTTACTATCCCTTATATTGGCTACTTGGAGCTAAACAATGGAGATTTGTGGGAAGGTGATGCCCCTGCCATTGTGGTGTGCTGGTTGTTAAAGACCTTCCCAGAACAGAGCCACCCAGGTTTCCTGGAGTTTCTGGGCATGAACGTTCTGCGAAAAATGTTACCAAGAACCTTTGGGGAGTACAGAACGCCGTTGTTTAATACCACCCCCATTGTGGCATCCCCTACATTGCTGGAGGCCCTACAAAAATGTCATTCTGCTGAGATGCAACCCCGCCCCTTTAAGGCAACCAGGTAAGGTGAGGGTGTGTGGTCAGACCAGAAGGCGGTCCGCATTCCCAGGGGTGCCATGAAAATTGTTCCTGCAACCTGTTCAGAGCAGTACTCGAGGACCACAGCTTTATTTTTTGAAACCTTTAGAGGCTGGTTTGTGCCAGGCAGGTTTGTTGGCTTATCACCAGCTCTGGTTTCCGGTGGTCCGAGGTACTGCCTATGTTCCGATTGTCAATGTTGGTGACAATGACGTGCTGCTATATACCCCGTACCCTTGTAGGGACACTGGACGATGTCAATGTGGTGAGTCTTTCCAGCAGGAGTTACAGAGGTTCACACCCATTTCTGCGAGTGTCTCCTCCCTCCAACTGCTGGCTGCCACAGCTGCGGGATCCTATTGGGCAGCAATTGACCTATCCCCCCTGTCCATTGAGGAAACAGGAGGAGGTGCGGGTCATTACTTAGGATTATACCCTCTGTTTTTGCTGCACATGATCAGGGACTTGGTTGTACCCAACCTGATCACTCATGACATCCCCCTACTGGATGATGTCCCGGTCCGGCAGCGCTACCGACGCCGTATTCCTCCATTGGAATATGAACTGGTTAAAGAGCATATAAACCAGCTCTTGGAAGCACCAAATCATCAGTCAGAAGAGAGCTTCCAGTTCCGTATGCTTCACCCATTGTCTTGGTCCGGAAAAAGGAAAGGCAGCATTCGTCTTTGTGTTGACTATCGTCAACTTAACCTCAAGACCCGAAAGGATGCTTTTCCACTACCTCGATCGAAGAGTCACTCGATGCACTTACAGGGGGCCCGCTGGTTCTCCACCATGGACTGGCCAGTGGTACAACCAAGTCCCTGTTGCGGAGAGTGACCCGACATAAAACTGCATTCTGTACGCCCCTTCGGTCTATATTGAGTGAAATCGCATGCCTTTTGGGCTCTGCAACGCACCCCAGCACATTCCAACGCTTGATGCAACGAGTTTTTGGGGGACAGCAATGGCCAGTCCTCTCTCCTCCTTTACCTGGACGACATTGTTGTGTTTTCGTCCACACAGTCAGCAACATCTGGAGAGCCTGGGCGTGTGCTGGGGAGTTGCAGAAAAGAAGGGCTCAAGGCGAAGTTGAGCAAGTGTCGCTTCTTCCAGCGGTGAGGTGCATTACTTACTTGGGCCATGTTATCTCCGATAAGGGAGTAGCCACGGACCCCGGCAAGATTGAGGTAGTGGCAAACTGGCCCCACTCCATCCACAGCCTCAGAGTTGCGTTCCTTCCTAGGGTTCGCAAGCTACTACCGACGTTTTTGAGGGGTTTCGCTAAGCTGGCTGCTCCTTTTGCATCGCAGAGTGGCTGAACTGACTGGTAAGCGGTCCAGGAAAGGCCTGTCCAGAGTGCTGCTGGACCCTGGACCACAGAATGTCAGCAGAGCTTTGAGGCCCTGAAGGCAAAGCTCACATATGGCCCCAGTGCTTGCCTACGCTGACTTCTCCCTCCCTTTTATTTTGGAGGTCGACGCAAGTCATGCTGGGTTGGGGGCAGTGCTCTCCCAGGAGCAAGAAGGGAAGGTGCGACCTATTGCATACGCCAGTCGTGGGTTGCGACCACTGAGCGTAATATGTCAAACTACAGCTCCATGAAGCTGGAGTTGCTGGCCCTTAAAGTGGGCCATGACGGAGAAGTTCAGGGAGTACCTGTCCTCCTGGGCCACAAGTGCGTGGTCTTACACTGATAACAACCCCCTGCAGCCCTCTCTCCTCCGCCAAACTGGGAGCTGTAGAGCAGCGTTGGGCCTCCCAGTTGGCCTCTTTGATTTTGTACTCAAGTACCGTTCAGGTAAGTGCAACCGGAATGCTGACGCCTTGTCTCGCCAGCCTGGGCCCTCCTCACAGGAAATTGCATCTTCGGGCACGTGTCTGCCAGAGCAGCTGCAGCAAGTTCAGGGAGTAGGAAAACACGGGCAACTCAGTCTGTGGTGACTGTTTTTCCAAAATTTTGCCCCTGCTGACCTCTATGAGCTTCAGCAGGCTGACCCTGTCCTGCAGGAGGTCCTGACGTTCTGGCAACAGAAACGACAGCCCACTCGAGAAGAGCGACAAGCCACCTCTCGCCCAGCCCTTTTTAGTGTTGGCCCAGTGGGATCGCCTGGTTGAGGCTGAGGGGCTGCTGTATCGTCAGGTGTTTCGTCCTGATGGGGGTGGGGCTGTGTTCCAACTCCTTTTGCCCAAGGCTCTGGTCAAGACTGTCCTCACCCAGGTCCATCAGGAGCATGGACATCAGGGGACAGAAAGGACGTTGGCCTGCTGCGCTCCCGGTGCTACTGGCCTAATATGTCCCGGGAGGTTGCTCAATGGTGCCAGGCTTGCGAGCGTTGTCAGCATGCTAAAGATAGTCAACCAGTGGCCCATGCTTTCATGGGGCACTTACTGGCCTCAAAGCCTAACGAGATCGTGGCAATTGACTTTACCTTGCTGGAGCCCACCTCGGCAGGGGTAGAGAATGGTTTTGGTGATGACCGATGTTTTTAGCAAATACACCTTGGCGTTTGCGACCCGCGATCAACGTGCCTCTACAGTGGCACAGGTCCTGGTTAACGAGTGGTTTGCGAAGTTCGGTGTCCCTGCCCGTATCCACTCAGACCAGGGCCGTAACTTTGAGAGCACTCTCATACAGCACTTGTGTGGGTTGTATGGCATCGTAAAGTCCCGTACTACACCATATCACCCAGCTGGTAATGGGCAGTGCGAGAGGTTTAATCGCACCCTGCACACAACATGCTGCGGGTACTGCCAGTGTCTCGTAAAAGGGACTGGAGTGTTTGTTTGCCCCAGGTGCTCTATGCCTACAATACCACTCCTCACCAGTCCACTGGTGAGTCACCATTCTTCCTCATGTTCGGCCAGGAACCTCGACTCCCAATTGACTTTCTGCTGGGTCGAGTACAAGATCCTGTGGGAGGAAGTGTGCATGAGTGGGTGCAGGAGCACCAGACACGGCTACGGATGGCCTTTGATGGAGCGAGGGAAAGACAAGGCCTCGCGGCCGCTCGCAGAAAGGCCAACCACGATCGGCATGTCCGAGAGGCACCTCTTAAGGAGGGCCAGCTTGTATTACTTCGAGACCACAGTGCCAGGGGTCGTCAGAAGACCCAAGATTTATGGCACTCGGTGACCCATGTGGTCCTCCAGGCTCCAGAAGATGGTGTAGTGTACACTATAGCCCCAGTGGACCAGCAGAAAAAGGTTAAAAGGGTGCATCGGTCGCTGCTAAAGGCCTTAGTTGCTGATGATCCACCAGACCCCATTCTGGCTCCACGTCCCCCTTTAGCGCCTTCAATGCCTATTCCAGAGGTAGAGTCCCCCCTCGAGGGCGATCTGTTTGTGAGTGTGTCATGGTCGCCAGTACTACCTGTGGGTGGGCCGCACACTCTGCGGGCATCTCCACCATCTGCTGAAGTTGCCTCTGAGCCATTCGGTGTTCCGCCGATCATCTCAGCGGAGCACTTTCTGCCTTCAGATGAGCCCGCAGATACCGCTGGTAGCAGTGGGGCCCTCGTACGTAGGTCCACCAGGACAACGGCAGGCCAACACCAAAATCCTCATCGCCTTCCAAGACCAGTAGGTCGGCTGCCTCAAGAGGAGGTAGGCTCCAATACAGCCACTGTAAGTAACCGTTAGCCATTGTTAAACCATAATGCCAAGTAGAGTCGGTCCATCGGCGGGCCGCCGATGCAAATCGGGGGGGGTAGATGTGGCATTACGGACCATGGGTGGGCTCTGCCACTTGAGGCCCGGGTTCTCATTGGCTGGTCGCGCCAGCTGTCAGGCCATAAAAGTGCCCACCTCATTGCTCCTCTCCCTTTGGCTTCCGGTGCCCGCCCACTGCCATTCATGCACTTCCGTGTATACTTGCGCTTCATGGCAGGTAAGAACGCCCCAGTGGTTTCTATATAAAAACATAGTTATCTGTTCGCTAATTTAATATTCCATGTATAGCACGGATAAGCAGACAGCAGCACGCGGATAGATAGGCCACTCGCAACCAATGACGGCATTGTAGCCAACTTCCCTGCCTTCTCCCTCGCATAAGCTGCAAGTTGCGCTTAAGTGGTAAGTCTGCCTGTGTCACTGGTGCATGTGCTTTTAAATTTTGATCTTTGTGTGTGCGTCTTCCCTTTTTATGCAGACGCTGCCGTTTTGTCCTGCTTGTTTGTTGCCCATTGATACTGTCCGCTGCTCGCTCGCGTTGTGCGCGCGCACGTGGCCTGCCGGCGCCGCGCTGAATGTGTGCGCCAGGACTCCTCTGCCTCAACCCGTGCATCCGCACGCAGTGGATTCACCGGTCTGCCCCGCTCTTTGGGGAGTTGAATGATAACGCCTTACACTGAATACTTGACTATATGAACACTCGTGCCATCAGAGCAGTATTATTGTTGTTGTATTCTTGTGTGTTAATGTAAATTGTCATTTAACTCCCGTTTTAATGTTGATGTGTTTGTTTGTTTTTAGGAGCTGAGTGTCCGGTCTGGTGTTGGTGGTGGTCCTTCTGGTGGTGGTAATCTTTCATTTGCAGTGCACTATTTGTGTGGGTGTTTTTCTTTGTTGTTGTGTTATTTAGATTCCCCCTTAGTTGTTCCCCTCCCTCTTCCCAGCACGGCCTCAGCTCCCCAACGTGTGTGTGTGTGTGTGTGCGTGTGCTTGTGCGTTTGTGTGTGTGCGTGCGGGGCGGGTTTTATTGGGGTTTTATATTCGAACTTTTAGGTTTTGTAAAATAAAGCATTGCATTTTAATATTTGTCTATGTCCTTCAATAAACATTGTGAACAGGAATTGTCTCTGGACTCTAAAGTAGATCTTACCTGTGTGCCTTGGGCGTTATATTCCTCAGGTGAAATTCCTGAGGTGGCGTTGCCTTTTATTAAATTATTAAGAACCAAATCACCAGCTTCACTACACCGCTCCCGCCACATATGCAAATTAGAGGGGTCTTGTCTGGAGACTGATGTTCAGGTGGAACCAAACTAGACAAAATTACTGTCTGAAAACAGCCTGAATCTAACAGAGCTTCTTGCCGGTGACCATTAACAAGAACTGGTGTTAAACGCCCCTTCTGCTCCCCTGTTTGCACTGCTACTGGTCTAGGTACAGAACATAGCAAAGATGACTTGGTGTTAAGTGCGGGACAGAAGTGCTGTGTGTGACCTAGCTCATTGCAGTTATAACACCTTACTTCCTGTGCTGGTGTTCTAGCAAAGGTCTTTTTGGGTGGGCGGGATTGTTGATTGACTGGAGATGGCCTATCCCTGCCATTACCCTGACCAGGACCAAACCTCCTATCACCCCCAAAGGACTTACTTGGCTGAGCTTGGGATGATTCTCGGCCGAAATGGATGGGTCTGGTCCCTTTCCGAGCCGCTGTAAAGATCTCAGCAAGACGGGCAGCTTCCTCAGCGGTGGTTGCGTCATGCTCCCGAATCCAAACTTCCAGTTCAGGGTTAACCATCCGAAGGAACTGCTCCAAGATAAGTGTCTCTGATATGGTTCGGATGTTCGACTTCTCCGGCTGTATCCATCTGTTGAAGAGTTCTTTAAGCCGCACATACAGCTCTCGAGGCGTCTCATCTGGTTCAATCCTCAGAGATCTAAAACGCCGGCGGTACGTCTCAGCCGTGTGATCTCATTGCTTTGCCAGGATTGCCTTCTTTCACCTTGGAATAATCCTCCGTGTCTGCAAAGTCCATTAAAACATAGGCATTTCGAGCTTTGCCTGTCAGAAGAGGGACTAGACGAACGGCCCACTCCTCAGCTGGCCAACGAGATACCTGTGCCATTCTCTCGAATGTGATGAGGAAATGCTCAATATCATCCTCTGGAGTCAGTGGCAACAGCTTTGGTTCTCGCTGGGGCCGATAGGTGTAACTATCATCTTCTGTTGGTGCCTCAATTGGCTCTTCAAAGTCATTTTGATGCTCAGATCGCTCTGATTGCATCTTCAATACCTGCTGCTGGATCTTGCCGACTTCCTCCTGCATGGCTTTCCAGCGCTGCTCCTGCAGCATGCGCTCTTTGTCCCCTTTTTTGTCCCGTGCGACCTGGGAGTCCATTAGCCATTTCACCATGCTTGACAGTTTCTCCAGACTGTCTTTGGAGCCACTTGCCTGAGCTTCCTGGGGTTGAGTAGACTCCACTCTGTCCTCATCTTCATCATTTCTTTTCCCCCGTGGCATTTTCTTCGTCTCACAGCGGCGAGGACACACTTCCGACACCAAAATGTACTGTCGCGAGCACTTCTGACACGAAATGCGACGTTGCGGCTGACCGAGAGCGGTAGGATGTGGACAGAAGACAGCTCACGGGTGTGGTCCACAAGTTTTATTTCTTTTTTTTCAATCATTAAAGTGCAAGTACCAGTGCAAAGGTTAGAGGAGCAGCATCTCCTCCAGCAGCAGAACATAGAATGATGTTTTCAGGCGCCTTTTATACTGTGCTACTGATTGGCTTCAACTACAGTTAAATACCAGGGGTGCTTAAACCAAGATAACATTAGCTCGTACTCTAACCTTCATAAAACCCAAATACCAATAAACCATATAAATGTTTATAAATATATACATAAATAAACCCTAAAACCAAACACCTAATATACTTCAAATCCCTAAACCATTTAAAAATGCCCAACATGTTTCCCCCACACATTTCATCTCTTGGTCCCGCCCCGGAACCTTTTTAAAGGGAGCTCGTTTCCCCTGGGACCTCTTTGATGCCTGGACACAAGATACAAAGGTGAGTTCAACATTTTAAAACACAATTCTACTAAAAACACTGCAAATTACACACTAGACACGAACACTTAAAAACATTCTTAAACATATTGCACTATATTGCACCTGTCAAATTTAGTTACTTATAATCCTATCCTCTTTCTCCTCCAGGACATGCAGCTTCAATTAAAGTGTTGCAGTGCCCCAGATCTAAAACTGGATAAAAGAAGATAAGTTAAATAAACATTTTAAAATCTTTGTGTGCAAATTGTCTTTCTTTAAAGTGCCAATAATGTTTAAAGTGCTGTGTGCTATTAAAGTTTTTGTGCAATTTAAAGTGCATATAGTGAAAGGTGCTTTTAACCAAGTAACAAATGGGCTGTTTGTTACACTCCCCCTTCAGAGTACTACCACAACACAATCAACGTGCATCCCACTAATGAAACTACTACACATCACATCAGGTTTGTCAAGTTGCTGTGTACAGTTTTGTATCATGTTTTTGTATATTTATGGAGAACTGTCACATGGAAGCATGGCTGATGTAGGCTTGTGGGTGGAGCCTTGTTCAACCTTGTACTCCTAACCATAAAGAGGGTTCGAATAGGACCTGGGAGAGATTGCTAAAATACTCGACCATGCACAGATGACATCTCAAACCTCTTCAGGCATGTTTTTGATGAGGGAACTGCATTATAACATACTAGAAAGCAAAATGTGCATAACCCCTCTTTAAACAGGACTTGGCCCATATTTTCTTTGGCACTAAATGACTGGTCATGATTTTAGGAGGCCATCGATATAGACATGACATCAATGAAACACATCAGACAATTTGATTTAATACAAAACTTTATTCATCAGAGATTCTTAGTGCAGTTTATAAAAGTGCTGCTCCGAAAAATACATTCACCAAACTCCCAAAAGAAAAAACATCACTAATTAAATAGAAGGACTAAACCAGGACTGAACCAGGACTAAAGCAGGACCAAACCAAGTCTAAACCAGGTCTAAAGCAGGTCTAAAACAGAACTAAACCAGGGCTAAACCAGGACTAATACAGGACCAGGACTGAACCAGGTTTAAACCAGGACAAAACCAGGACTAAACATGGACTAAACCTGGGCTAAACCATGTCTTAAGTTTTGTTTCATAGTACGTAAAATACATGTGACCCCCCTTTGAACCTCATAAATAATCATGTCTCACTAAAACAACAGAAAATAAAAAATTATAAAAACAGAAATATTGAATGAGAAACATGGGGTTACTGCTCCCTCTAGTGGACACAAACGGAACCACACAGAAAAATCACCCACAAAAACAGAGACCTGGTACTGGTTTAGTTCTGGTTTAGATGTGGTTTAGACCTAGTTTAGACCTGGTCCAGTCCTGGTTTAGACCTGGTTTCAGTCTTGCTTTTGTCTTGGTTTAGTCCTGTTTTAGTCCTGCTTTAGTCTTGGTTTAATCCTGGTTTAGTTCTGGTTCAGTCCTGGTTTGGGTTTAGTTGGGTCAGAGTGCTCGTGGTGCGTTCAGGATCATCATGCTGAGGGTCCACATCAGAGTTGAGTCCTGCAGAAAGCACAGTGTTAGGTTCAGGTGACATCAGCATATTTAGAATCCCTCTACTTTAACCTGAGCTGGTCAGACGCTCACCTAGATCTGTGGGTGCAAGGTTAGAATCGGGAATTTCACCATGATGAGTCTCATGCTGTAAATAGGAGTTTAACCTGAGCTGAAGGACAGGGCAGAATTCTCAGGTGGAATTTTGCTGTTTAAAGGTCCTGTATTACGCAAAAGTGACTCTTGTGAGCTTTAAGTCATGTTAAAATGTTTTTACCTCCTCAAAAACATACCTGGGGATGTGTTTTGTCTGCAAAACTCAAAACTCTGTTGTCTTTAACCTTTAGCTCAGTAGAGATTGGCAATTTCAGGACTGATATTGTCTAAATGATTCTAGTGAAGATATATGGAGTTTAAAAACACAGTGGAGCACCTCTTGTATTATCACATGAAATCACAAGGTGGAACAAGGTGTTTTCTGTTTGAGGGAAGAACTCAGCCTAAATATGCAGGGTTTGTGTTAAATATGTGTGAATGAAACAAAACACAACTCCAGGTCTGTTTGTGATGAGGAAACAACATTTTAAGATAAGAAAATAGTGTAATTTGGGACTGTAACTGTCGCAGATGCAGATGTATTGACCTGGTTTATCATTAATATCTCTGAAATTACTGGACCTATCTTCTCTGTCAGTATAAATAAACAAAAGTGAAATAATTATATCACAATAGCTTAAAAAAATCTGTGCCAAAATCCAACCCCAAGGACGTGAGTGATGTCATCTGAAAGGACTTTAAGACATAAGATTAAGATTAGTTAATATTCTTAATACCCCGCTGTGTCTTTTCTCAGGATTTCTCTGTGTTTCTCAGAGTTGACCTTTGACCTGTGCTCCATGTCTGACCGTCTCCTGTGGTTCTTTATCAGTTTGTGAAACACAATTCATCTGAGCAACAACTTTTCTCTGTCATAAATTTTCTGAGAGAATGTTTAATTTAGCAAAACAAAATGTGAAACACTTCCAATGATTTCAGAACTGCAAACTGTAACAGGAGAGGGTCAGAGGAGCAGAGGAGAGGAGCCGAGGAGAGTCGTAGAGGGTCAGAGGCGCAGAGGAGAGATCAGAGGAGCAGGGGAGAGGTCAGAGGAGCATAGTAGAGGGTCAGAGGAGCAGAGGAGAGGAGCAGAGGAAAGGATCAGAGGGACACAGGAGAGGAGCAGTGGAGCAGAGGAGAGGAGCAGAGCAGAGTAGTAGAGGGTCAGAGGAGCAGAGGAGAGGTCAGAGGAGCAGAGAAGAGGAGCAGGGGAGAGTAGTAGAGGGTCAGAGGAGCGTAGTGGAGGGTCAGAGGAACAAAGGAGAGGTCAGAGGAGCAGAGGAGAGGGTCAGAGGAGCAGAGAAGAGGGGCAGAGGAGTAGAGGAGAGGAGCAGAAGGTCAGAAGAGCAGAGGAGAGGGTCAGAGGGCAGAGGAAAGGAGCAGCGGAGCAGAGGAGAGGAGCAGAAGAGAGTAGTAGAGGGTCAGAGGAGCAGAGGAGAGGTCACAGGAGCAGAGAAGAGGGGCAGAGGAGAGGGAAAGATGACTCACCACACAAACAGGAAGTGATGCAGCTCCTCTGACCCCGCCCCTGGCTGTGGTTGCTACGGGTGTTTCCGAGGGAGCTTCTGAGGGCATTTTTGGAGGCGTTTCTGTGGGAAACGTCTCCTCCTCGTCCTCACCAACATCACTGGAGTTTAGGAAGTCCTCCAGATCATCATGAGATGCATTACCTGTGAAAAGACATGGGTTAGTCCTGATTTAGTCCTGGTTCAGTCATGGTTTAGACCTGGTTTAGTCTTGATTTAGTCCTAGTCTGGTTCTGGTTTAGTTCTTTTATAGTCCTGGTTTACTCCTGGTCCAGACTCAATGAAGACCTGGTTTAGTCCTGGTTTAGTGCTAGTTCAGACCCTCTTTAGTCCTGATCTAGTCCTGGTTTAGTCCTGGTTCAGATCGTCTTTAGTCCCGATCTAGTCCTGGTTTAGTCCTGGTTCAGACCCTATTTAGTCCTGGTCTAGTTTTGGTTTAGTCCTGGTTCAGACTCACTGTAAAAGGTGTAGTAGAAAGTGGAGTTATAGTCATAGTCTGGTGTTGGAGTGGTGCTCTGCCCCTCAGAACCTGGAAACAGAAACAGCAGAAATTTTTTAAATAAAAAAAAGAAAAGTTTCATGAACTTTTATATTTAGTCCAAAACACATGGATCTACCCTGTGACATCATCAGGTGTTATATTTTCAGCTTTTCTGAAGCAGGGCTTTCGTTTTTAGAATCATTCTAACTGGTTCACTGCTCAGTGCTTTAAACTTGGAAACACAGTGCTCAGAAACATCAGAGAGCTGCCCCCTACCATCTCCTCAAAAAAACATCTCACACCATTTCAGATCAGACCTGTCAACATGAACCCACTGAATAAGGAAATGTACATTAGTTTGATGAAGACTGGCCTTGCCCTGAGCGGTTTATCGAGGAGAAGCATGTAGAAACTGTGAATGACTGTGAGTATATGGACCCCAGAGCAGTGACAGCTTGCCCCGGTTTAAAACAAGGTCTGTGACTCAACCAGCAAAGTAATGGCAGATCTCGCTCACCCACTGCCCTCAGAGTCCAAGTCCTGCCCTCGAGCACACGCTGTTCTCTGCCCAGATGTACAACTGGCAGATTGAAGAATTCTTTCATCGCTATGTCTTCTTAACAGCTCCTAAAGTACAGGACTTTACCTGCTCTTGTATTTGTATGTACTTGTGTTTCTTGCTTGTGTGATGTTATGTGAATGTGTCTAAGATGCTATCTGCACCAGAATTTCCCCTCAGAGATCAAATAAAGAAATCTGATCTAATCTAATGTTAATCTGCCTTGTGTTCTATATGTTTTCACATATTTCTTTTAATAATGGTGTAGCACTGGTACTACACACTGTTGTTTAACTACAGGCTTTATTCCATACAATTGTGTCCACACAATGGATGAAAACCTGTCTTTAGGCTAATTCAGGTGCATTTACGGTAAAGTTAATTCATTTACACGTTAGATAAATAAATACAATACATTTGTGAGCTCATATTCTAGCCTCACATGTACATAAATGTTCCAGCGTAGAGCTTTAATCGCACGCGCGTGTGTGTGTGCATGTGTGTGTGCACGTGTGCATGTGTGTACGTGCGTGTGCGTGTGCGTGTGTGTGTGTGTGTGTGTGTGTGTGTGTGTGTGTGTGTGTGTGTGTGTGTGTGTGTGTGTGTGTGTGTGTGTGTGTGTGTGTGTGTGTGTGTGTGTGTGTGTGTGTGTGTGTGTGTGTGTGTGTGAGCAAGACATTTAATTCTATTTTAATGAAGAGGAAATTAGACACAGACACACTGCAGTCACAACAGAGACCTGGACTAAACCTGAACTGAACCTGGACTAAACCAAGACTAAACCTGGATTGAACCTGGACTAAACCAAGACTAAACCTGGGCTAAACCTGGACTAAACCTGGATTAAACCTGGACTAAAACCAGGACTGAACCAGGACTGGAACATGACTGAACCAAATTAGACCAGGATAAGACCAGGACTGAACCAGGACTGAGCCAAGACTAGACCAGAACTGGACCATGATAAGACCAGGACTGGACCACATGCTGAATCAGGACTGAACATGGACTGGACAGGAGAACGAAGGGACAGGTTTATGTCTTTTTCTCGGGTGAGTGAGAGAGAACAGAGGACACTTCAGGGGCTTGTCTCTGAGGACGAAATGGGGGGAAAGGAAGAGAAGTGGGAGGGGGGATCGCTCTGGGAGAGAAACTTTGCTGACTGTAGACAGACAGAGTTGATTGCACTGAGTCAGAGACAAACACAGAGGTCAGAGAGGCTCAGTCCCCACACCATCCTGTGCCATGGTGCGCTTGAGCAGAACACTGGTATTCAAATGTGGTGCTGCATTATACTTATTATACTTACGTTTTTGGCTTCTTTTTTCAATATCAACTTTTGTCTAAAACTAATTAAACAGCTTTATTGCAGCAGGAGGAGGAAGTGTCTTGCCCAAGGACACAAGGATCGCACCACCAACCCTCAGGTCAGAGAAGGACATGAAAAGAGCTGATTTTAGAAACAAGGACAAAACAAAAGAGGTACTGCAGTAGTACTTAGTATTAGCAGTAGTAGTACTCGTAGTAGTACTGAGTCATATAATAGTATTTGCAGTATAAGTAGCAGTTGTAGTCATATTAGTAGTACTAGTAGTAGTAGTAGTAGTAGTAGTAGTAGTAGCAGCAGCAGCAGCAGCAGCAGTAGTAGTAGTATTAGTAGTAGTAGTAGTAGTATTTGTAGTAGTAGTAGCAGCAGCAGTAGTAGTAGTAGTAGCAGCAGCAGCAGCAGCAGCAGCAGCAGCAGTAGTAGTAGTAGTAGTAGTAGTAGTAGTAGTAGTAGTAGTAGTAGTAGTAGTGGTGGTATCAGTAGTAGTATTAGTAGTAGTGGTGGTATCAGTAGTAGTAATAGTAGTAGTAGTAGTAGTAGTAGTATTTGTAGTAGCAATAGGAGTAGTAGTAGTAGTAGTAGTAGTAGTAGTAGTAGTAGTAGTAGTAGTAGTAGTAGTAGTAGTAGTAGTAGTAGTAGTTATTGTTGTTGTAGTATTGGCAGCACTAGTAGTAGTAACACACCCACACACATGTGCAAAGGGGCTGATGGGAATTGTGTGGGCGTTGATGACATCATCACTTCCGCCTCAAACTGAATCTAATCAAATAATAAACACTGTCCAATCAGAGCACAGGAAATTAAACCTCACAGCTGTCAATCAAAACTGCTGAGGGGCGGGACAAGGACTGTCAATCATACTGAACGCCAGAATGTCAGCCAATCAGGTTTGAGCAGTGTTTCTCCCTCACAGTCTGAAAACAAAATGAACATAAATGATAACATTAAAAAGACAAAAAATCCTACTGAGTCTGGAGTGTGGCTGAGGGTGAGAATCCCAGGCACTCTGACAGGTTTAGAGCCCTGGATTAGAGAAAGGGACGCCTGCATGTTGTTAGAGCAAGGAATGCCTGCAGGTTTTAGAGCAAGGGACGCCTGCAAGTTTTAGAGCTAGGGACGCCTGCGTGTTTTTAGAGCAAGGGACGCCTTTGCCTGTGGGCCTTCTTCCAGGCATGAACGATAGGACAGGAGTCATGCCATATTTTATATTCAGTTCATTAATATTATTACTACTGCTTTCATAAATTTGCACAAAAGTGAAATAGCCTCAGAGAAGGAGAAAATTGAGAAAGGGAAGAAGCCAGAGGAGAGTTAGGAGCTAGGACACAAGAGTCAGGAGTTAGGAGCTAGGAGTTAGGAGCTAGGAGTTAGGAGCTAGGAGTTAGGAGGGAGGAGTTAGGAGAGAGGATATAAGAGAGTGTAACAGGAAGTGCAGCAGCTGTTTCTTGGATCAGACTCAGCTGAAAACACACAAATTCTAGAGTCACAAACGCACATGCACACACAAACACATCACACAGACATAACACACATGTCTACACATGCACACACAAACACACAAACACATCACACAGACATAACACACATGTCTACACATGCACACACAAACACATATTCATACATGCACACACAAACACATCACACGGACATAACACACACGTCTACACATGCACATACAAACACATATGCACACACAAACACACCAATACACATGTACGCACAAACACACACACACACACAAACATGCATGCACACACAAATACATATGCATACATGCACACAGAAACACATCACACAGACATAACACACAGGTCCACACATGCACAAACACACAAACAAACACACATGCACACACAGACGCATCACACAGACATAACACACATGTCTACACATGCACATACAAACACACATGCACACACAAACACACCAATACACATGCACACACAAACACACACAAACGCACATGCACATGCACACACAAACATACATGCACACACAAACACACAAACACATCACACAGATATAACACACATGTCTACACATGCACACACAAACACATGTGCACACACAGACATATCACACAGACATAACACACATGTTTACACATACATACACATGCACACACATGCACACACATATACACACACATACAGTCCTCTTCATAATCTGAATAACATAAACATGTCATAGGAAGTGTCTGCGCCTCTGAATCCTGTTATAGTAATGGTTTAGTCCTGGTTCAGTTCTGATTCAGTCGAGGTTTAGTCCAGGTTTAGTCCTGGTTTAGTCCAGGTTTAGTCCTGGTTTAGTCCAGGTTTAGTCCAGGTTTAGTCCTGGTTTAGTCCTGGTTTAGTCCTGGTTTAGTCCAGGTTTAGTCCAGGTTTAGTCCAGGTTTAGTCCTGGTTTAGTCCTGGTTTAGTCCTGGTTTAGTCCAGGTTTAGTCCAGGTTTAGTCCTGGTTTAGACCTGGTTTAGTCCTGGCCTAGTTCTGATGTAGACGTGGTGGGTTGGTCCTGTACTGTCTGTAGAGCAGATGTGCACAGCAGTAGTACATGGTGGTAGTAATAATTTTGATAGAGCATGTGATTTGTGCATTTCTCTGTGTGTATCTCATGTATCTCGTGTATCTTGTGTGTGTGTCCGTGTGTGTGCGTGTACACTACAGTAGGATGTGTCTATGTGTGTGTGTGTGTGTGTGCTCTTGAGATGATGTTATTATCTGCAACATGTCTTCTGTTTCATAGTTTGAAGTAATGTGGTGTGTGTGTGTGTGTGTGTGTGTGTGTGTGTGTGTGTGTGTGCGTGCGTGTGTGCCTGTGTGTGTGTGTGTCCGTGTGTGTGCGTGTACACTACAGTAGGATGTGTCTATGTGTGTGTGTGTGTGTGTGCTCTTGAGATGTTATTATCTGCAACATGTCTTCTGTTTCATAGTTTGAAGTAATGTGGTGTGTGTGTGTGTGTGTGTGTGTGTGTGTGTGTGTGTGTGCGTGCGTGTGTGCCTGTGTGTGTGTGTGCATGTGTGTGTGTACAGTTCATAGACTGTTTACATGGACATAGCGTGTTCCTAACAGGCAGTGAGCATAGGTGCACTTCCAGCTCCATCGACTCTGGCTCTGATTCACTTTACAATGGAAGATGGTCATGCTTCTCTGTAACTGCTGCTGTCAGACTTGTCATTTTGGTTTTAAAATGTTCATATTGACCAGCTCCACGTGATTCTGGTATTTTTTATTTCTCTATTGTGTCTGTAACTCAAGATATGAATATTATGAGCATTTCTCAGTGGTTGCTCCCACTACCATTAGCAACAAGTTTGACTGATAACGTTGCTTAGTGCTCACTCCCTATTAAACCAGTGGTGCGGGCAGGATGGGCGCTGCCTTCAACAGCCTCATTCTGATCGGCTCTTTGGTTGCTATGATGCAACTTGGCAACTTGCTATAAGTGCTAGTCTCGATGAGCTTCATTTGACTGGAGCCGAATACTATGGACGACATTACACTCCCTTAGTCCACTTCTTTATAGTATGTGGTACAGTATAGTGTGATGTGTCATGTGTGTGTGTGTGTGCGCATATGTATGTACAGTACAGTAGTGTGATGTATCGTGTGTGTACAGTGCAGTAATGTGATGCGTCGTGTGTGTTTCTACAGTTCTACAGTCTACAGTGCAGTAATATATGTGTTGTGTGTGTCTGAGTGTGATGTATCGTGTGTGTCCTGTGTGTGTGTCTACAGTGCAGAAGTGTGATGTGTCGTGTATGTCGTGTGTCTACAATGCAGTAATGTGATGTGTCGTGTATGTCGTGTGTGTGTATACAGTACAGTAGTGTTATTTGTCGTGTGTGTGTGTTTGTGCAGTACACGAATGTGATGTGCCGTGTGTGTTTGTGTGTGTGTGTGTGTGTGTGTCTACAGTGCAGTAGTGTATGTGTCGTGTGTGTGTGTGTACAGTGCAGTAGTGTGATGTGTCATGTGTGTGTGTCTACAGTACAGTAGTGTATGTGTTGTGTGTGTCTGACTGTGATGTTTTGTGTGTGTGACAGTCATATAAAGCCCTTTTATCTTTTCTCAATTTTAAACTTTTCTGACACAAAAAGCAGGAAATGACAAAAGCTAAAAATATTAAACAGTGAAATCTTTATCTGCACTATAGTCCCGCCCTCTCTCACCATAGCGCTGCCCAGTGAACCACAACCCTTATATCTCAGAGAACCGTGACAGGCTCCACTCCCCTCGTCTCAGATCCAGGTAAGTTTAGGAGGTGCATCGTGGGAAATGTGGTCCCTCTGAGTCTCACAGAAAGACTTTAATCCCAGACATCAGAGTGTAATGTTTAGGTGTTTGTACAAGGATTTACCTCAAAGTAGAGAGAGAGTGTGTATTTATTTCAAACTCTATTTCGATACTAAGGACTAGTCTTGATACTCAATTCCATTACCAAATAAAATAATAAATTGATAATAAAAACACTCAGTCTTTAGACAATAGAATGTGATTTTCAACATGAAATGGTAGTACTTTATTTTCTATTCCCATGTGGCCTTATATTTGTGTAATCCCTTAGTTATCTAGATAGGTTCCATAGTGGTCCATGGGCGTGTACTAGTCTATGTGTCTTATGCTTATTCTGATGCAGCTTAAGATCATTCAGGAAAGGTTAACTTCCTGAAAAAGTTCAAATGAGTATCTAGTTTCGACACTAGCTTTAGTTTTATACTTTTGACAGCCCTACTGTGTATGTGTGTGTGGGTGTTTGTATGCATGTGTGTGTATGTGTGTGTGTGTGTGTGTGCGTGCGTGTGTTTGTGTGCATGTGTGTGTGTGTTTGTGTGCATGTGTGTGTAAGTGTGTGTGTGTGTTTGTGTGCATGTGTGTGTAAGTGTGTGTGTGTGTGTGTGCGTGTTTGTGTGCATGTGTGTGTAAGTGTGTGTGTGTGTGTGTTTGTGTGCATGTGTGTGTAAGTGTGTGTGTGTGTGTGTGTGTGTGTGTGTGCATGTGTGTGTAAGTGTGTGTTTAAGTGTGTGTGTGTGTGTTTGTGTGCATAAGTGCGTGTGTAAGTGTGTGTGTGTGTGTGTGTGTGTGTTTGTGTGCATGTGTGTGAGTGTGTGTGTTTGTGTGCATGTGTGTGTAAGTGCGTGTGTAAGTGTGTGTGTGTGTGTGTGTGTGTGTGTGTGTGTGCATGTAACTGATGCGGGGACGTTTACCTTATCAGAGAAAGTGTCACTATCGCTTCATCTGCACGAGTGGAACTTTTCATTTTTTATCTAAATGTCTGATTCAGATCAACACAATTTCAAAATAACACGAATAAGAAACTTCACAGTAAAAGTCCAGTCAGAGCCTTCACAATCTGAACTAGGACTAAACCAGGACTAAACCAGTCACGCTTAAGTCATTTAACTCAAATATACCAAAACTCACAAACTTAAGTCAAACTAAAACAAAAAACACAGAAGTATAAATGTTTATGTCACGTTTTTATTCACGTCTGAACAGCTGCAGGGCACCTGAGCTCCGACCTGCTCCAAAACCTCGCAATGAAAGGTCCAAAAAGCACAAACAAAACAAAACCTCAAAATAAGGTCACTGCAGACTGTGAACTCAGAAACTCTGAAACATTTTCACCAACAAAACTCAGTGGACAATTCTTTCAAAATAAACTCAAATATTTGGTTTTATAGTCATGGCAAACCGATGCTGTTAGACTCCGAGTTACTTTATCTATTAAAACAGCAAAATTATCCAAACCAAAGTTCCAAGAGTTCAAGGTTTAAGTTAAAAATGTTAAGTTAAATCACAGATAAAAACAGAAACTTGCTAAAGGAGAACAATCTCTCACTCGTCCAGGCAGGTTCCATAGTGGTCCATGGGCATTACTGCAGGGTGTAAGATGCTGCAGGGAAGGCATACACGGAGCAGCATAACCAAGTGGTGGGCACAGTGTACAGAAACATCTGTGCAGAGTAGGGACTGGAGACCCCAAGATCAAGGTGGGAAACACCTCCAAAGGTAGTGGAGAATGATAGAGCTAAGATCCTGTGGGACTTCCAGATACAGACTGACAGAATGGTGATGGCGGACCAACATTGTGGAGAATAAAAAAGGAGCAAAGCCGTTGTGGTGGACATTGCAGTGCCAAGTGATGGGAACATCAGAAAAAAGGAGCATGAGAAACTAGAGAAATACCAGGGGCTCAAAGAAGAGCTGGAGAAGGCCTGGAAGGTGAAGCCATCAGTGGTGCCCGTGGTCATTGGAGTACTCGGGGCAGTAATCTCAGTCCAGAAAAGTGCAATACTAGGAACAGCAAAGATACTGCACAAAACCCTTAACCCCATCCATCCATCCATTTTCTTCCGCTTATCGGGGGCTGGGTCGCGGGGGCAGCAGTCTAAGCAGGGACTCCCAGACTTCCCTCACCCCAGACACGTCCTCCAGCTCCTCCGGTGGGACCCCAAGGCGTTCCCAGGCCAGCCGAGAGACATAGTCCCTCCAGCGTGTCCTGGGTCTTCCTCGGGGCCTCCTCCCGGTGGGACATGCCCAGAACACCTCCCTAGGGAGGCGTCCAGGAGGCATCCTAAGCAGATGCCCGAGCCACCTCAGCTGGTTCCTCTCGACGTGAAGGAGCAGCGAACCCTTAACCCCCTGCTTCAAAATTAGTAGGATTTTGAGCATGTTTTACACTCTTGTTTCACATTTATAATATTATATTACTGGATATGCAGTGATATTTACCAGCCTCTGCACATTTACCAAACCAAAAGAACAACATACAATTTATTTGCGCACTTTTATTTGGCAGACTTCAGCCCGCATATCGCTGTCGGTATGTGCGGACACTGTAGCATAAGTGTAGATTAGTTTTTGGTCTGAGTTTCTACTACATTTTTGAGCAGGACTGAAAAGTAAAAGTACTTTTCACATGAAGGGGTCATTTTTACCATGTTCACGGTAACATCCTGACTAAAGTTTTCAAGCTTCGGCTTTGAGCAAACAAAAATAAATACACAAAATTCATTAGAATAATTAAGACATTGATTTTCTTATTGCAACTATTTCAATCACTATCACTACATTTAACACTTTAACAAATGAACGACACTTGTGTAAAAAACTTTTTCTTTTTACATTTTAAAACTGTTTTTTTTTTTTGCTCTGGTATTTGTACTTTTACTTAAGTAACAACATTGAGTACTTCATCCACCAAGTTTTGATGATGGGCAGAAAAAACTGAAACATGAGCAAAACATGAAACATGTGGTTCAAAGTGAGTGATTTAGGAGAGTGGATTAAATTCCAGTAAATTTCAATTTTGACAAAATCTGAATCTGCTCTCGCTGTTTCAGATTTAGGACAGAGTCTGTTTGGGATTTACGTAGTTTCAAGTTTTTCAATGTTCAGAATCATTAAAACACATGACATATTACAAGAGATTAATAAAAGAAAATGACTCACCAGCAAAGAGAGAAAGGAGACAAACCAGTCCAAAGGCAGAGACACACACCGACATGTTTATGATGGGAGTCCAAATGAACAACTGAAAGAAAGAAGAGGAGAAAAAGGACAGGAGAAAGGGTGGGAGGAGAGAGGGAGCAGAGAGGGAGGGGACAAGAAGAAAGGGGGAGGAGATACACACGGGGACATGTGTCTGATAAAAGTCCAAGTGAACAAATAAAAGAGCGCAAAGGAGAAAGGGACGAGAGGAGAGAAGGAAAGGAGGGAGGGGCCAGGGAAGATGAGAGGAGAGGGGGAGGAGAGAGGGAGGAGAAAAGGGAGGATCAAGGAAAGATGAGAGGAGAGGACGGCGTGGGAGGAGATGAGATAAGGAGGGAGGAGAGAGAGCATGCTTCAGTCACTACAATGTAAAACTCACTACTACAAATGAAAGGAAACAGGGAGACACATGGGGACATAGGAAACAAGGAGGTAGGAAACAAGAGGAGGAGAGGAGACAAGGAGGTAGGAGATGAGAGAGAGGAAACAAGGAAGTAGGAGACCGTCCAATGAGGTTCATCTGGTCTTCTGTTAGTTTATTTTAATAGATTATTTTTCTAGACCAATGTTTAGTTTGTTTTCATACCTGACAGTTTGGACTGCTCAGAGTGGTCACGTGATGTTGCTGTGACGTGTCCGGTCAGCTGATTTAAACAGGTTTTGGCATTTTTGACAGGTCACAGCAACATCACGTGACCACTCTGAGGCGCTAGTGAGCAGTCGAAAGTGTCAGGTATGAAAACAAATTAAACCTTCTATTAAAAATCTATTCAAATGGAAAAAAAACCATAGGGTGAAGTGTGGGTCAGAGTTGCCAAATCCAATTCATTACCGTGAATTTGAACTGGGACTTTTACACATTTTGAAAGTCTACAGCTGTTTTATTTGAGCTCAGAGGCATTTCTGTGTGAAAAGAGGTGATTTTTAGCATCTTTACCATGTTTCATGTTAATACATCAATAATGTCTCATGTCAAAGTGAGACACTGATGTAGCCTTCAGTGATATTTCATAAACTGTTGGTGTTCCATCCTTCAGTGTCTGTGGGTTAAACCTGCATTTGACCCATCCGTGTTTGTGGGTTATTTTGCACATATTGTGCATGTTTTGGGATGATGGGAGAAACCGCAGGAAACCCACTCAGACACAGAGAGAACATGCAAACTCCATACAGAAAGGCTAAGAAGTTGAACCAGGAAACTTCTGGTTGTGAGGCCTGAGATCTGTTAGAATCTTGCAGCCGTTCAGATCTGATAGAGATAGAGCCCTCATAGAGATAACAAAAGTGCCTGAACGCCTGCATGGTCTTGTCTCTGCTTTAAAAACACGAGTCGCTGAAACATCTGGAGATGTTTAGATCTGCTCCAAACACGTGTTTAGAACTATACGGCTATTTATAGAGTTTCAAGGAAAACTGAGAGTGTGGGACAGAGAGACAAAGGGGGTGGGGGGTGGGGGGGGGGTGACGGAAGGGACGGAAAGAAAAGAACAGGGAGTGGTAGGACAAAAGAGGAGAGAGGGAGGGAGTGGCCTGTTACAAGAAGAGTTTGAAGTGTGATGAGTTCATTTGTCATGTTCATGTCTGATTCAGCGCAGCAGTAGATGTGGTAAAGGTCCAGTCAGTGTCTCTACCAGCCTAACTATTCTGGGCAGAAGTTGTGGAGCATTAGCAGTGTTTTGTGTCTTGTGGGTTCTTCAATAAACACACGGTACTCGAAGAGAACGAGCTTTATCCAGTAAATACACTCATATTACAAATGTACACTTGATAAAGCGTTTTCTCGAAAACTACACATGTTCCAACAACCGGCTCTCCGTGTGCATATGCGCCATCTGTCTGGCTCCTAGCGTAACTGAATGTCCAATCAAATTGTACATATCATTACATCTCCCTTCTTTAAGTAAAAATATTATACTTTCATAATAATAACTCACACACGTTTTAACTTTATGAACTTACTTTAACCTTACAGTTATTCTCTTGTAATTTACTTATTTTAAAACAACAATGTTAAAGTATATAAGATTACCACATCCTGACAACACATCCTCTTCTAAATGTGTTCAATAAGTCTTTCAGGTGGTTTTATGTTTCTTGAGGATCTCTTGAGGCGTTGTCCTTGAACAGGAACTTCTGCTCGGATGATGGATTCTCCACGTTCTGATGTTGCTCTGCAGCTTCATCAGACTGCTGATCTGCTTTGGCTGGCCCCAAGATGTCACGGCGATTCCTTCTCAGCACAGGGCCATCTTCAGTCTGAATGTTGTATGATCTTGGTTGAATTTCATTCAGGACGGTTGCTTGGTGTTGGTTTCGTCTTCAAGTCTCACCTTGTCGCCAGTATGCAGTTTGGGTAAGTTCTGTGTTCCTCTGTCGTAGTATAACTTCTGTTTTGCTTTATGTTGTTCTTTGTACCTCTTCACCTTTCCCCCCCTCCTTTGTTTTCAGTAGACTTTCCTGAATAGGCAGGTTTGATCTTAGTCTGCGTCCCATGAGGAGTCTTGCAGGTGACATACCACACTCCAGTGGTGTTGTGCGGTACACCAGCAGGCTCTGGTAGAAGTCTGTTCTACTGTCCTTGACTTTGGCCAGAAGTCTTTTTACAGTCTGAACCGATTTTTTCACTAGTCCATTCGAGTGCGGATAATGCAGACTCGAAGTTGTTTCCACAAAGTTCCATTTCTCCGCAAAGCATTTGAAGCTCTCACTGGAGATTTGCGGTCCATTATCTGAGAAGACCTCACTTGGCACTCCATGTCTCGCAAAGATGGCTTTCATAGATGTTATTACTGCCTCTCCTGTTGTAGTATACAGTCTACTAACCTCTGGATACAGGGAGTAGTAATCTGTGACCACCATGTAGTCACTGCCAGCACTTTCAAACAGGTCAGCACCCACCTTCTGATATGGTCTGTCGGGCACAGAGTGCGGCTTGAGTGGTTCAGCTGTATTGCTTGATTGATATCTCCGGCATGTTGAGCAATCAGACACTTTGTTTGCTATATCTTGATTTATCCGCGGCCAGTACATCACCTCGCGAGCTCTTTTCCTACATTTTACAATTCCAAGATGCCGTGCGTGAACCTTCTTGAGCATGTCATGTCGTAGACTCTTTGGAATGACGAGCCCTTGGAGATGATGTCTTCGCCTACAGACAACTCTGCTCTGCAATTCCAATATTCTGTAACATCTAGTGAACAATCCTGCTTTGTGTTGGGCCATCCAGCTGTGATGAACTGAGGCCGTTTTTTCAAAGTTTGATCTTTGTTTGTCTCTGTCTTTATCAGATCCATCTTGACATCAGAAACTGGTAAGGCACTTGTGATCATGTCCACATAAGCATTCACATCATCATTTATTCTACTGCTCTCTGGTTCCTTTTGGTCATCTGCTCTTGACAAGGTGTCTGCTGTGTACATCAGCTTCCCTGGTGTATACATCACTGTCAAAGAGTAGCTTTGCAAGCGAATCATCATTCTTTAGATTCTAAGTGGACAGTCATTGAGTGGCTTTTGAAACAATGCAATCAACGGTTTATGATCAGTTTCCACACTAATTTCCTGTCCTGATACGAACGAGTGAAATCTCTCACAGGCGTATGTTATACTCAGCAACTCTTTTTCGATTTGTGCATAACACGTCTGTGTCTGTCAATGAGCGGGATGCATATGCAATTGGCTGCCATTCATCAAACAGCTGTAAAAGAACAGCTCCTAGTCCCCTCTGTGATGCATCGGGTGAGATCTTGATGGGCTTGGCTGGATCATAGAATCTCAGTACCGGTTCAAGTGTGAGCTGTGTCTTCAGGTCTTTCCATGCTTTTTCATGTTCATGACTCCATTCCCATTCTATTTTCTTTTCTGTTGTTTCAGCGGTGCCATGCGTTCAGAGAGATTGGGTATGAACTTTCCCATGTAGTTTATCATCCCGTTGAATCTCTGTATGTCTTTCTTGTATTGCGGTCTTGGCATGTTTTCAATCGCTGATACCTTTCTGAGGTCAGGCCTAACACCCTCACTGCTCAGAATGTCTCCAACAAATATCAGTTCTTTCACACCCAGCTGGCATTTCTCTTTGTTCAGTTTAAAGTTTACTTTCCTTGTCGCTTCTATGACACTGCCTCCTGTCATATTCAGTTTTCGTACTACCCCATACAATTATGTCATCCATAGGCGTGTCAACACCTTCCAGATGCTCATAGATCATTTGAATCGTTTTGTGGCATACCTCAGGTACTGAGGCTATGCCTAATGGTAAGAATTGGTATCTGCCAAATGGACTGTTAAATGTGCATAGTTTTGAGCTTGCACTGTCAATTTCAGCTGCCATAATCCAGATGATGCATCTAACTTGCTGAACTACTTTGTGTTGGCGAACTGTGACATTATTTCCTCTCTAGTGGGTAGTTTGAAATGTTCTCGTTTTATGGCTCTGTTCAAATTTCTTGGGCCCATACAAAATTTAAGCATGCCATTCTTTTTATTCACAATGACCAGAGAACTCACCCAGTCGGTTGGTTCATCAATTCGCTCGATCACTCTCAGTCTTTCCATCCTGTCCAGTTCTTCTTTCAAGGGCTTTTGAAGAGCAAATGGCACTTTTCGGCATGGATTGATGACTGGTGGCACCTTCTTGTCGACTTGGATGGTATGCTCTCCAGGAAGACAGCATAGACCCTGAAACAGATCCTTCCATCAGTTTGTCATAATCTGCATTTGCATTTTCCACTGCTAGCACTCTTGACTAGATTCAGTCTCTCACAAGCAGATAATCCTAACATGAACATGGCAAAAACTCAAAGCGTTGCACAAAAAAAATGCTGTAGGTAGAGGCCACTGCAAACGTTGGTTGCGCCGCCATCTTGGTTGACTTGCGTAATTGTTTCGCTTGGTATCTTCTCTGGAAAATCTTTCACCACATGTATAAAAAACATGTGTAGCAATGTGTAGGTACATAACTAGATTCTTTTGTGGTCTCCATGAACACAAGAAAAACAAACCTCTGAATTCACACAATCCAACAGCTTTTTGAACTGCACATTTTGAACTGCACTTGCAGCATTTCTTAGTTGGTTAAAATCTCATGATATGATGTTAAAAACTGAGCTCATAAAACAAAGTTTCAAAAACTGCTCAGCATGTCAGCCAGGTAGCCACAAGAGCATGGCAGACAAGAGTGTGATATTTTGCCCCAAAAAGGAGGAGGAGAGGCAAGGAGGAGGAGAGGATGAGACTAGGAGGAAATAGAAGGAAAGAGGAGGAGAGGAGAAGGGAGGAGGGCAGGGAGGGAGAGAGGAGGGAAGAGGAGAAGAGGAGACAAGGAGAGAAGAAGAGGGGGCAAGAGAGATAAGGGTAGTGAGGAAGGGAAGAAGAGGAGAGAGAGAGGGAAAGAAAAAAAGAGAGATGAGTGGAGAAGAGGAGGAAAGAGGAGAGAGAATGTGGGGAATGTCACGGCAATCTTAAAAAAAAATTTTTTAAATCACAATATTAATCTAAAACGATTTGAAAAAAGGAACAGGTCCGCTGACTTCCTTATTAGAGAACGGCAATGTCCAATAGGAGCTGACGTACCAGTGGAGGTTAAAACGGGGATAGATCAAAGCAATGACGTCTTGAACACAGAAGAATAAAGATTACTCAAACATCAATCACTCCAAATATAACTTTGGAGGGAAAATGAGAAGCAAACTGATATAACATGGTTAAAAGCTCTGAAAAGTCCAGTTTGCAGAATAGGGTGATTTAAATGCTTGCTTGTTTTGTTCGTCTCCAGGAAACTCTTCTTCTGATCTTTTAATCAGAGCTGAGACAGAGGTGCATCATGGGAAACGCAGTGTTTTCACTAATAATAGTTTACCCTTTATGTATGCAGGGGTGTTAACTGGTTTATAGGCCACATCTCTAATCTCTGGGCAAGATTTAGTACCAATTGCAAAGCTCCTATTTTACTATTTGATGTTGACTCATTTGACTGCCCAGCCAACATAACATAGGGGGTCCCATATTGGTACTATATGGATATTATATGGGTACTATATAGGCTCATGTGGTGGCCCACATGAGATCTAAGTGGAGCTTATCTGATCAACCCAGGCATAACCCATTCAGGCCCGACTTTATGCTGTAGTACAATGGGGCTTAAATGGAGTTTTTAAAAATTTAGCTCTATATTATGTGGGCTCTATGGGGCCCAGTCGGGCAAAACACACATTACACAAGTTTATTTTGAATAGCTACGTTTTATTAAATAATAAAAAGTAAGCATTGACACATTCATCATCGATTATTTGGCAAAATTACAAGACTGCATTTTTTTTAGGGCTGAAAATTATCCAGATGATTCTAGTGGAGGTGTATGAAGTTTAAAAACACAGTGCAGCACTTCCTGTATTACTGTATGACATCACAAGGTGGAATAGAGCGTTTTACCTTTGAGAGAAGAACTCAGCTTAAATATGCAGGGTTTGTGTTAAACGTGCAGCCGAAACACAACTCAACAGGTATGTTTGTGATGAGAAAACATTAGAACATGGATCAGAAAATAGTGTAATATGGCACTTTAATGATGTGAACACACCCCTGCTGCATGAGGTCCAGATCAGAACCAGGATTAAAAATATACCAGATCAAAACCAGGTCTGAATCAGGACTGCACCAGGTCTAATCCAAGTCTAAACTAGGACATGTTCATAGCTGGAGATAGTTCCACTTTTTGACAGATGTTCCGAATCTCTTTGGGTTAAAAATACTTTTGATGTCCGAGGTCATGAATGAGGTTACATGGTCCTGCTTGTTTCCCAGCATGCATCTCCCATGTGGACGTGCCCCAGAGCATGATGGGAAATAGTGTTCTCACAGATTTAACCCCCAAGGACCCGGGCCTAGACCTGAGAAAGTCCAGAACAAATGCGGCATCAGGGTTAGACTAAACAAGAACTAAATCAGGACTGGACCAGGACTGGACCAGGACTGGAACCAGGACTGGAACCAGGACTGGAACCAGGACTGGAACCAGGACTGGAACAGGTCTGAACCAGTTTGTTTTAGTTTTCCAGAATTCTTTTTTTGTTTCTTACGGTTTAAACATTTCATTCACAGTTGTCTGTCACAAGGTCCAGTGCTCTGATTGGCCCACAGCCCTTAGTCCCTCCTCCTTCATCTCCTCCCGAGGCTCTGATTGGTTGTCCTCCATGTCCTCTGACTCCTCCACCTGCTCCTGTGTGTCTGATTGGGTCTCGGTCCATAATCCCACCTCTTCACTCTTTTTGTGAAGTTCTAATTCCATTTTCTCTGACTGGCTCTCAGTTTGTAGTTCCGCTCCCTCGATTTTGTTTAAAAGCTCCGATGGGTCCTCGTCCATCTTCTCTGCGCCCTCATACTCCTCTCTCTCCTCTGATTGGCCCTCCTGCTGTACCTCTGTCTCTGATTGGCCAAACTGCTCTAATTCTAATTTGCTGTGAGAGCTAAGAAGAAGGTGATATGTCTCCTCTGATTGGCCCTCGTGTTGTATCTCCCCCTCAGAATAGCTCTGTGGCGTTATCTCAGTCTCTGATTGGTCCTCCACCTGTACCTCCATCTCTGATTGGCCAGTGGAGGACCATGGGGGCGAGGTTTGTACAAGGACTCTGTGCAAATCTTGATTGAGAGTTTGATGAGACACTTCTGCAGTTTTGTATCTCGTCCCGACGCAAAGGAAAGACCTAAAGAAAAAAACAGACAGAGGGGAGGCAGAGAGAGAGACAGAGAGGAGAGAGAACAGAAACAGAGACAGAGAGAGAGAGAGAGAGAGAGAGAGAGAGAGAGAGAGAGAGAGAGAGAGAGAGAGAGAGAGAGAGAGAGAGAGAGAGAGAGAGAGAGAGAGAGAGAGAGAGAGAGAGAGAGAGAGACAAACAGAAAGAGAGGAGAGAAAGAGAAAGAGAGACGAGAGACAGAATGAGAGAGAGCATAGAGAGAAGGAGACAGACAGTGAGAGAGAGACAGGCTTTACTTTGTGATCAGTCAAATGTTACACAAACTAAACAAGGTCTAAACCAGAATAACTACTATAGTTATTAACTATAATAACTAATAATAACTATAACTATAGCAGGTCAAAACTAGCTCAAACAATGACTAAATCAAGACTGAAACCAGTTCTAAACAAGGTCCTAAAAGGTTTTAAGTCTGAACCAAGACTACAGGGAAGCTAAAATTCTGGGATTCTGAGAGGACTGGACCACTGACCACCTGGTTAAAGGGCCACCTGTTTTTTTTTTTTACAGGTTTATTTCTGAATCAGGTTAAACAAAGAGCAGTGAGATCACTTCCTCTGAGGTCACTTCCTGAAGCACACAAACAAAGAACTTCACACAACCAGGATGAGGATGCAGCAGTGGAAGGATTTGTAGTAGTAGTAATAGTAATAGTAATAGTAATAGTGATGGTAATAGTGGGGGCAACAGGCAAAACACTTCACCCACATTGCCTAGTATGAAACTGATGTGTGTGCAAATGATTGGTGGTGGTCCGAGGGCAGCCTCGCTTCCGTCAGTCTGCCCCAGGGCAGCTGTGGCTACAATAGTAGCTTACCATCACCAAATGTGGAAGTGAATGAATAATGACTATAGTGTAGCACTTAGAGAGGCTTTGACAAGCCTGTAAAGTGCATTACAAGTGTAAGGCATTATTTTAATAGTAATTTTAATAGTAGTAGTAGCAGTACTGTTAAGATAAGAGGTCATGTGAAAATAAAGACTAATCACAGACTCATAGATATATGAGCCTGACAAATACAGGACATTTCACCATTTATCATTAACATTACCTGGGGGTGTGATGCTAACTATAATCGTCTGAGGCTCTATTATGCAGTGTTCATACGGCGTCAAATTGCGTCAAATGACTCGCGATGGATGCTTGACAATTCACTGTCATTCGCACATCAATGATAGAATGACAGCACGCGAATATATGATGCATGCTTTGGTCGCTACCACATTCACGCTGCTAAAGCTCATTCAGTTTTCTTTTTAATGGAGCAGACACGTGTTCCCTTCTGCAATTAATAACGCTCTAATTTTATCCTCAAATCAGTAGAGCTAAAATAAAAATAATTTAGGGAATTGAAAAATAAAAAAAACACTTTAAATCAAAAACTGATTTAAAAGCACAAGTCTATCAGCCCACATTTTCCTTGGCTCATGGAAAACTGAACTTCGCCAGGTGAAACTCCACGCTTCTTGGGGTCTCACGGGCAGAGTATCGGGTACTGCGCAGAGCCAAAGCTGGCATAGATGAAGAGGTCTAGGCATAAGATCGTGTTAGATTGTACGGTCTGCGGCTCACTGCCTGGGTTCTGCGCTCGGTGCTGCAGTTGCCATGTCGTGGTAGACATTGGGACTTTGAGCAACGCACGCGTTAGCAAGTAGAAGCAAGTGGTTGTATGAATACTAGATATTTTTACAATAGAGGGTAAGTTTACAGCAAATGTACTGCTGTAGCTGCGCGTTATAGCACATGGAGCTCCCAAGTTTAATCTTGTTGTATGTGGAAGAGAGATAGGGAACACTATCCACGCTGACCTGGTCCACGCACAGAGTGGGGAGATAACTAACCTCGAGCAGCTACACCTGCTTGTATTGTATTCTTTGTGGATGGTGCACGGCCCACAGCATAGCTCGGGGAATTATAGGGCTAGCCGGGGACATCAGTGTCAGGGTAAAAAGACACACGGAGCTCAGTGTGGTGTCCGAGTGGAGCCCTCTCACTTGACCAAAGTTAGAGACAACCAGCCTGTCTGCCCCATTTGCAGGATCATCTCCATGTTATGTATATAAAATATGTGTGAGAATCCTAGAGCAGAATCTAAAGTTTATGGACCTGATGGAATTCAAGAAAGATTGTGGAAATTCTCTGCGTACAGGAGGCACTGGATCAAACGGCTCTTTTGTGGATACAGATGGACGATTTCTTCTTTAGAGGCTTTAAACCAGTGGTTCTTAACCTGGGCTTGATCGAACCCTAGGGGTTCGGTGAGTCAGTCTCAGGGGTTCGGCGGAGGTCAAGACACGCACCAGACTCATATGATTCGTGATGAGAAGCCCCGCTTGGCCATCACTGACTGCAGGTGATCATGCTACACTGCTTGGCCAATCTGTGCTGCGGAGAATTGGGTGATCTCAGTAGTCAACTTGTGACTGTCGTGAATGTATGTTATGTAATTTCTTTAACTCTATAGTGTCAGATGCTGTCACCGCCAATAGACTCGCGGACTGCCAGGGTCTCCAGACGCCTGACTTAAATGATTTTAAGCCGTTCCAACAGCTCATTTAAGTCGGGCGGGTACATTTGTCAAATTTACGCCG
Source organism: Periophthalmus modestus (assembly GCA_019594935.1). Taxonomy (NCBI): domain Eukaryota; kingdom Metazoa; phylum Chordata; class Actinopteri; order Gobiiformes; family Gobiidae; genus Periophthalmus; species Periophthalmus modestus. The sequence continues at coordinate 9,591,183 of JAIEZT010001318.1, read as the reverse complement.
TGTCTCAATTTGCCAAATGCACCGTTCGATGTATTGTTCGAAGTGCGGGTCGAAGTACTCGTCCGACTTAAATGCGCCGTTTGAACGCATTAAAGGGCACTTTGGTGAATTGAGACATGGCATGAGACACAGGACAGACTTTGCTCTGAAAATGACATGAGAGTGACACAAGGTGAAGTCGCATGTCTGATATCTGAACTGGTCTCTCAAAGGCAACAGCAGAAGTCACACTGATTTGAAGTAAATATTCATTATTATTGTAGCCTGATGGAAATTAGGTGATGAGTGTGTGTTAAAATGTTATAAAATAATAAATAGCATAAATACGTTAAGTTCATATAAGTTCATTATTGGAATACATAAGGTGAAGGTAGGGTAAAAATGAAAATCATTTCAGTGTGGTAGTATTAAAAAAGGTCATGTCTTTGTGAGAAGGTCTGTATGTGATTTGTTGTGAGTTCATGTATTGTATTGGTTTTGTTCTTTGAACAGTGATGTTAATGCACAGTTCATTTTGTGCACCAGTAAAACATACCTATGTCTTGAATTTGAAAAAAATCATATTTTATTTTTCAATAAAGAAGGGTTCGATGAATGTGCATATGAAACTGGTGGGGTTCGGTACCTCCAACAAGGTTAAGAACCACTGCTTTAAACAGCATGTCATGGATGTTTTGTTCTTTATGTTTTTGCTTATAAACATTTTAGTTCAAATGGGTTGCGTATATAAACGAGATAGATTAGCAACATTCTTTGACTTACAAATCTGAGCATTCATAAGGTGAAAAAATATTTTTAACTTAATTTCAAATAACATTTCATCCTGAGTTTTGATGTTTGAAGCCATTAAAATGACACATTCTATAGGGATATATTTAGACTTTCCCTCTGGGAAAAATGTGTGTAAACTTTCGCAAATATTCAAAAGATCTTATGAAAACACAGAGACAGAGTAATTATACCACGTCTAGATAAATGTACCTTTAGACTTTAATCTGAACTTTGTTTTAACCAGACCCAGATCTTTCTAGGCGCAGACTACACAAGTTTGCGAAAAGCCCTGTTTCCTGAGTGCTGATAGTTTTATCATTCATGTCTGTCAATCTACATGTAGTTAAGACAAAACAGGGCCCTGGTTAGCTCCTCTGCATAAATATCACATTATCCTATTGATTAAATGGGTTTGTACAATATGCCACGCTGCTCTGGACACCTCCCTCCTCCCTCACAAATAAACTCATCTCAGCGACAGCATGAATACACCGCACGTTTCAATTCTTGGCATGAGTCAAAGCCAAAGCAACAGACACTTTGGACTGCAGGGAGTTTCTTATTGTTATTAATAAAAGAAGCTTTGCCTTTGCTGGCCGAGTGAATGACCCGTGAACAAATGGGCTCCTGTTTTTCGTGCATAATTAATGAACTTTGCGCTATTTGTTGTTATTTACACATTCATTTAGTTTACTGCATTTATTGAACACAAACAACATAATTATGAAGTGAAGCTAACGTGAAAGTTTTCTTGATGTCAGTGCATGGACTTATCACATAAAGAGATGGTCAGTCTATAATATTTATGAGTAAGATATGGTGAAACTATTAATTTGGGGACCGTTCTAAAGCATGGGGACTTAGTGTAGCACTACCACATAACATTACAGCATCCATCAATATTATCACACTTGACATTTTTTTCTCTTTTTTAGTGCATTTTAATGTATACTGACCTTATTCCGCCCTGTTCACTGTTGCCATAAATGCAACTAAACTGCGCTTTGTGGTAGAATCCCATTCATTTCAATTGAGAACTATGGAAAAGTTTTGCAGCTAAAATATGATATAAAGTACCGTATTTTCCGCACTATAAGATGCACTTTTTTCATAGTTTGGCTGGGGGTGCGATTTATACTCAGATGTGAGTTACATGAGAAATTATTAAAATATATAATTTCACATCTTCATTACTGTCACACTGACAACCACGTGAGGGCATTCTAGGCCTGTGTACCAGTATAATAGTCGCCTAGCAGCGAAAGCAGCGCTTCATCTACTTCCGGAGTTGACGGAGTTCAGAAGTGACACCGAGGATGAAGAATTCAATGGATTTAGTGAGATCGAGAGTAAACTTATTAGCTTGTTTTTTAACTTTAGTTATCCGATTAACTGTTAATATCTTATGTTAACATACTAGACACTTATTCAGTTCGCTGTTTATGCTTCATGTAGCTGAATAAATATAAATGTTTCGTTAGCGAGATGTATTGATATTCAGCCTGTTGTTCTCCATTTTATTGTTATTATTAGATAGATACAAAATCAAACACCTAAACAAGACCATGAGCGATCACAGGCTCCTGAAAATGTCCTATTTAAATCCATGTCATACTTTTTCTTATCTTAATAAAATGGACAGTGTTTGCCAATGTGTGCATTGTGCCACCATGGTAACTGCTGAACATTCCTCCATACACATACAAGCAGAACTCCCCCAGCGTGATGTCACTGCAATCTATCAAGAGGACAAGCACTTACAGTATGGACTCATGACTCATAGCCCCTAATCCTACAGAGGGTGCAGCGTGCACAGTCTGATTGGTTTGTCTTGTCCAGAGATGCACCCTCTCTGTTAATTACCTGTTAGCTGCACACATTTGTGTAGTGTCTAAAAGTTAGCTGGTACTTTAATTTTTACTTTACTTTAATTGTGAATGCTATACATGTTTCACCATCGAGCTAAAGGCTGCTGCCTCTATCTTTGCCAAAGTACTGCACTGAAGTTGAAAAAAAAAAACACAGTTGAAGCTGGTACACTACAACCATAATTTTTTCTTGAGTTACTCTCCTAATGAAGATTAGACTGCGTGTACGTCTCTGGGCACATTATTAGTTGGTCAATATCTTTTGTTTTTAACTTGAACCTCAAGTGTTGTGCTAGTGCAATGATATTTAGCTGTTATTCTCTGGAAGATTTTGGGCAAATAACAACCAGCATAATGGGGTTATTTTGGCTTTGTTCATGACCTGTGTCCACTCAGACTGCACTGGACAAGTCAGTGTGCCAAAGAGAAGAATCTAGTAGCAGTATTTGCATTAGTATTTGTAGTATTCGTAGCAGTATTTGTAGTAGTAGTAATATTTTCAATAGTAGTGTTAATAGTAGTAGTACCTGCAGTAGTATTATCTGCAGTAATAGTATTAGTAATAGTACTGATCTTTGTATAAAGTGCTTGTTCTCGTTGAGGATGTGATGGTGGGTTTAGGTGCAGCAGCAGTAGTATTTGCAGTAGTAGTATTTGAAGAAGTACTTTTTGTATTTGTAGTAGTAGAAGAGTACCTTTGAATAAAGTGCTTGTTCTCATTGAGGATGTGGCACACTTCACTGAACCAGCAGCTCAGAGTCAGAACCAGGTCAGATTCAGAGAAATGAGAGCCCTGAGACACGAGCTGAGACCAGCGCTCCTGAAACACACAGCAAGTCAAAAGTGAGGAGAGAGGGGTCAGAAAAAACAGACTGAGTGCTCCTGTAACAATGGGAAAGATAAGGGGTGAGACAAACTCAGGGGGTCAGAGAGAGGTTCGAGAGTTTTGGGGCTCAGAGAGGTTTCAGAAGGGTCAGCAGGAGTAATAAAGAGCAATAGTTAAAGTATTAGTGACAGCAACAAGTACTGTGGTGTTTGTAGATGGGCTCTGCACTGGATTATAATCAGGATTATAACGCATTATCACTTTAAACCATCTACTTCCAGTCGTTGTTTTGACACAATGTAAAGTATACTTTCATTACCCAAATAACTGTGATAATGATTTTTCCCATTAAGTACACCTAATGCGTGGTAATAGGCAGTAGTAGTAGCAGTACTAGTAGTAATAATAATTGCAGTACTAATAGTATCAGTAGTAGTAGTAACAGTAATGGTAACAGTAGTAGTAGTAATTATAGTAGTAGTATTAGTAGCAGTAGCATTAGTAGTAGTAGTAGTTGTAATACTTAAATACCAGAAGCTTTACCTTGAGAAATTGTCGTACCACAGGCGCCACACACTGGTCGAGCGGCTGCACTACAAAGCCACAGCCCTTGGGAATGTGCACAAACTCCGTGCATGTGTGTTGCAGGGGGTCCAGGAAGTCCTTCCCCATGTGACCACAGTGCTCATCCAATAGGAGCATAGAGGGGGCGGGGCTACGGCCCAGGTGAGGAAACCACACCTGTTGAACATCACAGTCCAGTCAGTCCCAATGCACCAGTGATGCCCTCCCTGTACCTCACTCCAACTCTGATGCCCTCCCTGTACAACTCCAAACCCTGATGCCATCCCAGTATACATCCAACCCTTATGTCCTCCCCTGGTCTTCCCTGTTCTCTGATCTAACCCGGATGCCCTCGCTGTACCTCGTCAGCCCAGATCTTTGCTCTCTCTCTCACAGTGAAGCCGGCCTTGCTCGCCTGCAGCAGCACGTTGGTGGGGAAGCCGTGGGGCAGAGGGGGGAGATCTCTCTCATAGAACAGCAGGGGATACAGGAGAGAACCGTCTGAGGTGCCACACAGCATCACCTCCACCAGGGGGCGCTCCTCCCTCTCACCCCACATTCTCAGACCCTCAGGAGAGAGACAGGACAAGGCCTGGGGGTCCAAGAAGACAGGGAACTCATCCAGACAGCAGAAGCGAGAGGGAGGGAGACGCAGGGAGGAGACCTGAGGAGAAAGGAGGAGGTCAGAGAGAGAAAAGGAGGGAGGAAGGACCAACAGAGAGGAGGCGATATGGCCGTCGCACTAACCACAGTACTGCAATACTGCGGAATCATCAATCACACCAGCTGTATTTTAATAGGGGTCCACGCACATGCCCGGTGTAATTTTACTATTCAACTATGAACCAATAAATGTTTAGATGCTAGGAATATGTATCAGAGGACAGTGGTCAGAGAGGAAAAGCGCCTCTGCCCCTTTAAGAAAAGTAACTGCTAGTCATTTTGCTCACTAAATGTTCATTATTAATCGTTATAACATGTTTCGCTTTTGTGTTGCTATTGTAAATCAAGATAAGAATATTTATAACAGACACATCTGGCACCTTCGTTCCCCGAGGCCGCTTCTGCTAGGAATTAGCAACAGGTTTGATTGACAGCGTTGCTAAGCGTCCTCTTCCCACTGAACCACCGGTGTAAGCAGGAACGGCATTACCTTCAATAGCCTTGTTCCGGATTAGCTCTTTGGTTGCTATGATACTCGTGATCAGAATTACAACTATGTCTCCAAATTCGCCCCGGTAACTGCTAGCCTCAATGAGCAAGCCTTCATTTGGCTGGAGCCAAACGCTATGGGTGACGTGACATTCCCTTAGTCCACTTCTTTATACAGTCGATGGGTCAGAGAGGGCAGAAAGAGGGGAGACAGAGAAGGGAAAGAAGGTACAGAGGAGAGACGAGAACTCATCCAGACCGCAGAACCGAGGAGGAGGGAGACACAGGGAGGAGACCTGAGGAAAGAGAGGGTCAGAGAGAGGAGGAACAGAAGAAGGAGAGAAAAGAGAGTGGGTCCAGAGAACAGAGAAAACCAGTGAGAGGAGAGAAAAGAGGAGAGGGTCTAAGAGGAAGAGGAGATGGGAGGAGACCTGAGGGAAGAGAGGAAAGAGAGGGTCAGAAAGGAGGAGGGTCAGAGAGGAAGAGGCGGAGGAGAGAGAGGGTCAGAGAGAAGAAGGAGGAGAGAGGAGGGGGAGAGAAGAGAGAGAGGGGTCAGAGGAGAACTCGCACAACAGAACCAAGTAGGAGGGAAATACGAGGGGGAGACCTGAGAGACCAGAGTAGAGAGAAAGAGAGAGAGGTGGGAGAGGGTCAAACAGGAGGAGTAGAAGAGACCTGAGGAGAGGGCGAGAGGAGAGAGGGATAGAGGGGAGAGAGGGTCAGAGAGGAGGAGGGGTGCTAACAGGGAGGAGAGAGGAGAGAAAGGGGAGGGGGTCAGAGAAGATTAGGAAGGACTGACAGAGACCTGAGGAGACCAAAGGGTCAGTGGAGGAGAACAGAACTGAGGAGGAAGGACAGACAGGAAAGAGACTTGAGGGACCAGAGAGAGGAAAGGCAGCGAGGTCAGAGGCAAATATTTCATATCCTTGTAAATACTTCAACTTTTCAACAGTTGTGTTTTAAAGGGACATATTGCAATGCAGTCGTTTCCTTATGGTTCTCAAATCTCTGCCACTATTTGTTTTTTGTCACTCTTAAAGGCACCATGACAGAGAATCAAGTGTCTGGAATCAAGCAGTCTGTTTACCATGACTCTTAGTAACAATGAGCCTGATTGAACAATAAGCTTCTGTTGTTACCAGAGAAATGCTGTAAAATGAACAAACTATATTTTACAGTTTAATTTTTTCTTATTTAGCAGCTCTTACCATGTTAAATGATATCTGTGTAAACCCTCAGTCGTCCAGATGTGATCCATAGCAAGAGACGAAGTTCAAATCTTTCAACTGGACAAATCATTGTAGGAGTGAAGACGTTTCACTACTCATCCATTCTTCAGTTCTGATCAGATTGCTGGTGACCACTGCCTTATATCTATCTGCAGGGAGGGGCTAACTACACTGAAACTGTGAACAACTATTGTCTCTAGTTTCAGCTGGAGCTACCCTATTCAGCCCTTAACGACCCCGCTATTGTTATCATTGTTCTGGGTCTGAGGATGGAGTTGTAGATGGGGGAAAGATTATGTCTCAGGCCCCCATTCCTGTTTAAGGAAGGATTCTCTTCTTGAGAGGATTCTCTTCTTGAGAATCCTTCCTTAGAACTGAAGAAGCGGCTTGGATGAGCAGCAAAACACTCCTACAACGATTTGTCCAGTTAACAGATTTGAACTTCATCTTTTGCCATGTTAAATGATGTGAAGGGCATTTATCTGGACAAAAGTATATTAAAATCAGGTACGGGTCCTTTAAGAGAAACAAGTATACATTAAAGGGCCCATATTATGCTATTTTCTGTTATACTGTTGTTTCCTCATTAAAAACATACCTGGAGCTGTGTTTTGTTCCATTCACAGAACACACAAACACTGTATATTTAGGCTGAGCTCTTCTCTCAAAGAGAAAACACGGTTTTTCCTTTGCGATTTCATGTGGTAATACTGCAATTTTAAATTACATACACCTTGCCTAGAATCATTTAGATGATTTCAGCTCTGGAATTTCCAATTTCTACTGAAACTAAAGGTAAAAGGAGCTGTTAACTTGGAAAAGAGGAATTTGTAGACAGACAGACAGAAATAAAGGGTTACTCAAACATGTGTGAATGAAACAAAACACAACTCCAGGCATGTTTTTGAGGAGGTAGCAACATTATAAGTGCAGCCCTAGTGACCGGTATCAAAGATTAGAACCCAGGTGTAACTGGAATTAGAGGAATCAAAGAGCATGTTTGGGTCGTACCTTGTACCAGGTGCCGGTGACAAGAGAGTAGCCAATGTCCCTTAGCTCTTTGCTCCTGGTTTCAAGTCCAAGATCATGCCTCAGCAAAAAGTCTACTGCCCAGTTCAACCTGAGAACACAAGACTTAGTTTAGTCCTGGTTTAGTCCTGGCTCAGTCCTGCCTCAGTCCTGGCTCAGACCTGGTTTGGAGTGTGGTCTTGGGTCCCAGGGTCCTGCGACTCAAATCCAAAATAGCATCTCCGGTGACTACTCGGTTCTGCTCGCGCTCAGTGAGGACCCAGCGAGCTCCGCCAGATGTGTCCCACCTCCATCTGCGATTGGCCAGACCCTTCCTTTGCTCACGTGCCCAACAGCAAATCAGCTTCTGTGACACACCGAAGCGCTGCGAGGCCAAAGCGGCACCCTGGAGAAGTGAATCCAACAGCACCCTGAGACGAGAGGCGGAGAGAGGGGCCACAGGCTGAGAGACAAGAGAAGGCCAGAATTAATACTAGTAATGATAAAGCACCAGATTTATATAAAGCTTTTTTGGACACTAAAAGACGCTTTTAAGTGCATTATTCAATCACTCCACACTTGTTGGTGGAAAGCTACTAAAGTATTCACCGCTGTCATGGGGCAGACTGACAGAAGCAAGCATACCAATCTGCACCATTGGCCCCTCCGACTACCACCAACAGTGGCACAGACCACTTTCATACTAGGCAATGTGGGTGAAGCGCTTCGCCCAGAGGTGTTCAAAGTATGGCCCGGGGGCCAAATGCTGAGGTTAGACCAATTTCTGTTGGCCCTCAGGCCTCTTGATGAACTGGCCCAAGTGGTCATGGACAGTACTTTTTAATTGCATATTTAAATCATGCTACCAGTAAAATCTCAATAACATCACATTGCATTGTGATACAGTCATAAGATTCAGTTCCAAGCCTTATTAAAGGTATAGTGGCTCTGTCAAAGCTGTGTAATATGCATTTATCTAAATGACTCACTGCATTTACCACCAGTCTGTGGCCCACTGTTTTGAAAATGTTTTAATATGCATCCCTCAGGGAAAAAAGTTTGGACACCCCTGGCCTTGCCCAAGGCCCCACTGTCTGACAAGATCTGACGAGATCACATTTTAAGAAGCTAGTATGGCCACATAGACCAGAGAGAGACCAGTGTTAGACCAGGCCAGAGATAGACCGGGTTAAACCAGACCAATGACCAACAGCAGCCGGAGACGAGAGGCGGAAAGAGGAGCCACAGGCTGAGAGACAAAAGCAGAGACAAGAGCAGAGACAAGAGAGAGACTGGCGTTAGACCGGGTTGAACCAGACCAGAGACCAGATCTGAGATCAACAGCACCCAGAGATGAGAGGCAGCAAGAGGGACCATGGGCTGAGAGAGAACAGAGACAAGAGCAGACCAGAGACAAACGGCAGCTTAAGATAGGAGGCAGCGAAAAGGGCCATGGACCGAGAGAGAACAGAGACAAGAGCAGAGAGAGGGTTAGACCAGAGACTAGACCAGATTATTATTATACTTAACGTGATTATTTGGTGCTCATTTGCTTGATCCATTTACCTTTTCTTTCAATTCATTATTTCTAATGTTAATAAGTTTTTCGTTCCTGTGATCTATGGCTCCTTATTCAATTAGGACTGAGCAATATTGCAAAAAAATTAAAGAAAACTTCCCCCCTGTGGGGAAGCTAGCCCGATGTGGTCAAAGTAGGAAGTAGACTTGAAAATTGTCTTTCACTGAAATGTGTCAAAAGATGACTTTGGTTGGAAGCAAAATAATTAACAAAAACAACAAACTGTTGACACATATTTGAAAAACAAGTGCCACGACTACACTGGAGTCCTCCCACTGGCCTGGATCTCACCACTACTGCCACCAAATGTGAGGAAGCTGGCCAATGTGGTCAAAAGCAGGAGGCAGACTCAGTCTAATCCCCAATTAACAGAATTTATTGTGAATCACCATGGTAAACCATGGAAAAAATAATACATATTTAGAAAAATTAACTGTGCTCAACTTAAGTAAAAGGAACAGAAATTAACAAAACTGAGGAAAATCTCACATGTACCAGGCTATGCTGATGTGCTCCCCAAAAGTCTAACTCGCACTGCTTAAATACCCTCCCAACAGGAATCGCCTTCCCCAGGTAAATACCATTTACTCCACAGGTGCTGTAGATTTAACTTTAGAATTTCACAACAAACTACATATTTTTCAGGGCCTAAGTTCCTTTAATCAAAAGTGTTAGTGTGTTTTGTTTCAATATTTAAGTGTTAAGTTTTATTTCAAAGTGAAGCAAAAAAAAACCTGAAACCCGTTCTCCCCTCCACAAGTTTAGTTGAATATAAAAAAAATATGAGAAATTAAATTAACAAATGTGTGAAATTAAATAAAATGACTGTGGGTTTAATGGGACACAGGCCCAAGTTTTAAGCTGCCTTAGGAGTAGCTATGTTGGGGGAAATATGGTAACCTTAGCACTATCCTCCTATTTTCCACTGTTTTTTATTTTTTCTTTGCCAAGAAGGAGGGTCTAAGGACAGGGGATATTCTGGGACAGTTATCCATTTGCTTGTTTTCTGTTGATTAATTTGCTTGTCTGTTTCTGCTTCATTGCTGATTTTCTACCTTGCTGTTGGTTAAATCAATTCCCATGACCAGGCCTAAGAGGCAACTGCTGTTGTGACTTTGAGCTGCACAAAAATACATTAAATTGAATTAACTAACTGCAGTCAGGAGTAAAGTCAGAGTAAACTTGTTTCATAACTTGTTTCATAATAATCCTCGATTTCACAATTTTGCTATTTTTCAAAAACTCAATAGTTAAAAACTTGAATTAAACGGGGTAGGCAAAAAATGTAATTAATTTGATTAATTGCCCAGCTCTGATATAAATTCAACATTTTCTAGTACTTTTCTGTTTAAATTGTGTGTTTTACATGAACTCCTGTGCGGTTGTAATATTTTGAGGGCAGTTTGTGTCAGATAGATCGCAAGATCATAAAAACTGGAAAGTTTTAAATCAGACTTATTGAGCTAGTGTCTGCTCTACAGTTATAATACAGTGTTTCCCTTCCATTATATTGGCAGGGTGCCCCGCCCCACCAACGACACCCACCGCCCTGTCTATCAAATTATGCTACGCTAATCATCTATCATCAAAATGCGCATCTACACTAAAATCCATTCTGCAATTCCATAAAAACTACCTCATTCACTGAATTCCAGTCCGCATTTTCTCTCATATATTGCGGACGGGAATACTGGATTGGATAAAGAAAGCAAAGTATAACGTAGGATATGAATCTGCATTGCTCTGCTCTGCTCTCAGCAGCAGTAGAAGCGCTGTTTTTACAGATAGCTCGACACGGACAGATGAGGAAACTGTCCAAGCTCAGGAGTTGTACTAGAGTTTGTAGTTGATCATAAAATGCATATTTATAGTGGCTCTTTATAAGTAAACAAAATGCAAGCCAGACCTCGCAGGTTAAATAAATCCATTATCATAATTAGTTTGTTTTGATATATGGAGTTGTACATGCATTAGGCTCATGGACAGTTGAACTGTGTAAAGCAGTGAGTGGAGGTGCAGTTTGCTCCTGTGTGACTGTTGTGCTGATTTTGTCTGCCCCCTGCCTAAGAGCCCATACATTTATACTCAAAATAATATACCATATTTTCCGGACTATAAGACACACTTTTTTTTCATAGTTTGGCCAGTGGTGCGACTTATATTTAGCTGCGACTTATATGTGAAATTATTAAAATATATAATTTCACATATTTCTGATTGTCACACTGACAAATGCACAAGGGCATTCTAGGCTTGTGTACAAGTATGACAGCCACGTGGAAGAGGAAGCGGCGCTTCATCCACTTCTGAAGCAGGCAGAGTTGTACAGAAGTGACACAGAGGATGTAGAATTCAATGGATTTAGTGATTTGGACTGAGAGTAAACTAAAGCATTAAAAACAAGCTAACAAGTTATCTGATTAACTGTTAATATCTAACATTACCAGGCACATATTCAGTTTGTTGTCCATGCTTAATGTAGCTGAATAAATATGTGTTATGTAATGGTTGATTATACATGTTACAGTTCACTTGTTCGACCAATAGATGAAGCGGGTGTGTTGGTAATATCTGTAAGAAAATTTACTGGACTTATTTTCTTTAGCAGGCTAAAGTGGTATGTATATTTTCCATGCGTTCATATGCAGCTTTGTGTGTGTGTGTGTATATTATATTATATATATATATATATAAAATACAGGAAATACAGGAATGTACATGTACTTCTGCGTCACCTACGCAAACAATCTACACATCAAATGAAAGTTACAGCGCTCCTCTTTTCGTATATATGCAAACAATTTTCACCTGGAATCACCACAGCACTGACAGGAAAGACGTTTTTTGCGAATTTGGACTTCACTTACCTTTGAGGCTCTGATTCTGTCAAACACCGACATATTCCACAAAGTTGTTCTCATTCATTCCGTACAGATCCAGAGAATATAACCCACTGAAGAAATCATGTCCACAAAATAAGTTAGATCCTCCATGTCGAAACTGCTGCAGGAAAGTATTCCACACGCGAAATCTGCTCCATCACTTTTTTGCATTTCTTTGGTCGATTTCAGGCATAAACTTAAGACAGCGTTGACTTTGGCCCGTGTCTCAATTCACCAAAAATTCACCAAAGTGCCCTTAAGGCGCATTTAAGTCAGGCAGGTACTTCGACCTGCACTTTGAACAGTACATGGAACAGTGCATGTGACGAAGTGGGACACGGCCTTTCTTCCTCAGAGCTAAACACACACGTTAGCTTCTGATTGACACCAGTGTTGGCCAATAAGGTGGAGGATTGTGGGTCATTGGAGCTGCAAACAGCGAATCAGTGCTACAGATGACTGAAA
>JAIEZT010001318.1:8826339-8973839 GCA_019594935.1 Periophthalmus modestus | reverse complement strand
CACATGGTCTGTTTCTAGTATTTCAAAACACACATGTCAAAAGTAAAACAGAAGAAAAAAATAACACAGGACTGTAAAACACTGAACACATTTACTCAGAAGTGTGAGAAGTTTGATTCTGTTCAGGAGGCAGATGAGCAATGAGCGACCAGCTCATTGTTTGGCAATGTGCCACTCATATAAACAATCATCTCAATCATCTTTATCGTCAAGAAACAAAACACACAACAAAGGTGGGTAAAAGGGTGAAGTGCCTTGCCCAAGGAGACAGCAATATCATGCATGTGGGATTCAAACAACCAAATGAGTGTATCCTTGGTCATACTAACTCTTGGAAATTGGTTTAAGATATAAATAGTTAAAAAAGCAAGGCACAAACTCAAGCTAACATTATCACTTACATAAAGTTAACTTATTAAATCAAGAGTAATATGTTGCATCTGAATAATTCTGAAAATGTATACAACTGCTTAGCTTTAATGCTTTAATGTATTCTTCTGTAACAAACATCTTGCTGTTCATAAATGGGAAACTCAATATAAACTCATCTTACTCTTGTCATTTATTGAAAATTCATGTTTTTATAGCTTCCCGATCACCTCGATGAGCAAAGGTCATAAATACAATTACACTCCATAAAAAGAAAAAGATAAACACTTAGCAAGCTGTCAATCTTACTTAGCAATACTGCACACTATATGTATTCATAGTACCAATATAAGTGCAACTGCTTAGTTTTAGTAATAAAATCACTTCCAAAGTCAGTTTCATTACTATTTAATTGGCAGGCTGTGATTAACAAAGTAATAATAGATAACTTGTTGATAAAACACACTGTAATGAGTGTTTGATTAGCAATGTATTACACTAAAACAGGCAACAATCCAATAACTGTGACTTGATGCACGTAGCTAGTTTAGTTGTTTTCTATACAGTTAAACTTAAAGGGCCCATATTACAGTGTTTTCTGATCTGTTATAATGTTGTTTCCTCATCAAAAACATACTTGACGTTTTGTTTCACTCACAGGTTTAACACTCAAACCCCGCATATTAAACTGTTAACTTGAAAACTACCACCTCATGACATCACAAGGTGGAACAGAGCATTTTGAACTTTGGAGACGTAGACAGACTAATAATACAGGGTTACTCAAACATATGTGAATGAAACAAAACACAACTCCTGTTATGTTTCTGAGGAGGTAATAGCATCCTAACATGGCTCAATTTTAAAGCTCAATTTTGCGAAATATAGGACCTTCAAGCATATAGAACATTTTGCCAATAAACTTCATCAGCAGATTCAGAAAAAGGCTAAATGAAGAAAAAAAGGTGGAATAATCAAGAATAATACATAATATTAGTCAGTGACAGAAGAATATTTTGTTATTACATTAGGTAGATATTTCTGCTGGTGCATTTTTTATATCAAATTGATACCGTAATCCTCCTGCTTTTGATCCCTCGGGTGCTCTGAATAATTAGCTACTTCGTCCTCAAGTAATGCCTCCCTGCGAGTGCGATTTTTCAATGTGATTATAATAAGCAACGGTAGGACGCTTTATCAAATTTTTCTGCAGAACTTCACATTTAGACAACTTAGAATTGTAAATGTGTGTCAATAAAGGTGCAGTCGGTGGATACTGGAGCTTTTGCTGTTTTTTTTTTTCTGGACTAACCTCAAAAACTGGGTGTAGGAGTTGTACTTGTATTAAGGCTGAAATTTATTTGCGCCTTGTGCTTACTGTTTGGAATAACAAACCAAGGGGGTGACTTTGCTTTGATTTTTTATTTGCTGCTGTGTGCTGTGGCTCCAGGGGGCGCAGTTTTACATAAATCTTATATAATCTACCTTGGAGCTGGAAAAGAGGATTTGAGGGGATTTTTCTCAGCAATAAATCTTCGCTCCAATCTTCAGTCTTATCCAGTGGTGGAGACAGTTTTATAGTGGGGAATGTACTTTTTCCATTTCTGTCACTGTACCTGTTCTGTGTTTTCCATTCTCTGAGCTTATATGATGTATTATGCTGGGTGCATCAATCAGCCTTCACAGAGCCAATACAGACATTTCTGTGGTCTATTTTTTTGTTTTTTTTTGTTTACCATTTCCATTAACTCTCAAAGCAATTTTAGAAGCTTTAAGAAATTCTATAAAACTGTGTTCAACTCCTTTTTGTATCTTTAACAATAAGCTGGCTTATGCTGATTTTTTTTACAGCTTCCTCCACAAACATGACACTTCAGTCTATACTAATGCACAGCAGTGTACATCCCATACCACGAATCAATACATAGTCATGGCAACAAGCAGCATTTGACAGCACTTGATCATGCTGTGGTATTTGCTCCCATATCCTTTGTGGGAAAACATGAACAAAAATCACAGCAATTTTAGCAACTGACCATTTATAAAGACCATTTCTGATATAGTGTTGGATTTAAGATCAAGCTAAACATAGTTAAAGCAAATTCACGCGTTGGCTAGACTGAAAAACATGTCGTACAGGAGACCAGGCAGTCCCTTCTACACTGTTCTGTAATCAGGCCTTACAGTGTGGAAAAACCTCCGTCCTAACTTTAACAATTCTCATATCATTCAGAATAAAATATATAACTTCGTTTACCTGAGATAAATAACAGTTTAGTGCTTTGGTTGTTAATTTTGCAGATTGCAGATGTTTCCAAGTTAACCTGACTGTCACTCACACCCATTGGAATCGATGTGACAGGGTACTGACAGGGTACCCACTCATCTTTGCACAGTTTTGTCAAAATGTGTGATTCTTGCAGGCCGGATAAGGTTAGCCATGGCTGAAAAAAAAACTGAAAACTTTTTTGAGGTCAAAACTTCAGGGGAAAAACTATGACCAAGAAAGCTATGACGAAGAACCAAGTTCAACACACTCCGCAGGAAGCAACTAAGATTGAAACGCTACAATCCCAATGTCACAGCCAATGACACGAGCAGCACTTGTGCAGAGGTTGGCTTCGATGGATTATCTGCCATGATTGCTACTGTGGATGGCACATAGCTCTGCCAACTCATCCATCTCGTTGGGGGACAGGGCATACATTCCTCTGCCTCTTGGACTATAAGGTATTGCTGTTTCTCAATAAGTGTGAATGTTTTGCTTGTAAGTGTAGTGACATCATCCCTGATTATTTTGTATAATTACTCCCCCAGAATATGGGGGGGGGAAATAGATAAAATCTTGTTTTAAGACATCAGGGGCCTCGGAAAGGTTTTAATCTTTGCTGATTACAGCTTAGCTACCCATTAATATTAGGATATTGACAGGACCAGAAAATCTGTGCTTTCTGAGTAGATTCTAAATCAGTGGTTTTCAAAATGCTGAGAAGTACCTAAGACAAAATGCAACTTTTCAAGAACCACCAAATCTACACCAGGTCCATAACAGGACTATGTCAGGTCTAACCTGGGGCTAAACCAATTAAAATAGAAATCCAAAATTCCCCAAAGGAGAGGAAAATTTGGATCAAATTGAGTCAGCACTAGAGCTTGCATACCACCAGAGCTTGATTACCACCAGTGGTACACATTCCACAGTTTGAACCACTGTTTTTTAACTAAAATAATGTTAATGCCACTACATTGACACCATTCACAAGTTTAACAGCCTCGATAACCCAGTTAATAAATAAAGTCTCAATAAAGTCTAGCCTTAACAGGAGTTCATAAAAGCAGGTGTGTGAATCATATGAAACTGCAATGATTCTGTTGGCCTTTGCCACCATTGTAAATCATGCAAATATAATTCAATGGGAAACTTTATTGGCTTTGAATAGGTGCTTTTGTGGGTGACAAGACCATAAACTGCTGATAACACAGCCCATATGAACTGAATGCCAGATCACATCAATATGGCAGCTTGGCCGGTTTAGCAGGCATACTGATTTTTTGCCAAGGAGTAAGTGGTTTTTCCCCAATGGAATTATCTGTCAGTCCCTAAAGTAACCATTTAGTTCAAATACTCTCCATAGCAGTTATTGTTAAATGATTAATAGTAATGTTATTAGAGCGCTGATATAAAACATCCTCATTTGCTATAAACAAAGACCAAGGCTTTGTTATAGCCAGATGAACAGCCTCAAATGACAACAGAATGCAAATGACACTGCTGACAGAGCCGACAATGACTTTTCAAATCGCTGCCTTCTTATGTTCAACTGTCACTCAACAGAAGGAGTTCTGCATTTGACAGGAATAATAAAGGCCCATGTTACAATGTGGAAATGAAAAGTGACAATACTTGAACATCTTTCAGTCAGTAATAATAAAAAAAAATAAAAATATGTGCAACCATGAAATCTGCTGGTGACTCATTTTCAATACCTATAACAAGCCTATAACAGTCCACATGTGTGTGCATCACAATCTGCACCATGAAGTACAGAGTGGCATGGAAGCAGGAGATACCAACAAACACTAGGATGATTTGTCCAGCAAAGATTAGATTTGATTCGACACTTTTTTCACATTTACATAAATATAACGCAAAAGGTAAAAAATAATATAAGACAGTATTTTAAAGTAGCACTGCCTTGTTTGTGTAGGAACACTTTTTGTCAACTGACCACACTGCATTTTATGTTGACAGAGACCATTGTGTCAGCACATTTGTCTGAAATGATACATGATGTAAAGGAGCAAGAAAAAAAAAACAAAAACAAAAACGTTTGTTGAGTAGTGAAGGATAGTGGCAGTATGCTGTACAGGCAAAGAAAAAAGTTTAATGTTTTTCTCCCATGTCATTTATATACCTAAACCAACATGGTAGATACAGCCTGACAAACACATTTTGAAGTGTGATATACTTACTTATACGTCACAAATGTATACAAATACTAAAACTAATTTATGCCACTGACAAAATAACCCTAACATAGGCTTATGTTCAAAAAGTTATTCTAAATGTACAGTATGGTTAAAAATAAATAAATAAAAAAATACTAAAATGCTCCCCACTAGTACAAAGAAAAAGTCCCACGAAAAATACTGACCCTCAAAAATATTTGTTCCATTAAACATATATGGAACAATAACTCGATACAGTCGCGATTATCGCCACAGGCCTTGGTGGATGTGCAGAGTGCAGCTCTGATGCACATGTTCACACTTGTTAAAAATAGCTCTATTATGACTTTGACTCTAAATGTAAAGTGACATGTTCTAAATTAAACACTGGATATTGCCTGTCTAAGTTATGTACATACAGTATCAATCCCATTTACAGTAACAATTTAGAGTGTAATAAGATTCTGTAGAGGCCTTTGTTGCTCCCAAGAGCCCAAGGGTGTGATGAAAACACCAGATTCAAATTTGCAGACAGCAAAGTCAAATGGTCAAGGCTGGATACAGCAGATCACGAGCCACCAGAGACAAGACAACTCAATAATGGCTCTATTATCCCTTAAGCTGATTACTGGACCCTGAGAGATGACTAGGCCTCATCTGACAACACTGTTTATGATGATGACAGAGGTGCGATATTCAAATTGTTATTGGAAGCTGCAGGCAAATAATGTCCTTGTATTCTCAGAATTGGGGGTCACATAATTGAATGGAGGTAGCTTCTGTGTTTTCAGTATTCATTCTTGTGTTCTCTTCCACAGCTCTGCTTTGATTAGCAACATCTGTGACACAACTTCAGATGAAAAATCATCCGTTTGATGAAGAAAGGATGACACAGATTGAGAATAAGGCTTGAAGTGCTCTGCTTCCATTTGGAACTCAGAGGAGATGGACTGTCATGCTGCGTGTCCCAGCAGGTGAAACCAGCCATGCACACTTTAAGCTCTAACACTTTCACTTTGTAAGTCTTAGTCCAGGACAGTGATTTAAAACCTTTCCATATTTGCTATATAAGCAAAATGAACAAGGGACTTGTTGCATCTACTAGTATCAGGTCCTGGACCTGGATCATGACAGCATCTGATCCATTTAACTCCTGGCTCATACTGACCACTTGAAAACACACTGCCTTTTTACCTTTAACCTGGCAGAGGCCAGTGTCGCACTCTTGATTTGAGTTCTACACATAATCAATCTTTGACAGGTCCCATAAAATGAAATTGGGGAAAGGCAGAACATTCATACAAAAAATACTTAAAACTCAAACAAATACTTCACAACAGTAGAGTACACAGATAAATTAAGCTTTAGTTTGTTACAGTTAAAAGAAAAGTACAGTGTCTACAAATGCACATGTGATTCACGCTGCATGCTTTTTTTTGTATGATGGAAATGGATGTGCATTCATGTTATGAAGAAAATATTATTATCATATGTCTTTGTGTAAATGCATTTGATCTGTGTCAGTCTGTCAGACCCAGAGCAGACATCAACATGTGTGAGAGCTCAGTCTTCATCTCACAGGAAACTCTATGTTGTTCCACCTGCTCCACCACCGCTTTAACAGGAGTGCCCAAATGATGCACATTATATATATATATATATATATATATATATATATATATATATATATATATATATATATATATATATATATATATATATATATATATATATATATATATATATATATTTGGCCAAATACCTCAGACGAGTAAGGCAAGTCCTAAGGAGTCAGCTCAATGGCAAGAATAAGACCCAGGCAATAAACAGCTACGCCCTGCCAGTAATCAGATACCCAGCAGGAATCATAAGCTGGCCAAAGGAGGAGATACAGACCACAGATGTTAAGACACGAAAGCTCCTGACCATGCATGGCGGGTTCCACCCCAAATCCAGCACCCTGAGATTGTACGCGAGCCGTAAGGAAGGAGGCCGAGGACTAGTGAGTGTGAGAGCCACAGTCCAGGATGAAACATCCAAGATCCACAAGTACATCCAGGACAAGGCCCCAACAGATGACGTGCTCAGCGAATGTCTCAGACAGTGGAGCGCAGAGGAAGAGGAGCTGGAGGAACCATCATGGAAGGACAAGCCCCTGCATGGGATGTACCACCGGAACATAACTGAAGTGGCTGATATCAAGAAATCCTATCAATGGCTTGAGAAAGCTGGACTGAAGGACAGCACAGAGGCACTCATCCTGGCTGCACAGGAGCAGGCCTTGAGCACAAGAGCAATAGAGGCCCAGATCTACCACACCAGACAAGACCCACGGTGTAGGCTGTGCAAAGAGGGCCCCTGAGACAATCCAGCACATAACTGCAGGGTGTAAGATGCTGGCAGGGAAAGCATACATGGAGCGGCATAACCAAGTGGCGGGCATAGTGTACAGAAACATCTGTGCAGAGTACGGACTGGAAACCCCAAGGTCAAGGTGGGAAATACCTCCAAAGGTAGTGGAGAATGATCGAGCCAAGATCCTGTGGGACTTCCAGATACAGACTGACAGAATGGTGATGGCGAACCAACCGGACATAGTGGTGGTGGATAAACAACAGAGCAAAGCCGTTGTGGTGGACATTGCAGTACCAAGCGATGGGAACATCAGGAAAAAGGAGCATGAGAAACTAGAGAAATACCAGGGGCTCAAAGAAGAGCTGGAGAGAAAGCCTGGAAGGTGAAGGCCTCAGTGGTGCCCGTGGTCATCGGAGCACTAGGGGCAGTGACCCCCAAACTGGAGGAGTGGCTACAGCAGATCCCAGGAAAAACATCAGACATCTCAGTCCAGAAAAGTGCAGTACTAGGAACAGCAAAGATACTGCGCAGAACCCTCAAGCTCCCAGGCCTCTGGTAGAGGTCCCGAGCGTGGGTGGAAAAAAGAGGGGGATATAAAGACCACCCGCGGAGGGTGAGGAGGAGATTTTTATATATATATATATATATATATATATATATATATATATATATATATATATATATATATATATATATATATATATGTATGTATAAACAAAAAAACAAAACCCATAAACTGATACCATTGTCCTCTCTATCAGCCTCATATCTATTGATGGAATTGGACATGAAGAAACGTGATGGCATTATCACCATTAATGCATTTAACCAACTTGTGCTTTATCAACAGATCCATGCTTGGACACCTCATTTGTTAAGACACAGATCTGTAAAAAGAACAATACATTGTTTTGAGTGACTCATCTTAAAGATTCTATTATTTATTAGCTTTAAATTAAAAATCCAAAATACCCCTGAGTCTCTCCCATTTTCCTGCAATACAAAAAGCAGGCGTACTGAGCAGAGGTGATACAGCTGCAGGATCTCAGAGAGTAAGGAGCTTCCTCAGAGATGAATGTTTGTGCAGAAGGAGAAACATCAGGGAGGCAGAGGGGCCTGGATAGATTAACAACTCCTCTACATATGCTGGAGTCTCCCAATCCGCTTGCACTCATTTGCATTTTGGCAAGGTTTCTGGGTCGTGCGGTCAGGTGGCAAGACAGATACACCTTTCCCCTAAAATAACTCCTCATTTGTCTTAATTATGGAAAAGATGTGCCCTGTGTCTCATAATGATGTGTAAGAGAGAGGTCTCCAAGTCTTAAGTCCAATGTCACTGAAGAACCTAAAACATCATTATTTTCTTTTACATGTTCTTTAGTCTTAACTCAAGACTCATTTAAGTGTGCATGAAAATACATTCTAGTTGTCAAAAATAGGTTTAGACAATGTTTCTTTAAATTTTGCAGTGATTAGGGTCAGGTCCAGGAGAGGCTGCATTATGTATGGATTTTATTGGTGCTGCTGTCTCAAAGCCGTACAGGGGCTTTGCTCACATTTGTGAAGAAGATAAATTGCTTCAAATAGCCAGCTATTATAGATGGATAATATCAGTGATTTCTGCAAAAAACATAACACTAGTCAAAAAAAATATTATGTCTGTCAACTTGGCAACCAAAGAGCCAAATCAACCAAACACTGATCCTGATCCTGACATGAGAAAAACCTTTATTATAAAAGGTTATTTCAGAACTAAAGAAATGAATTTATACTTGTCAGCCAAGCCAGCCAGCTCTTTCTCTACAAGAAAATATTGATTTAATAAGTTTTCATTTCAGTGTTCAGTGGATTAAAAGTTAGAATTGATGGTCTGCAGACGTCTGATATCCAGGGTTCAACCACACACAGAGCAAACCAATGTACAGAAGAACAGATTAACAAAGTACTCAAGCCAGCAATTACGGCTATGACTTACAGAGAACAAATGGCATGAGGAGTGCAAACTCTCCAGGCTGTTGAACTCTTGTGATTCGTAGACTTTATGACTTCAGAAAAGCTGCTTCACAAACAAGAACTTCAGTCACTGGATAAAGCAGAAGTCACTACATCTTAGTACAATTCAGCTTCATGCATAAATCGCATTGACTAAGCTTAGAAACATGTCATATTTAGCATACAGAAATAACAAACTTTTGGCAGCAAAAGCAGCTTGAGGAAAGTATTTCTCTAGAGATCTGCAAGTATGTGACCTCAAATTCCACAGCTTATACACATATGCATCTATGCATGCCTTTATTACAACATTTTCACTGCACAGAATTCATATACATCTACAAATATGCTGCTACTTTTGTCTACATGAGGACAAAATGATGCCTGATCTATAATGGTACTCCTGATGGTGAGATTGAGTTCACACTTGGTTTGGGTTTGAGTCCAGTTTAGTCCTGGTCCTTTTCTAGTCCCGGTGTAGTCCAAGTTTACATAAATAAATACAATTATTGATGTAAATGTTGGCTCATACAGTTCGATATGTTGATAGACATCAGTGTGATCATAAAGTTTTAAGATGATTCATTTGGTGGTGGTGTTAAAACAATAGATGCGTGTTACCAACAGGGTTACAATTTTAGTTGTCAACTAGTCAGTGCCAATCTAAAGTTTTAGATTTTTTAATGAGTTATTTCTGCTGTACATTGGGTTTTTAAAATCCATTTTTAGACCAAATCATGGTTGAAATATAGTGACTGAAGGACTGTAAATAGACTGGATTATTTATCAATGCTAAAATGCATTATTGATGAAAATCCAAAATAACGTCACTGTCTTTGTTGTAAAACTGTTTTTGTATGAGTCTGTATAGTCCAAATAACAATTATCAAAATATAAAAGAATATATATTGTTTATAGTCATGGTTAGTCGATTAATCGCACAAGCCCCAGTTACCACAGCACAGGCTTTATCGATCTGTTCACTAAGACTGTGCCAAAAATCAAAAGATCAAGAGATTGAGATCGATGATAAGCTAAGTGGGTTTTGTGTGTCCGTGTGTGTGTGTGTGTGTGTGTGTGTGTGTGTGTGCGTGCATGCCGGTGTGTGTGTGTGTGTGCGTGCCTGTGTGTGTGTGCGTGCTTGTGTGTGTATGTGTGTGTGCGTGCCTGTGTGTGTGTGTGTGTGCGCGTGCCTGAATGTGTGTGTGTGTGTGTGTGCGTGCCTGTGTGTGTATGTGTGTGTGCGTGCCTGTGTGTGTGTGTGTGTGTGTGTGCGTGCCTGTGTGTGTGTGTGTGTGTGTGTGTGAGTGTGGAAAACACCTAGATTGTCCGTAGTGTAATACCATGAACACAAATGTGCCATATACTTTTTTTTTTTTTTTCCCTACGGTTTGCACTTAAAAAGTTTTTGAATTTAATTAGATTGAAATGGAGCACTTAAAAATTTCTTTAAAATAAAGGCCATTAATCATTGCTTTAAATGTCTATTTTGTCGTAGGCAAACAAAAAAAAAACATTCCTATATTTTGAATCATTTTTTTTTTTTTAAATTGACAAAAAAAAATAAAGATCATTCAATTTGTGGAGAAAAAAAAAAGATAGTTTTTTTCTTTTTTTCCCATATCGCCGAGCCTGACTACTGACTGAACAAGACCTCTAACTGCCATCAGCAGAACCAAGATGACAAACATTCTGAACTCCAGAAAGCCGGAAAGATGCTACAGAGACATACTGCGATAAACAAGAATATTGAAACTACTTTATGCAACTGATACAATGACAATAATTCAAGATAATCCCAGTAAACATTTTTCAAATAGACAGTATCATTGAAAAGGCCTGACTTGCAACAAATAAATAGCAGAATAAACCAATAATTAGTCATAGAAGTTATTATACCCTCTACAGATCAAATCTTATCGTATTACAACAAAAATACCCCAAATCTCCCGACTTTTACAAGGAAACTGTACACACGATGAATATTGAGCCACAAAATATATTGTTCCAGCTTTCATGTATTGAACCATAAGTCAATATAGTAATTATTGTGACAGGCCTCGGTGATGTGCAGCTTCAAACCACTAAATGACATATTAGAGCTTTTGGTGAGTAAATATATTCCGGCTGATTATCCAACCTAATATGACTGCATGATCAATAAGGAAAACATCATTAAGTATTATTAAGATGCTAATCGTACAGTAGGATTGCAGCTGCAGGCATGGTCGCATTTAAAAGTTTCTGAATGTACACAAACACTTGACAAGCTTTTAAACTCATGACATAAGCTCCAGTAGAACACTTTCACTGTACTTTGAAGTGGCCTTGTCAAAGTGGTATTATTCAAACAAACTGGGAGCTCTGTCAGCAGTGAAGGCATCAGGCTTATTTACTGTATAAACACAGTCTGACACTGCACAGAACAGGTTTGAGGATGTAAAGGGCAGGTGAGGACAAATGCTATTGTTTTTTTTTTTTTTATGCACAGATGATGTTTGAAAGTCTTTATTTAAAGTTGTAGTAGGGCTGTGGCAAAAAGATCGAGATTTAAATTTTGGGCGATCTTGATGAGAAGGGAAGTGCATTTTAATGGACAGGTCTACAGCCAATCCTGTGGCAGTAAGAGCACATGGTTCTGAAGAGGAGTCACCACTCATTTGTTTAGGTGAACACTCACAAGTGTTGATTTAAACCTGCATAATTTCACTAAAAGTCCATACACAGGACACAGAGAGCGCTGTGCCACTTTAGCTCATCCAATCACAAAGTCTGAAATGTCCGTTTCCCCAAAGAGGAATCGCGGTGACACTGGTTTCATGTTGAGCGTTGGATATTCGCCCCTGCAACACCAGTGGGAGCCTCCACTAGCTCCTCTGATTCGCTCTAGCACAGTCTGAGAAGCTGTATTCTGATGTGCTGCTAGATACGATGGTTAGGGACCATCAATAAATTACTCTTGCAGTGAACGGAGTTTGCTCAAAATTTGAAGCATAATTATGCAAAAAACACTTGAATTTTTTTTTTTTTTATGTATACTGCACCTATATTTTATAAAATATTTGATATTAGATTTTAATGTATTTTTTTGGTTAATTAATATATTTTTTCAATAACTTCTATGTCTGGTGACTTAGAAATTACAAGCTAAGTTATTATAGTGGTCCTAGACCCCAGGAATCACGCACACCTTTATGTTTCCAAAATTAACCCTTTGTGGGATTTTTACAAATTTCTTTCATAAAAAAATCAGTGATTTTTTTTTTTTTTTAATAGCTTCTGTGTCAGGTGACCCAGGAATCCCAAATCAAGTTCTCCATGGAGTTCCCAAGTATTCCCCATTCCAAACTTTAAATGTGAACTTTTTCACTCAGGAATTATTGATCCTATCAACATGAAATAAAAACTGTAGTGCCCAGCCAACTGTTCACCTGTTATAATCAATATTAACACCTAAAAAAAAAGAAAAGAATCATTTCCTACCACAATGACCTTCTTAGTGAAGAGCAGGTGTTTAATTCAATGTTGACATGTTCAAGCAATTCCAGGTGCTACAGCAGTTTAGTGGTGTATTTATATCTCTCCTGCTCATTATTCCTGAAATGACCTCTAGTTCAAAATTAAGCTAGTGAGACATCTGCAAGTCCAGTCAAGGATAAGTCATTTTTTCATAGGAAGAGGCAACTGTTTTCCATAGTATGTTTAATTAATGAAGCGTTATTAACGATAGTGGCAGTAAAGCATTAGCCAAAGTAATGATTTTGCTGTCACTAATTACAGCAGTCACACCACTGATTGGTCACTTTATTATAATTAGGGCAGAGAAAGAAAGTGATTTTCAATTTGTCTTATACTTTGTGGCCTTTAGCTTTTAATTTTACACATGACTTATTACGGCTGGTGCGGTTGCTGATTGGACACATCCAGAGTAAATTAATGTTTTAATGTATAAGATGTGTATACTTGTCCAGAGCTCAAGGCCAAAGCAGAAGAAATAACTAATAAAAATAATAAGGGCAACATCAAACACTTGATGAACACTCACAAGGCTGCATCCACAACACAAACATCATTAAAGCACTGTTCTCTAATGTTTCCTTCATACACTGTAACATTATCTCACCCTTTGTACATTTCAGATTGCCACTGTAATAAGACGACAAAGGGATGACACATTTGAATAAGTGTGAAGTTTGGAGCGGCAACACAAAGCAACCCCATTGACTTTGTGCCCTGTAAAGACAAAGGTCTTTTGTTCTCCAGAGCACAGTGATGTACGGCACATTTTATCAGAGGTTTGTTTGTCTTACGCTGGGTACCTGTCTCTGAAAGGCCATTGCACTGCCATCTCCATGCTCTGAGACCAATGCCACACCTTTCTCCGAAGAATTATATCAAGATTTTGGCTAACTGAACTCCACCTGACTGTGAATTTTATATAGCAGGTGTCTTTGTTTCATGACACCACCTCGTGCTTGGTACTTATGGTGAAAACTATTATTAGCCACTACGAAAAAACATACACGGCATTTCAACATGTTCATAAGCTTGAATGTTCTCATGACACTGATTTCATTATTTCACTCTTGTGAAATGTGTTTTGTTGGTGAAGGTTCAATGATTCTACACTGTAAGACTTTGCTGAAAATGACCAATATCAAGTGACGGCCGTATTTCATGTCACACATGTCGGCCTGCCTGCCTTTTATACTGGACACAGCAATAAATATGTGGAATGTTTTATGCAGAATTTTGGAGAGTTTTGGACATGTCTACCCTTAGTCACCACCAGACCACAGGCAGCAGCCTCTATGGGTAAAAAGTTCAACTGTGAAATATTACAGTTAAGGTGATATATTAATGTATTGTTTTGTTAAAATAGACTAGTGTTGTTTTGTTGTTTAGACTTTTAAAAATTAATTCCCACATGCCTGCTGTACCCAGAGTTTAGCTGTAAGCTACATAAGAAATAAACAATGAGGAGCTGCGTGTTATGCAGTCTTAACGCACAACTGCAGTGTGTTAAAAACTGCAGAACGCAAACCTTCAAGTTGCAGCTCTGGAGCGTGCTGCCTGCCCGGCTCAGAGCGTACCTCCCCGGCTCTGAGCTCTCTGTGTGCTCGGAGTGTGTCTGCCGCCTCCAAGTTAAGCCTCTCTTGTTAACTAGATACTAGAAATATTTTGGAATTAAATTTAATGCTTTTTAATGCTTTTTAAGGCCTTACTTTCAGCAAAATCTATTAATTACTATTAATGCTTTTTTTTAAAGTCCCACGGAAACCCTGGAGGGACAGAGGAGATTGTTGTCCATCAGGCTCCTGCACAACTACATGTGCCACACTCCACACAACTGTACAACTCGTCCTTATGTAATAGACAGCTCTGTGTCATGTCAAATCACCACTTCATCTTTGCACTGTGTCTCCTTACCCCACCTTTTGTACCTAGCTTACATATATTTTGTACTTACTATAATTTTATTTACATTTTACGTAGATATACAATTGTATAGTTGTACTTCATTTGACACCAGTCTCTTGCTATTTTTGCTACTTATTTTGAATTTATTATTTCTATTTATATATTTGTTTTTTGTTATTATATTATATTGTGTCCAAATCCCTCACATATGTCCTCTCATGTTTTCTCAGTTTTGTAGCCTGTGCCATGAAGAGCATTGGTGTCAGCTCTAATGACATCTTTCTTGTACTTTTCCTGTGCTGCTGAGCACAGGAAATGCACACATTTCCTGTTCCTGAAACACAGGAAATGTGCTAAGATGTTTGAAGTTTGAAATATGCCATTGTTTAGAATAATGATCTGATAATGATGTTCTGATTATGTGGTATCAAAAGTTCAAGTGATACCGTAAGTAGTCATTACATTTTGCATTTAATTACAAAATGACAGCAGATGAGATTGTTTTCTTTCCCCTCCTATTGCTTCCCGTCTCTTTGTCCTCCTTCCATTAAACTCTCATATCCACATAATGCCAATGCTTGCGGTTTGGCTGCGAGCACCTGGTGAGTTAAAGGCTAGGCCAGGTGGTGAGCGGCGCTGACTGCCAATTAGAGGAGTGACCATGCGAGAGTGGGCCAAGATAACTTCTAATTAACAATGGACCTCTGAGGCATGACAATTAGCCTTTCCTTCAAATAAAGCCAGATAAAGGATGCATGTCGGGCCCAATGACAAAATCACTTTGCTTATTTGTCTTCTGCTGAGCCAGCTGATACCTGGGTGTGAGAGGTAATCTAAGGCAAAGCATTGCAAAGTGAAAGTACTTCATTGTCTATGCCAGGCATAAAGCAAAAGCCCAAAGTCTGACTTTGCAAAGAATGAAAGCTTTTAAAAGGAAGGTCACTTATTGCATACCTTTCTATAGGGAAGAAACTCAATAGACTGAAGCTTAACAACGGAGATTAAAACAAATGCCATCTATGTACAGTGTAACAGATTGGAGCCAAACTGGGAAGTACGGCATATAAGGAGTAGATAACAACACATAAAAAGTGCAGGTAAGCAAACATGTCCATCAAACAAAAAAGATGATACGTGTGCAGATGAAATATGGAGATATATGGGCAAGTAGCAGAGCTTGGCGTCAGTTGAAGTAGCCATCTGCTGCACACTACAGTAGAGTTGTACATAATGCATCTGTCCCTGTTGAAACGCACCAGCTGTGGATTCACTTCTTCTGGCTCTCCTCTGTAGACACCTGCCAATAAACATTATCAAACGAGCACTGGTGGATAAAAAGCCATGCAGTAATTTGACATGGCTAATTGGGAGAGTGATGTGCAATCTCTACTTTGCTGATTGCACTGGGGACAGATTACCACGGCAATCAAGGAATGTCAGCGCTATTGTGGCTTGTCTTGAAATTCCGATTTAAAAATCCTTCTGAACAAGTGGGAGAACTGTAGCCTACAATAAAACTAGGAATGCGTCCATACATTCCCTGTCAGGCCCCATGCGTTCTCCATGTGTGCCGTGTCTATAGGAAGACTCCAAGTGCCTGTAAAAAAATGGTGCTGAGGTGTTACTTGGAAAACATCCAGCTGAGTTAAGTGGAAACAGAGGCCAAATCAAAAGCCACGGGGACGGCTAAGGAAGCAGAGAGTGTAGCTGAGAATGGGTCAGGACAAGACATACTTAACATTAGTGAAACAAACATGCAGCCGACCACCTCTCAAGCGATGGAAACATTAGAGGTTTTGTGTTATAGTTCCAGAACTAGTGGTAAAGTTGTGCTTTTACGGAGTCCAATTGCCTTTGTGGTGAGACACGTGCATTGCTCTGCAGCCCTGAATACCAGAGCTGAATAACTGATTATTGTCAAGTCTGTACTGACTTAATCCAAGCCACAGCAGCTAAAGACCAGAGGAAATAGCTGGCTGGGAAGATCTTTTAGCGGGAAGTGGGATCATTAAAAAAACGATAAACTTTGGATGGTTTGGATGTTCATGTGGAATGGTACAGGTTACGGTTCTTATGGTGAGGTGCTTTCAAGTCGGACATATAGCATAGTTTTGACAGACTCCAACTCTTGTTTTTTTCTTCATCTGGCTGGCAGCTGCTGAACACCGCCATGATTCACAGTGACTTAATAATAATAATAATAATAGGAGGACTCATAGTGTTTTTTCAGATGGTCAAAGTCGCTTTACAGTGTGGTGCATTATTCACTTCATACTCAGTGGTGGTAAGCGTAATTCTTCTATACTTTCACTATTGTGAAAGCTTTTTTTCAGACCAAGCACAAGTCTTTAAAATGCGTTATGTGACACAAAAGCTTAACAAAATCACAGTGGCGACTTCCTGAATAGCAAATACCATTCAAATTACACTTGCCATAAGTTGCGTTCATGCAACCTCACAGCATGGCATGTCTGTAGTTTCAAACTGAGCCAGAGTACAGAGTTGTTGTCTTGGTTTAAGGTTGATATTTCTCTACTGGACCTAGCCACATGATGCAAAAACTAGCACAAAGTTTGCATCCTCTCTGTCAGCATAAATAAACAAAAAGCTTCAGACTGTGGTATCATCGTGTCAGCAATCCCAAAGCCACGACTGATGTCATTTAAAGGACTTGCAACAATAAGATGAATGTGGCAAGTTTAACGAGCCAATTCCTAACAAATAATGATACAATTCAACATTTGGTTATTTCTTTCAAAAAACAGTAAATCTTTGACATAATATACACAAAGTACTGCTTAAATGGTTTAGTTTAGTGACCAAACTGAGTTTGTCTGCAGTAACACCTGACATATTATATGGATCAGCCCCTGACGACTGAGGATTACACAGACATTAACACCTGATGACATCAAGCAGTGGCAGCATTTACTTTATTTTAATGAAGTGTGTCCCACTCAAGTGTCAGTCAGCTCAGGGAAAAATGAAAGGGCAAAAAACAAGTGCTAAAAAACTAGTTTTATTTACCTTTTTTGTAATACTGAAGGGAACATGGTGAAGGCCGCACTCTTTTTCAAATCATTAACTGCAACATACAAAATCGAGTAAAAAAAGTAGTAACTCTAAAATAGCTGCACAGAGTGACTCCAAACACCAAGTGTTTTTTTTTTTGTGTATTATTCGTATCATTATTCAAACAAATGTACATGAGAAATGTGCAGTTGGAGGGCAGATTATTGAAGTATTATTGTGAATGTTGTTTTGAAGATACAAAATTTGAATTTTTTTGTACATTGTTTTAGAAAAAAAAAATGGAAAAGGACATATTTCATAAATTTTCCAATAAGGGTTTACAATACTTACAACACAAAGTCACATTGTAACACATTTCTGTTGGACTGACATAACATTGTCTAAGTATGGATGTTGGATATTGAGATATTTGTTTTTGTTATTATCTCCCTCCCCTATAATGGTATATGGATATAAATTGAGTGTGAGAATACCAACAACTAGACTGACTGAAGAGCACATCATGACCATTACTCTTTAAATGGCTCCCTGCGCCTTTTACTGTAACAAATGACAAGTTCCACGTGCACTTGGTTTCCCTGATAGATGCCCCAATCTCATCTCATCTCTAAATACTGCAGCACCGTCCCACAAGGTCATGCCATCAAACCTGATAGAGGATTAGATTGAGAACAGCTTAATGTATTCTACTTGCTTATTATTTATAATGACAAAGATGTTTCAGTGGAAATTAAGAGGTGTGCCGGAAACACCTTCATGAGTGGATGAGGTGACATGTCATTGAAAATGCACAACAGAGGGGATCATTTCAAAACCCATAAGCAATAAGCAGCAGAGTTTATTCACTCAAGGATATTACACTGACAGTGAAATGACTGTAATTCATTTGAAGGCATTGAATGGACTGCTATTAGATTTCATATTTGATGGACTCACCAGAGTTGTTTTCAGGATATTCACGGGGCGTAGGGACGTCCAGGTTGTGACTGATCTCTCCTCGGTCTGCACATCTGCTCCGCGTTCAACAGTTGCCTGGTCCACCTCTGCACACGGTCTATTTGAAGTCACATAGTTCTACAGTGAACGGAGCAAACACCAGCCCCCACTCTATAAGAAGCCCAGAAATCAAAACCAGCCAGCCTTCAGAAAAGAAAAAAGAACACAAAAAGATTTGCTTTGACTCCGCATGGGACTGCTGACCAGACTGCGAGCCGCGCCACTTTCTCTGGACAATCTGAACACGTTATACGAGGATAAAAAAAAACTACAAAACGTGTTCAACTGTGTCTTCATTGGGGATATGTGCTGATACTGTAGCGTTAAAAGTAGCTGTGGCCGCGCTAATACAATACGGTGGTGAGCCTGCTCTGTCCAGTAACATGCGCTGAGATCAAAGCTATAATTAGCACACAAGCTCGCACTAAAGTTACCATACAAGGCTCAAAAGCACAGTGTTTTCTGATACTCACCCCAAAAAACTCGGGGAGAAACTCTCAAGTCCCGCTGTTACGTCTCCCCGCAGCAGCAGCAGAAGCAGAGGCAGCCCTGAATGAAAGTAACGGTGAAGAGAGCGAGCTGCCTGCGCTCACTCCGATGTGACTAGTCCAATTCAAAGGCTCGGCATCCCCTGCGCTCCGGGTGTCTCCTCCTCTGCGCGCGCGTGTGGATCGTTTGGATGGATGAAAAACAGCGCGATAACCGGCCCCGTTCCGTACCACACACGAGAACAGCAGCGCACGAGGCGGACAAGTTAGCAGAGGCTCGAGTTGTAGCGCTCTGTTCTCTCGTAGACTGGAAAAGGCATTTGAATCCCCAAGCGCAGCTTGGACACGAGGGGCACCGATCTCTCCCCGGTACGACGCCCCTCAGCATCTT
Organism: Periophthalmus modestus; assembly: GCA_019594935.1. Classification (NCBI taxonomy): domain Eukaryota; kingdom Metazoa; phylum Chordata; class Actinopteri; order Gobiiformes; family Gobiidae; genus Periophthalmus; species Periophthalmus modestus. Next base: position 8,954,345 of record JAIEZT010001318.1, on the reverse strand, counting down.
CGCTCCACACACACACACACACACACACATGCATATATGTGTGTATGTATATATATATATATATATATATATATATATATATATATATATCTATATATATATGTACACACACAGACACAGACACGCAGACATGCATACATATAAAAACACATACACACACCTACACACACACGTGCGCGCGCACACACACACATATGGACACACATACACACGCACACACAAGCAAGCACAGTTACACACACACACATACACAGACACATACACATACACTCCCACTTCAGGGTTTGTTAAGCGTGTGTGTCCAGGTGCGGCGAAGGGACCCTGGCCTATTATGGGAATGAACAATGAAGTCCTATAGCCCCTCATATTCATTTATGGACTGCATCGTCTACATGGAAATGTTTTATTAAACACCAATGTGCACGGTTCATTAAAGGGACAGTTTGTAAGTGGGACAGAAGGGGACCTATGGAAGGTTAGACCGTTTTCATATAATGAGGATAATTCATCTGAGCACATGCGAAATTTCAGTGAAAGCTAAAGCGAGAAGAGGAGTAGCCTACAATAAGTCCTAACAACAGTCTTAGGGGGGACAAAAATTCAGAATGTAAGACTTATCCAGGGTAAGTCTATTTGATTTATTTTAACAATTTACAATGTTGATATAGGCCTAAGTCATTCAGTCTAGTGGCCAAATTCTCTAGTGCAGGGGTTGCCAAAGAGGCCCGCAGGCCAAACTTGGCCCTACGGGGGTCTAATTTGGCCTGAGAGAGGGCTTTGAGATTTTAAGAAGAATCTATTTTGATTCAATTTCGTATCGAAAAGATTGTCAGGAGATGGGAAGGAGGCCAATCCTGGCTATTTCCTAATATCAAAAGTCAACTGAATGCATTTCTTTGCAGAAGAACATCAGAAGTATATCATAACCTGCTTTGCAACCACCTGCATCGCGACTGCCTGCATCCTGACTGCCTGCATCATGACCATCTGCACTGCGACCGCTAGCATTGTGACCACCTACATCACCATCACCTGCATCACGATCACCTGCATCGCGTCCACCTACATCACGATCACCTACATCACAACTGCAAGATTTATTTTTCATTGTCCTTGGTTTAGGCCTAATTACTGTAATCATCAATAAAATATGTAAGCTTGTTTTCAACTTTCTTTCAGTGAGCCTACCTCCACATTCTGACATGGATGTCACTCAATGTTTTAAATGTTCTTACCTGATCTCTTCAGCTTGTTGCCCTCAGTCTGACATATCCTGCAGGCAATAAAAACTGACAGTACCCCCACTAATGCTGTCTATTCATAGCATTGGTAATACTCTGGGTCACATTAATTTGACATAGGAAATTATAATGGTTTATAATATTGGGAGAAAAATGACAGAGTCTTGCACATTTCTTGTGCTATATTCTATCATCCAAAACCCTTGTGTCCTTTTCTATGGAGACAATTCATACTTGCAGTTAAGGTCAGGACCGTTTGCTGACTGCATGAAAATAAACAACGTTATGGTAATTGAAATGAATTGCAAAGCACAAGCCTAGACAGTTTTTCTTTTGTGTTTCTGCAAAATAAATTCACCATGTTGCCCACATATTTAGTTTTCTGTGGCTTTTACTGGAGGTTAGTTCAGTGTAAGAGTGTCTGCTGCAAAAGTGCTGCCACTTAAGTTTATGCCAACAATAGCTCAGAAAAATATCATTGGCAGTGTTTCTTCTATTTTTTTCAACATTTCATTTATTAGTATGCAAAATTTAATTTCCAATATTTTACTATTGCTTTCCAGATTCGCATATCAGCCAATGAATGTTCAGGTGACTAGTTGCTTAGGACTAAATGCCATAATGTTATATGTCTTAACTCAGATTAAAACATATTACCATGATTTGCAAGATCTGCAGCAGTTATTATTATTATTATTATTATGATTATTATTATTATAACATTTAATTACAGATGGAATTGGGGGATACTGCTCCCCTTAAAGGTGCTCTGTTACTTTTATATATTATACATTCATGCAAAGCAACATCTCCATGGATACAAGTTGGTGACAAACCCTATACCAGAGAAGTTACATAGTGTGTTTTTAATGCATGAACTGAGAATAGTGAATATCAATGCCCTAATTAGTAAAAAAATAATAGTTAAGTGATCAGATAAAGCTTTGTAGTGTAAGTCAGTGGTATGTTTAATCAGGATCAAGTATGTGGGAAAGATCATCATTTGAAGACACTGTTGCACTGCAAAGCCAGAGCCCTAGAGCCCTATAAGCCCAAAAGACACGCCCGAAGCACACTGCTTGCATTCGGATAAGTGTTGATTTGAAAGAACATTTCCCTCATGTGGTAGTGATTTGCATGCAGTCTTAGGTTCAACAGATGGGTGGGCACTTGGCTGTATTGGGACTTGACAGAGCAGCTGAACATACAGAGTGAAATGATGAGAGCTGGCGGGGAGTGTGTGCAGAGTGCAGTGTGCATTGTTCAGTGTGCAGTGTGCAATGTGCAGTGTGCAGTGTGCAGTGTGCAGTGTGCAGTGTGCAGTGCAGGGTCAGTGTCAGAGCCATCACAGTCTGAGCTTAGCAGGAGACCTGTGCCTTCAAATGTTTTGTTTTTTGTCTTTGGGCTTTTGGCAGCACAATGATATGGTGCAACTTACAGCAGGACTTGAAAACCTGGAGGGATTTTGTGTTTGCAACTGTACAAATATATTTAATATTTCAATGGTGAACTGAATCCAAATGTGAAATTTGCACCTTCAAAAAGCTATGTGAAACTTTTTAGTATTCAAATCATGGTGACCTCAAAACCACGTTGAATTTACAACCTTAAAGAACAGCAACAAAAAGAAAATGTTTTTAAGAACAAACCTCTGTTACATAAAGGCAGGTTCACAATCCAGCGTCAAGCCTCTCTCAGCTAAAGGCTGACCTCCTGAAGCAAACCTGACCCAGCTTCTACTGTGCCAATCAGGGTCAAGGTGCATCGTGGGAATCCAAACCATTTCATTTCATGGTATATATATATATATATATATATATATATATATATATATATATTATATATATATATATATATATATATATATATATATATATATATTTATATATGTTTTATTTTATTTTTTTTTTTTTTTTTTTTTTTTTTTTTATTCACTCTGAGAATAAGCAGTCACATCATATGCAGACATTTCTGTGTTAAACTTTGCCTGTTCCCTGTTGTTTTTAATCAGTTGTCTGTATAGTCTTTGTAAATCAACCAATTACAGCTTGAAATTCAGCATGTAGCAAATTTTGGGGCTGAGGTGCACCTACACAGCGTGCACACGGCACAGCCCAACACTGCAAGCTTTGGCTTTCATGGCTTTCATTTGCGTTGGGGAGCTGTGGAGCACATCCGCGTAGATTTGATTCTGGACCATAAACCAGCCTTTATAATGGAGCACTCTTACTACATCTGTCTGTTTAGGAACACACAAGTTTAGCCATCAGCTACTAAGAATGAATATCAATTTTGTTTAAAAGTTTTTATATTTTATTTAAAAAGTTCACTGACACGTTAGAATCAGTGCCCACAGAGGGCAATGTAATCTTCTAAATCTAAAAAGTGGCTCAGTGATTAAAGCATCATGGTCAAAGGATCAATTCCTGCTCAGACCAAGTTCTGTCGTTGTCTCCTTAGGCGTGTGGGTGAATGGTTGTGGTCAGAGGGGCCGATGGCGCAGACTAGCAGCCTCGCTTCCATCAGTCTAACCAGTCTAACCCAAGGCAGGTGCTTATGGCCACAGTGCTTTGAGAGTGTTTGACAGAGAGTTATTGTTGTGGCTCTGGGCAAGATAATTCACCCATTTTTAATTAATAATGAAAAATGTTAAACAAAATGGAGGCATCTATTTTCATTATGTAGTTGGGTTTTTTTTTTTTTTGTTTTTTTTGCTATTATTGAGAAGATTCTGCCCTGACCTGCTTATATGTAAGGGTGACATTTTGCTTAAACTTTTGAAAGTTGAATTCTGTGTTGAATTGACAAGCCGTGCACATTTACTTTTCAATGGCAAGAGTTCTTGTCCTGAGGTCATGAAATTTTAATACAGGGGATAATGTCAGCACATAATTAGAAAAAAAAGAAGGGACAAGATTGGATTCGCACAGCAGTGAAAGTGTTCCTGTGAAGGCGGCATATAGCCCAATCGATACTGCGAACATTAACAATTCTCTCCAAATGCTTGCCCGGAGATGTTCAATTAACGATGAACGCCAGATAGATTTTGCAGTTTCAATGTTAGTCGGGATTTGCACCTTTTGAATGAGTTCCATTTTTTATTTCAATCAGTCTGAATTGAATTTTAGAGGGGCACTACAGTGGATTAGACTCAGCGTTTTAATTAGAGATTTATTTTGCCGTTACAAATCACAGAGAAGCCAAGGCTTTGATTTGGGGATTCCTCATGTGAGTTAAGTCTGCCAAGAGAGAAATTCAGCAAATGAAAATAATTCTGCTGTGGTTGTTGTTTTTGTTTAGATCATTTTCGATGGCATAAGGTTTTAAAGTGAGCAGTTGAATTAGTTTCACACTTGGAGTTAAAAAGTACATGAGTTGAATTACTGAATAAACGTTAATGCCATTTGTTGCTGTCATTCGTAGGAATAATATACGACAGAACATCAATCCACTTACCAGAATGTTTATGGTTCAGTTCCCGTTCTCACCAGTGCATAACGCTGTTTTGTCCTTGGGCAAGACAATTAATCCACTTTGTCTACCATGTTGATGTACTCTGGCATTTTTTATTGTAACGTTCCTGCCCAGCAAAAGTAAAAATGTAAATGTGATCACTTAATTTATTATTTTTACAAATTTTGACCAGGCCCTTACCCCCGGACAGAGGAGGTTAAGGTTCTTTCTAACACAGGTTTAATGGATCATATACTGAATATATCTTGTGGTTCTGAGGTATAGGGCACAAATGCTTCAGTTGCCAGTTTGGGTCTGGTCCCCTACGGATTTGTCGAAAGACTCTGCTCACTCTTTCCAGCTAAGAATTAAAATTTTAAAATATGGCAATATGAAAAATATATAGATAGATTTGTTTTAGAGACATTGTCTGTAAAACCAAATCTATCTATACAATGTTTGTTAATAGACAGTCAACAAAAACATAAACTGTTACATTAAATAACAGGCCGTGTACAATGTGGACTATCAGTTCCGCAGACCAGACTCAGAATGTTTCTTTTCCTTCTTTTTAAAACTGAGCGACGCCTGCTGCGCTTCAGCTGCAACACCAGTGAGCCAAACAGCAATATCTCCCAGCATGAGACTCCAGCCCTCCGGCACTACCCTTGCCTCCCAGAGCCAAGGTCATTCTGCTGCTAACTACACTGTCTCATCTTAAAATGCAAAGGATTTGGAGTTGGTGTGCCGCAGACCATGATAGAGGTGTTGATTCAGCATTTTCTGTGCCCTTCATTATTGGGCGTAAAGTCCTGCTCTCGTCCTCTCTTCTTGGTGTTGTTCCACGCTGCTCCTAATTACACCTGTGGAAAAATGGACCGGCACGCTTTATGGCTCCCCTCCAAGTGCAGGCTTTCACCTCCTCCCACCTGCAGGGTTCTCCTTCCCAGTCAACTGTAAGCTATTGGGCCTCTAAATCTAGATCTTAGCGTGGCTGTACCTGATTTTTGCCCATGTCGTTAAGCAAAATTAGTTTTGCCCAGTACAGATATATTATAAAAGCAGCTCTTTGTGTGTTGTTTGTATCTAATTATTAACAGTTTATCCTAAAAAAAAAAAATCATCAGGAAGTGTGCTGTTAACATGCTAGCTGTTGTTAGCAGTGACATGACAGCAAAACTCCACTCAGGCATCTGAAAGTTGCTCAGAATGTATAAAGTGAGTAAGTTTGGGCCTCTGGAAACCGATTCAAATAAACAACTTCTTTTTTTTAAAAAAAATACCTAACTGTAAAGTCAGGTGCGAGTTTTAATCACCAGAGTATGTGCTGAGTTGTTTGATCGTTCAACCCAAAGCCAGAGTATAACACTATTAATCTTTCAATTAAAAATTCCTGGGCAAAACTTTCCTTGTAACTCCTCCGACACTGTTGCTGTGTAAAAATATGTGCTTGAGGAATGCTGGATTATATAAAGCTTCTACCATTATCATAAATTCTGTACTACTACTAAACTACTTTATACTGATAGTGTGAAATGACAATTTAGTAAAAAATAATGTAAAGAAGTAAGCAAAATGTACCCTCCTACATGCAAATAATTTTACTTGAAAAAAGACAAAAGATGAACTGTTTTCGATCACACACATGTATCCCAAATATACAGCAGACCTGTAAAGAGAAAAAAATCAAATAAACAAAAACATAATAAGAATTTGGACCACCTGCCAAAGTCTCGTTGGATATCATCAGTCAAAGTATAACGATGAACTCAATGTTATTGCATTTTTACCGCAAAGAAGAAGAAGAAGCTTAGAATTTTGAACAGGTTTTGGTGCTATACCTGCAGTACAGGTAAATTAACCAATAAATCAAGTGACAGCTGTGATAAAAATGCGAGAGAGAAATGCATAATAATTTTGAATCGTAAAAGTTTGTCGTTGTCTGCATCCATAGGAAAACTTTTGATGACAGTGCCAAAACATTTCTGGTTTTAAACTTGCAAAATACCTAAGATTTTTATGACAACTGTAACCAATAAGTTTCACTCTCTGTCATGTAATTAATCGCTTTATTGGCTTGCCTCTGTTTTGTGGGTTTGTTAGTATGGGGCAGTTAGGAAATGATTAAACAAAATCTGACAAAACTACCACTACAATTCATGTTTCGACCACTTTAGCTCCACATGGAAGCACTAACCTCCGGAGTACTTTTGCTCAGATGATTATAAATTCACCACTCCACCGAGATGCAGTTATTTCAAATCTTTGCCCAATTATATTATTCTCACAGGGATAGCAGAAAAGAGAGTAAAGGCTAGGCATGTAGACTGGATGGGAGGACAAGGAGAACTGGGGATTTAATCAAAAGTACTAAGTGCTCAAATTGAGTCGAAAGAGTTAGATCGCAATATGGTTTCAAAGGGAGGTCTCAGGGGAGGAGGTGGTTGTTGACGCCGTATAATCAAAAGCATTTACTAAGGACTGAGGCGAATACAGAAATGGATCTAGCTGAGTGCAAGAAAAAAACTGTCTCCGATTTGTGTCTTGAGAAAATTGATGTCCCGCCTTCTGATGTCTAGTTGCTTTTAGTTCCTATAGTCGCCATGTTGTCAGTCAGTAAAACGGCGCCCCCGACGATGATTTACTGACCATTATTGACATGATGTTACACTTATCCTCTCAGAGTCAAAATTGATTCAAAAGTTTTGTTTTTTTGTGGTGCATAGAGCAAAAGATCAAGGAAACTTTGTAGAGCTCAAATGGAAAAAAGCTATTTCTCAAAGCTGCTGATAGGCTTCTGGATTGAATGGCATTCTGTTGAGAGCATTGCACGAGTTGTTGAAATGTGACCCTTGTCCTTCGAAGTAGCAAGGGAGATGAGTTTGTTGGAATTGGAAAGTTTTCTTCTCAGATCTAGCATGTCTGTAGCCATCTCAGGCAATGTTAGCTTATTTCCCACTCTGAGTGAAAAGTTGACATTTTATGAGGACTATTCAGCAGAGATTGAGGGTGTTTTTGAGAACTCTCAAATGGTTTTCCGTTGGTTTATTTGTTGCAAAAAAAAAAGGGAAAATAAAATGTCACCGCATTTGTACTGTGACTGCAGTAACATTTACGAAACTATTGATGCGGCAGAAATTTTTTATTTATTTTTTTCACTTACATAACAGTGCTCTAGATTTTTTCACTCAAATGCTGCAAAGTCATAGCTTCGTTTTGAGAACACATCTCACCAAAACGAATATTATCAGTCATAAAACTTCCTTACAGTGGCTGAAGTTTTAAATGCTTTGTTTGGGCTTTGGTTCCCAGTTTGGGGGACTTCTACATACTTGTACAAATAGTGAAATGTTGCTCTCTGTGGCATTTCAAATCGTCCCAATTGCTGTGACTATACTGTTCCTTTGAACAAAATCATTTGGGCCCCACTTACTTGAACTTTCATTCACTAATTTCAGCCCAGATAAAATAAGTAATGTTTTTACATGTTGATGCTGAATATTTGGTTATTTCTTAATAAAATGACAGAAACAGAAAAACGACCTTTTCTCTGAAAAGGAAGTTCTTCACTATTTTAACTTAGTATTATTTGTTGAAACACAAATTCGAGAGGTTTATAACAAACTTTCTCTATCTAGTTGAAACAATTTGCAAGAATTATTGTTACTTATAATTTAAAAACTTAGTGAACTAGGTATATTCTCTTTGAAACAACTTTGATAACTTACGTGTTGGCCAAAATACAGTGATTTATTTTAATCAAATTAAGCAGAACTACAGTGGCACAGATGTGTTTTTTATTCAAATCAAGAATACGAACAGCAGTCCAAAATGATTCACCATCTACTCCAGAATCACAGATATTTTCTAGTTCAAATACTAATGAGATGGAGCAGTTCTCAGATAGTGGTGTGGCACACTCTAGAGATGACCTCTATTCTAGTTTATCTTATTTAGCTTGAGTTTGGATTGCATGGTTGGGTGTTCTTTGATTTGATTTTAAAAGGTAAGATATTTTTGCTTGTATTTGGTACATAAAAGGCATCTTAAACACATGGGCGTAGAACTGTATCAGACATTTGATGAAGGATGAAAGGGTCCAGCTGCTGCATAGGACTGCTGGTCTACAAGACTGTGGGGGAGTGGTTTTGAGCAGGGCTTCTATCTTCTCTTGAATTTCTCAGAGGGAGATGTGAATACTGTTTTGAGAGGGACCAATCTGAACTTTTAAGAATGTGACCTAGACAAGAATGTAACAGATTTATTTTGTTTATCAAAGCAAAAACATCTAATATTTAAAAGTGCACTGTAACTTTCATGATTAGAGGTCCGCCAACTGCTTGTCTCCATGGAGATGTTATTGCTTTTGCTGGAATGTACATGTGCATTTATTCAATTACAGGTGTTTTATTGTTCAAAAAATATAGATATATTGAAAAATGTCTTAACGCATCAGGCAGACAGGTGGGACCAAGAAATTCAGTACACGGGGAAAGGGTTACAGTGTTTATTTACAGTTAGTGAAATAAGTGCAAGCAATGAAAGTAGATCTGACGATGAGCGGGGAGCGGGGTGCGAGCCACGGTCCAGGAGCGTGACGTGGGGTGCAGAGACGAAGACGAGGCAGACAGTACCGGAGCAGGGAGCTGGGTGCGAGCCAGGATCCAGTGACGTGGAGTACAGAGATGAAGATGAGGCAGACAATAGAAGCAGATTTAAACCCCCAACACAGTTCAAATGATTCTTTTCTTGAATAAAAATCTCTAAAACTTTACAAATACCTTATCTCACATTTCCCCCACTCACACCCCCGACACCTTTTCCAAAAATGTTTCAATTTCAGAAAAACTACACTTGCACTATCACTATCCCAGTTGCTTAACCACATCATTTTATTCTCCAGTTTTTCCAGTTTAAAATGCCTCTGAAGCAGCAAATTCTTTAGTTGGCCAAGTCAGAGTACAGCTAATACATACTTATAAGTACAGGACACAAAGACACCAGTTTAAAAAGTACATTTTTTTATTAGAAAGTTGCCATTTTATTGGTATAGCACATTTAAAAACGTGAGTTGCGCTAAAGTGGGAAAAGCAACTTAATTTAAACACAAGTTGACACAAAATAATCTACAACAATTTCATAATAAACAGAAGAATAAGTTATAAGAGAATAAAAAAAAAGTGATAAAATTCATCCAGATAAAAGTCACAGAAAAGGGGAGTGGGGGTTAGAGGAAGGGGGTGAGCGAGGTTCACAAAAGCTTTATGTCACATCCACACAAATGCATTACACACACAAATCCAGCAGATGTCGCTCTTCTGACCGTCAAATGATTCAAAGCAGTGTGTCATTTTCGGCGCAGTTGTCTCAAAGTGGTTCAAAGTTTCATGAGGTTTCGGTTTCACCATCACAAGGGTCAGGAGCAGAGCCAGAGGCGAGGGAGCTGAGTCGGTCCAGGGAGCAGGATCTGAAGGGTAGCAAAAGTCCGATGAGCAAGGGAACAACAGGCAAAAACATGAGCAAGGTCTAGCAAGAATATTCACGTTGACACGCAGACGATCTGTCACCGAGTGTCTGGTCCTGGCTCCCTTATCCACGGCAGGTGGTGTTGATTGCGCTGATGGATTCCAGGTGCGCGCAGGAGGAGCCAGGAACTCCGCCCAGCGCCAGACTCAGGCAGATGAGGGAGGGAAAGAGCAAGACAAGAGGCAAAACAACAGTCAAGAAACACAGGGATCATGACAAAAAAATATTAATTCTTACAGGGCGTGGGGTCAGCTCTCCACAGATTTGACCATGGCCTGATGGTATCACCTGTTTGTCTCCAAGTAGACAGATAAATTTAATCTCATACTCAGTGGCATTTCAGCTCAAGCAGTGGAGTTCAACAGTGACAGCCTGGTTCCAAAAGTACATTTCCCATTCATTTTTCTAAATACTTTTTGAAAAAATCTAATATTAAGAGTTCAAAGATGTCGTGGAGGATAACCTGCTGGTAACTTGTGTCCATAACGCCCTTTAAAACGTTAAGATTAAGAAATAAATCTGAAATAAAGTGATAGGTCTTGTGGCCATTAGTTATGCATAGCTGATTAGCCCTGAGCAAGCTTTCAAACTTTTAATTTTATTATTTTTTTCTCTCTTATGTTTTTTCTCTACGGTAAATTTGAATAAGAAATTTATTTTTGGAACCAGGGGGTGGACGGTCTCTGTTGAGCTCCATAAAAGACATAGACCCTTCCCCAGAAAGTTACATCGAGCACCTTTAAGACTATATCAAATATTGAAGAAAACATCATAATGTATGTATTGCCTAAATGTAAAATCGAAAGTAGAAAAAATAAGCTTCTTGTGGCAAGACTGTGGGACATGTTAACAATGAAGCCAATGCGTTATGAAAGATATAGGGAAACAAACCCATTGATACAAGTACATAGCCTATATGTATACAGTCGTTCCTGGTGGATTAAAAATAACTATGGGGACTCTGGGACTGCACCGCTCTCATCTTTGGTGTTTTGTGGCCTATTTCTTGTTTTTCATCTTCATTTCTCAATATTTGTGGCTGTGGTGCCCCAGCTCTAACAGCTATTTGGCCAGATTGCTCAGAACTTCAAAGTACATTTGTCACATACACTTGGGAGGCGCCCATTAGGACTGAAGACGCCTTTAAAAGCACTCAGTGTACAAGTGCCATTAGCATTCAAAAGCAGCACGCTAACAGTGCTCAGCCGAATCAAATATATAATGCTTTTGTCACAGTCACTCTGGCTATGTGATGTAGAAATGTACATGGTTCAAATGGGAAATAGTATTTGAGCGTGGCCTCAAATGTGCACTGACAATAAAAAGATGCTGATACTGTATATGAAAAAAAAAATACAACACAATCTATGTTGTAATAAAACAGTGCAGATATTTCTGTAATAAATGCACACTTTACTTGTGACTTTATTTGTACTGTAATGTGCTATCACTTTGCAGCAAAGTTAAACATCAGACCCTCACTTCAAGCATCTAGTCATAAAGCATTTCAATGTATCGCAAATGTGCTGCTGTCAGCTTTGCCCCCTGAAAGTTATAAAATGTGCAATTCCCATGAACAAATAGGATGGTATGTTTTAAGTAGACCACAGCTGACATCACAGTTTGAGATTGGTAAAAAATAGGGTAGACTGCAAGACCTTTGGTTAATAGTATTAGTAGAGTTTACAGTCAATGAGCATCTCACTGGCCACAGAGCACAACCACCTAAGTCGTTTTTTGGCCACATTAAGTTTTTAGTCCTCTTCTACTTTCCAGACTGCTGCATCTGTAGGTGTCACTGGCTCGAGCCCAGACAACACACGCTGCCTCAGTCAACTAATTGTGCAGTCTATTTTTATATTTTCCCCCCAAACCTTTACAAATAACTTAGGCAATTCTACTATGAAGCTAGCGATTTGTAGCCTACATGGAAGCCTATCTGTAATTAACACAAGATGAAAGCAGCACCAATTAAATGCAAATATGACTCCATCCTAAAAATTTTCAGCTGCAACTGTTTCTCCAGTGTCATAACATCTCATAAATGGTTTTTGCACCTTGCAGGGTGTGAAGTTGAGAAGTTCTCCTTGTGTCTGTCTTTTCTGAAGAATAGATTTTAAATGCATCCTCATGTCTGTTGGTTCCATTAAGTGCTGAGACAAAGGTTGTGTGGCCCACATTTCAACTGCGAGCATCTATTTGGCATTTGAATTGACATTTGACACTGCACTGCTGGAGCTTTTCATCTTAAAGGCTGTGATTGTGTCTGTCCTTTCTAATTTGAACTGCTGTTTAATTTCCAGAGCCTCTTATGTTTTAAGGCCAAATGTCATGCAAGCATTTCATTTAGCTCTTCTTCTGCAGAACCTGACAGGGCAACATAGAGGAAGCTTTCTCTCCTTTCAGCATGCTCGAGAGATATTTTCATTTTGTTCCAACGTACCGGGTTTTCTGTCTTGTCTTTTTATCTCCACAGCCCACACGCTGGAAAAGGCACCACACTCACAGTTTACAAAAAAGCTCAAGAGGGCTTTAAATTGTGTACAGGAATGGATTAAAAATGACACTTGAATGAGTTACAAATTCACAGAAATTAAAATGAAAGAAATGGTGTCTGATTTTAATTTTAAATCCTTCACTTGCCTTTTTAATCCTTACAAGGTTTACAAAATGAAACCACATTCAAAACGTTGTGTTTTAAGGATAGATATTATGCAAAATTGACTTTTTGAGCTTTATATTGTTGTCCCCCCATAAAAAAAACATACCTGGAGCTGATTTGTTGCTTCATTCACACTTTTTTATCAATCCATGAATCCAAAATCAAGTCTCAAAAATGCACTGATCGGATTTTGGCTGGATTGTTGCATCACAGGTAAAAATCAAACTTCTTCAGCACAGTTTGTAAGTTTATAAACCATCTCCAGACTCGTTTTTTTTTTTTTTTTTTTTTTTTTGAGGAATGACATGTTTGGAAATGATGTGCACAGAGCCTGGTACCAATAGTAGTTCTCTCTCACTCCTTTTAATGAGGAGGAAAATAAAACGATGGATTTTAACTTTTTTTTTTTTGCCAATGATGTATGTTATGTTTAGGCTCTGGTGTCACTCACATGAGGTCAAGTCTCATCAAAACAGCCCTGGAATTTTATATTTTTTGACGTTTGGTGGCTAGCTTACTCATTCATGGAACAGTACCAGCCTTTAGAGTGAAAGTATTCTGTTTATGTATCATAGTTGTAACATTGTATACTGATATTTATGTTTAAACACAAGAGCTTGAGCTTGTAGATATATCATTAATTCTGATTCTGAGTTAGCGTATAATAAAATGCATACATTGGTACTAAGCCAATAATTTCTTGAAATACTCCCTAATTTAACTGCCAGCCTTTTCTGCCTGTCTGCAAAAGAAAAACCTCGCTTTTTATTCCAGTCTCTCTCAAAGTCCAATTCATCTGCTGCTGAGCACTAAGGCTAATTAGCTCTGATGGACAGCTCTGTCTCTACCTGCCTGTCAAGAGAGCTGAGCTTTCCAAACCAAACCTATCTTTGAACCAAGGTTTTAACTTTTTTTTCCCTCCATTGTAACTATTGAAATTTAGAAAAATAATGTCACGTTTTAACTTTCAGAAAATACCTGGAAGATAGTTATTTTTTGTGGTATAAAAACAAAAAAACATTTATGAGAATAACAAATTTTCTTTTTGAATCTAACACCCATTAAAGGTCCTATATAACGCAAATTGGACTATTATGAGCTTTTAGCCATGTTATAATGCTATTACCTCCTTGTGTTTTGTTCCATCAACACATGTCTGACTAACCCTTTATGGCTGCATCTCCAAAGCTCAAAATGCTCTGTTCCACCTTGTGATGTCATGAACAGTGTTGGGAATAACGGAGTTAAACTATAACGGCGTTACTAACGGCGTAGTTTTTTCACTAACGGAGTAATTTAACTAATTACTTTTCCCAGCGTCCCAACGCCGTTACCGTTACTGACAGTAAAACGTGGCGCGTTACTATTACTTCAGTTCACTCTGCTCTTCATCAGAGTCTCTCAGACGAGGAGCTGCAGCTGTTGTGTTTCTTTGGTGAAAGAGGCTTGGGGTGAGAGGTTTGTTTGAGATGAGCGAAACGGGCGCAGATAATCTCGTGAGAGCGAGGCCGGCGCAGGCCGTGTCTCAATTAACCAAAATCCCATAAATCCGCGGTTCGAACGGGGCATTTAAGTCGGGCGGTGCTTCGACCCGCACTTCGAACAGTTCATGGAGCGGTGCGTTTCGCGAATTGAGACACGGCCGCAATTTTTGACTGCGGCGCCTGCACGGACTACAAACGCCTAATGCATGATGGGAAATGGTGTCCTGTCACACGTGCATTGACAGCTGATTGGGTCCGAGTTGTGTTTTGATCAGAAACGTGACGCCCTGACGCACAGCTGCCTCCTCCAACTTTACACAAACTACTGCCACATATTTGATATGGACATATGTTTAAATGTGACTCAAAGTGTCCAGGCTGTTGTCAGATATGAATCACTTTAAACAAATGCAGTATAATCACAATCTGTTAAAGTGAAATAAATGTTAAAGGTTCACATCTGTTGTGTTTTTATTGTTTTAACATAGTAAGTAACGGCATAGTTACTTTGCCTAGTAACTAGTTACTTCTCCCAAAAAGTAACTGAGATGGTAACTCAGTTACTTTTTGGGAGAAGTAACTTGTAACTATAACTAAGTACATTTTTGAAGTAAGATGCCCAACACTGGTCATGAAGCAATAGTTTTCAAGCTAACAGATACCTTTTACCTTTTGGTCAGTAAAGATGGGTAATTCCAGGGATGAAATTATCCAAATGATCCCAGGGAAGGTATGGAGTTTGAAAACACAGTGGAGCACTTCCTGTATTACTGCATGACATCATAAAGTGGGGTGTGTTCAATTTGAGAGAAGAATTCAGCCTAAATATGCAGTGTTTGTATTGTTAAACATGTGTGAATGAAACAAAACACAACTCCAAGGATGTTTTTGATGAGAAAACATAATGACGGAGATCAGAAAATAGCGTAAAATGGGCCGTTTAACACAAAAAGACAATGTATGGCGCTGTAGTTTTTCAAAAGTACAAAACACATTATTATTTTTATATGTTGAACACTTATCTCTGGTGAACAATGAGTGCACCTCTTTGGTTGGGCTGCTTTCATCCAATTCAAACAAACTCAACAAGAACGAGCTTTTCACTGAAGTGTTGAACATAATGTGGGATTAGCACAGGTAGCAGCTCTCACTCTTGTGATAGCAAAGCAAAGTCAAACTTATTTGCTTTTAAATCCTTGGGTGTCAGGTTTGCTTGTGTAGCTAAAGTCAAGTCATCAAGTTTATTCATGGAAAGATTACAGAACTCACAGCACTTATACTGGAGCAGTGGCATTCAAGCTATTTTGAATAATACAATGGTATAATAATTATGTGTCAGTTTTTGTTCATTTCTCAGCATTTTGCATTGCTTATCAATTACATTCAGTTATACAACCCCTATAGAGCATCTCAATCTGCACAAAATGGGACAATTATGGTTACATATTCACAGGGGAAATGTGGCGTAGTGTCTTGCCCAAGGACAAAATGAATTGTCTAGAGCAAGATGCGTCCTGACAACCGTGAGTCACCATACACTGTAAAGCTATTATTATGTTCTCCGTAGAATTCCTTTTTTAAATTCTATAGACCGCAATATTGTGACATGTACCACATCTATTTAAGTGTAGTGCTTCAATGTAGCATCACTAATCATGATAGTTTTGACACTAAGGAGACAGCTTGATACTTAATTTTAAAAACACAGAAAGAGTGACCAAATTTTCCAAAATCAAAAAGTGGGACACATCCGGGTTGAGGAGTTTGGTAATTATACAATTGTGAAAAGAGTGCTTAATTAAGAATGTTATTATGGTGCATTCATGACTTATTCCCATATCTTGTTGTGAGTCATTATATCATCTGAGAGTACATATTTCTATGTTCTGGTCATTTTCAAGTATGTTTTTCTATATTTTGACTTAACAAATATCAGTTTAAGGTATCAAATTGGTCAAAAATAGAGACAACTGGGACATTTTTTTTGTGTAAAACTGGGACAAATCACTGGTTTTGGATAAATCTGTTGGGACAAGGGACACAGAACTCAAAACTGGGACTGTCCCAGGTAAACAGGGATGTCTGGTCACCTTAAACACAGCTATGTCATTTTCAATTGGGTATTGAGAGCAGTAAATACATAAATATTCACTTCTGGCTTTCTAAACCTCTATGACAAACGCAGTGGTTTGTTGCAGAGACAGTGATTTGATGTGTGCTGTGCTTACCTTGCAACAGTAGCAGATTCACTCAAGCTAACCATGTGTGAGCTGTGCTAGTGTCGTGCTGCGCTAATAGCGTTAGCGCTGAGGACTGCAGAGGCTGATGGCTGCATCTCATAATGTGTGTGGACCTGTGTGTCAACATAATCACGTGTGCGATAATGGGATGAGAACACCCAGTAGGAACACCTGTGGAGGGTACAGGACTGTGGTGGATACAAGTCACTTTGTCTATATTTTAAAATATAGACCGAGTGTGCTACATAACCAACATACTGTCGTAACCAGACAGACTGAGGGACCAAAAACGCGTAACTCACGAAGTCTTTACAGTGTTTATTTACAGAAATGTGCAACAGGTAAGCAAAGTTCATAAATCCACAAGTGCTTGGGTGCGTGGGTGTGGGTCGAGGTCCAGGGGGAAACACACAGGTGCAGGGATAAGACAATCAGGAGACAGTACCAGTGCAGGAGTCCGGGAGCGGGAGTCCGGAGCTGGTCCAAGGCGGGGTCTGGAGAGGAGCAAAAATCCAAGTGAATAATACATTCAAAGCAACAAGAAACTAAAGCCAAGCAGGAGTATTCACGTGAACACGCGGACGATCTGACACCGAATGTCTGATCCCCGGCTCCTTTATCCACGGCAGGTGGTGATGATTAGGCAGATGGGCTGCAGGTGCGCACAGGAGGAGCCATGGGACTCCGCCCAGCTCCGGGGACAGGCAGGTGAGGGAGGGGGAGAACAACACAGGAGGACAGCAGACAGGGATCATGACACATACAGTTCATTTTAATACATTAGTTTGTTTTTATATCTGACAGTTTCGGCTGCTCACTAGCAGGCTTCCTCAGTGGGGTGGAGGCAGGACGACAGCACCATTTGCAGTCCCATTTCTTCGGGACAGGTGTTTGAGAGTCAAAAGGCCCCCTCGTACCTGTTTAAACTTCTGCAAAGAAGTCATACTGAAGATGGTGCTCTCATCCTGCCTTGACTGGTTGGAAGGCAGCACCAAAACATGTTCAAATCAGCTAAAGGACACATCACAGCACCAACACATGACCACTCTGAGGAAGAGCGCTAGTGAGCAGTCTAAACTGTCAGGTATGAAAGCAAACTAAACCTTGGTCTGAAAAAAAATCTATTAAAATAAACAGAAGACCAGATGATCCTCATTGGAACATACAGTTTGTCAAATGTTTAAAGATGCACTTTTCTAGTAGAGCCTACCTGCTTTTCTCAATGAAAATTTTATTGCTTTGCCTAGAATATTCCATAGCATAGCCTAAAACATATTTATCTCCATGGAAATTAGCAGGTAACAGATCAAATCTGTAGGGAAGCAATCGCCCTCACAGCAAGGTTGCATGTTTTTCATTATATTTTTTTTTTTAGCTCTACAACATGAAATAAGTGATAGCTATGCATTATAAATACCAGACAAGTGCAGAAAACTAATCAAAGGTATCCGCTAAAGCTCAGAACTCACAATCACAAGAATGTTTCATCACTGTTAGTTCTTTCTGCTGAGCAACTCCTGCTTTGGTCTTTAAATGACTCTAACTATGATCTTTCATTTCTTATCTTTTGGTCTGACTTCATCTACAGTAGATGATCCTCATATAGTCACAAGTGTGCTGCTGATATTTGCATGTATGTATGTCAGTGGAAATAGCACTGGGAGGATACAGGGAAATTGAACGCCTCTTATTCATGCCACAGTTTATCCATCAGAAGAACTCCAAAACTGTGTTAAAAACATACTGAGCTAATTTATCACATTACGTCCCATGCAACTATAAGCCACGCAGTCAGGTATACTGTAAAGATTCATTATTAAGGTAATATATAAATTTCTTTAAGGTCCCATCTAACCAGTCATCTTAAATACATGATCATGATGTTTATGTTCATACTATTAAGTCTGAAATATATATGAAAGTTTTCCTAACTATTTTAGGAAAAAAAAAAAGGACACTACAACTGTCCTTTTTTTCTTATAATCAACCAAAACAAGCTCATCACCAAGGTTTAAAAGACTGATCCTGTGAGGCAAACGTTTCATGGCCTCCATTGGCTTGCAAAGTACTTCAAAAATGGAAAACTTTTGGGAGAATAACATCTTCTTAATTTGTGCCAACACCTGTGAGCTGTTTATAACCATCACATTTAGTACGCTTTGGTTTGGGTAACTCACCTTGAAAGTGTCTTGTTGCGAATACAACCACAGTAATTAGTGCTAGCATTGGGATTGGATGGCATTTCTCTCTCTTCCGTCTTGGGCATGCCTATTAAAGCTAATTGGATTATTTCTCTTTTGTTTATCTCTTAATTCCCCACATCTGTAGTGCAGAAGAGAGGACAGGATAAAGGGATAGCTCAGGATGCTACCATGGGATTTTGATGGTACTCCTGCGGGTTGGATCTGTTCTTCCCTGCACAATGGTTTACCAGGACTTAACGTGTGAAGGCAAGTCGGCTGGAGACAGGGTTTGAACTTGACTCTATTATCCTCACAGCAGCAGCAACTTCACACTCTGATGTGGCAGAGTGAGGGCTTTTTTTTGACACGGCTGCGGCGCATCAGTCAAAGCAAAGATGATTTTTAAGATTTTCACA
The DNA here is from genome assembly GCA_019594935.1 of Periophthalmus modestus. Classification (NCBI taxonomy): domain Eukaryota; kingdom Metazoa; phylum Chordata; class Actinopteri; order Gobiiformes; family Gobiidae; genus Periophthalmus; species Periophthalmus modestus. Next base: position 8,935,140 of record JAIEZT010001318.1, on the reverse strand, counting down.
AAGATCGAAGACTGTAATTCCAAGTCATTGATTTCTCTCACTGCTTCATTGATCTGACTGGCTAAAAATAGTTTTAGATTTAGTGTATCCAGTAAAAATCAATTTTCAGTAGCGTGAAGAAGTCTTGGGTAGGGGTTTGTAGCTTTGAACAAAAAAAGGTATTCAATATACTAAGCATGCAGAGAGAATGATGAAAAACTAAGCTTGCAGAGTGTGGAGGCATTTAGGCGTTGGTGCTCCCCCTGCAGTTAGCAAGAGACATGTTTATGGGATTTTTACCTGTGATGCAACAATTTGGGCACATGGCAAACAGAGCATATTTGAGTGCTCAGCGAAGATGGTTTTAGATTGGCTACAGATGCAAAAAAACTAAGGGTAAGGCTGTGTTGGGCTCCAGGATCAGCATGTGTTGACTGTGCAAGAGCAGTTCACCATACTTCATCTTGCTATGGGAAAAAGCTGCATGTGCCTAAAAATGCATGGAGAATTCTATGTGCCAGAGATTTTGTGAAAGATTAGAGTAAGTTTGATCTGCAGGTAAAAGTTTTAATACCTATATTGTAGGTATTGTTAGGTAGGTATTGTTAGGATTACACAATGGTGGAATGTAACACAGTAAAATAATTGCACGTAAATACAAATTTTAAGTATCTGTACTTTAAATATTCCTAACCCTAATCCAGTAAAATTTACAGGGAATACTTTTTACTTTTACTTGACTACATCTGAAAGCAGGTAACTTCACTTTCTACTCCACTACATTTTTGAACATGGCTGAAAAGTAAAAGCATTTTTATTATTGTTTGAGATCCGCTGAAAAGGCTGAGGGTTTATTTTTAACATGTTCATAATCTGAGCAAACAAAAATATACAAATAAAAACAGCTAGAAAAAATATTGATTCAAATGTTTCTTTTGAAAAGAATTCAGCACAATTCTGTATCAGTATTGATACATTTGGAGCTTTATTCAGATCTCAAAATCTGTGCAAAATACTTTTACTTTTTGCTCTTCAAGTAATTTTTTAAACAGGTACTTTTATACTTTTACTTAAGTAGATTTTTTCATGTGATGCTTTCACTTTTGAGTATTTTTTTGCTCCAGTATCTGTATTTTTACTAAGTAAGACAATTGAGTACTTCCTCCACCTATGTATATACGTTAAGCATCCGTTAACACACACTACTAGAATAATTTTGGTGTGACTGTGGAGCCATGTTGATTCATATTGTCCTTGCACCTTGACATATCATAAGAAAGAAAGGGAAAAAAATCACATATATATAGTGTGGATATTGCTATTTTTATTTTTGTCAGGTGGGTCTCTGTTTTGCCCATTGAAAATGCATTTATTTTCAGTTTTCTTGTCTGTGTTTTGAATTTTTGTATGCCTGCATATTTCACTTCAGGCCCACAGGTGTGAAAAGCAATCCCTTCAAACCATGTAATCTTGTCACGCCACTTCCTTTTTTTACCGCGGAGAAAACTGTTGGAGGACCTGGACTTGCAAATAAATAAGAGTTTTTCTTCAGGAGCGGTAATACAAATTCTCACAATTCACACTTCAGATAGGAAACTTTTTTGGCCCTTAGGCTTTATTTGACAGGGCCCTATAGCATGAAGAGTGTGGGGGACATTCAGTAAATAGTGGCCACCTACAGTTTTGTACATTTCAAATCCTTTTCATCAAACTTCGCTTGCATTTACACTTTTTGTTTCTCGTTTGTGTGAATCTCCTCCATATGCTGCAGTGACGCTGATTAATTATGCATTTAGACACAACTGCAAAAGCAACAATAATGAATTCATGAATTGCATTAGCGAGACTGTCGTATGTGCCCTGCTTGTAAGGAATATGTAGGGCTGTTTCTATTTGGGGCTCAGATATCCTCCCACATTAAGGCGCTGTTTACATGACAATGGTTTTCCTCAAAAACACAGAGGCTGCTTTTCATGTTTTAAAAAGAGAGAACGTCAAACTGGGAGTGTGTGAGCAGCTACATTAGAGCTTTTCAAGTATTATCGGTTTCCTTATCATCTCTATATAGATACAACCAAATATTATAAAGAAGTGGGACAAATTAACACATCTAAAAAGGACTACATGTTAAGACAAAGGCAATACCCTAGAATTGAATTGAGTTAGAGTTTGAAAGTGTGTTTTACAACTTCCAGAGGTCATCACAGTAATGCTAACACCAACTCACTTGCTAGACAGCATCTGATTTTGACCACAAGAGCTGCTTTTACAATATATCTGTACCGGGGTAAAAAAAATTTTACTCTATTACATGCGATCACTGGCCCAAAAAAAATGTATAGCTAATTGAACACTGTTTTATAATACAGCCTCCAATCAGACAATCACACTGTTTGCCATCTTCATAAATGGCAAGCAGGGTAAAGTGCCATGCCCAAGGACACAATTTGATCAAAGCTGGCATTGATCCAACAACCTTGGTTTTTGTTGATGAATGCTTCACCACTGAGCCACTATCGCCTCATACAGTAGCATAGTAGCAGTAAAAAAAAAACCCTATATGACTTTCTGTTTTCATCACTACATACATTTTGCTCAAACTGCTAAATATTTGCTGTTTTATTTAGGGGCTGCTGTAAAATCTCTCTTGAACATTGCACTAAAACCTGCACTGAACTCGTGCCCCATGGTTTTACACAGCCATCACCGCTCTGCCTCTCCTCTGCCCTCGCTCATCCCTTTCATTACTTAGTTTGATGTCATTGTCACATATAATAAAGATCCGGGCGTGTGCACATCTCAAAGCACTCTGCTGACCTTTCCGCAAAGTGCGCTCACTGTGACATATTCAATGCTACATCATTTCTGTGCAGCTGCCTCTTCGTAAGCCCCGGATGAAACGAGCTGGCAAGGTTATACATATTGTCAAGAGCGGGAGAAGTGCGAAACAGGCTTCTCTCATCGTGGCGACATCATTTACTTTCAACCTTGGCAGACCTTGAAGTGCCCCCCCCCTCCTCCGCCCTCCTCCTGCATGACTGGCAGCAAGAAAATAGTCTTTGGTTGAGGATGACAGACGCGAAGAGATGTAAAAGTAAGAGGCATGTCTCTTCAAAGCTTCTTGTCGCAAAGCTTTTGTGAGTTACAATGAATTCTTAGGGATGGGAGTGCTTTGTCAAGTGCAAACAGTATCCAATTTCAATCTGGTTTCTAGTAACGTATAGAGGTGGATTGTTGTGGTAAGGTTGCAGCCTCAAGACCACTCACAGTGCTCAAAAATAGTATGTGATGTTTTGTATAGTTGCCATATTTGCTTATCGGTGCCTACTTTAATCGGATTTTGGAAGATGAGCAAGGCCAAGGTCAAGTTTTCAGTTTGCTTACAAACAAAGGTACTGGTATATTTCTGCACTTTTGTTTTTACTTTACAGTTAATTCATGTTTGAACCATGAAGCATGAACACTTTTACAGGCACGTTTTATCACCACATAAATAGATTCCAAAAACATGATTTGAATTTAATTATTGTTCTGAGGAGCACCAAAATCAATAATAGAAGCGATAATTCTTATATTAATTTTAGATAGGATTCACCTACCCCTACACAAAGGTACAGATATGTTGTGTCAGTTGTTGGCAGTATTGCATTTTAATTGAAGAGCCTGTCCCTGAGTTTCATTAGCTATCAAAACAGAGTCTTGTTTAATATCCCTGTCCCGTTCTATGTGTGTGTGTGTTTTCTGTTTGCTCCTGAAATGGCTTTTGCAGATAGCCCATTGCAGAGGCCCATCGCAGAACACATCTGATTTTTAACTAGGCACCAGAGCAGGATGAATGTGGGGCTGCAGGCTCAGGTGGGCTAGACAAGACAAGGGCTGTCAGCATACCTGAATTTACACAGCACATTTACATCCCTGGACAGCAACGGAATACATTTTTTTCTTTTTCTCCACATTAGTTTAGTGTTTTGGGCCACTTAGAATGTGTATTTACAGATCATATATTGCAGAACTATAGCCCTTATTAAAATACGTTATGCCTTCTGTTAACCATCTATGCATGTTTAAATGTTTCAATGTTTTTGTTTTAATGTTTCAATGAACAGATGTTAACAGCTTCCCAAGAGATCAAAAGATCAGGATGCACTCCTCAGTGATAGGCCAGTGTTTTGCTGTCTTCTCCACCTTTTTATGGACTTTAACCAAGCCCTTAATTTTCAGTTTAAATTATAATACCATTTCCCTCATTAGCCCAGTGCTGTCAGAGGAAAGTATGGGAATGTCATCACAGATGTACTTTGGCAGTAACATCTAATCGCCAATTTACTTGTGACATGTTTGTGACATGTTCTAATCTTTCCAGGTGGTGACAGAACATTATTGCCTTGGAATGCAGTTCATTAGTCCATGGGCCTGACAAAATTTCAGTGTGATAGACTTTTCTGAGTTTCAGCTGTATCACAGCTATCAGCCTGGAGTATACAAACCACGTGTCAAAAAATGCACTTTTGACACAGGCTTGTATTTTGGTTCAACTCATGTGCCGCCTTTCAGATAATGATTTAAACTGTTGTTTGGTATCATTTTAAATAAATCAGTTGTATCTTTCATTTAACCTTTTAATGTTCACTCCAAGAAACAAACAACAAACAAAAGAAAGTAGAAAATGTAAAAATACCAGAAAACAATTCATGTCAACTAAATTTTATTCCAACAAACGAAACTTTGCTCCCATTTTCTGCATAAAATTCCAACACTGAGAATTGAACTTTCAAAAACATATGGGGCATTTGTGTATTTCCCCTCTCTTAAAATAATAAAAAGGATCTATCCAACTTCTCAGCTGTGCTGTATAAAATCTTCAAAGAACTTCTTTTCTTGCAATGAACAAATTACAAATCTCTCAAACAAAGTAATGGTAACCATTGGTAACCCTCAGCACATTATTTTTCATGATACGCCACAAAGCATTCCCTCTCTGATCAAGCATAGGAAAACATTGCACTTCTCACATTTCCATCTTGACACACACTTTGGGCAGAGGCTGCACCGTCCCCGTTTGTCAGTGTGAAGTGGCCAACGTCCATAGTTGTCGTAGTATATGTCTGGTTGTGGCCATGGGGGTCTTGGAGGGGCGGCTCTTCTTCTCACAGGACATTTGTGGTGGACCAGCAGATGATGGCCGACCTATGTGCTGGCTTGTTGACTTGTTTCAAACTGCGGGCCACAGCCAGGCGAAACATTTTGAGAGGCATTGGTTTTTCCTTCGGTAGGTCACAGTCTCTCTTGTAGACAAGCCAAGAATTGGAAATGCACAGGTCAAGGGCGTATCCAAACACAAGTACACCTTCAGTGGACTTGTAATCAAGAGCACCACATCCTCTCTTCATCAGCTCTTTATCTTCTATCAGGTGAGCTCCACCGATGCGGTTTGAGTGGACTGTGCCGATGTGTTTAATGCCCAGATTTGCATGCAGGCTCAGGACCAGGTCGAAACTAGTGAAATCGTTGTCACAGAAGACAACTGACATCCGCGGCTGTGATATGGTTTTGCTTAACGTTGTCACCTCTTTGCTCCCTAGAGGTAACTCCTGCTCTTCCTCACTTAGATCAACATTGAAGAATGTGGACAGCCCTTGAAGAGCAGTAGGTCATGGATGATGCCAGAAGGACTGGCATGGCAGAACACTTTGAAGCTCCACTTGTCAGGTTTATTGGAAACATATTGGCGGAGAGTGCCAGCCCTTGTGCCCTTATAAGACACCATGACTTCATCCACACTGTGCTTGTAAGTGGACGGGATAAGGAGACATTGCTTACGAAGCATCTCAAAAAGGGGCCGGATTTTGTAAAATCTGTCAAGGCTACCACACACATCACACTGCTGATTATCATTGAAGTGAATGTATCGCCGTAACAGTGTGAATCTCCTCTTTGTCATGATATCAGCGATCAAGTTAAAACGTGATGCAGGGTGCCAGTAATCTTCCATTGCCGTGAAGTTGAAAACTCCCATAAAAAGTAGCATAGCCAGGAAATCCTCAGTCTCACAAGGGTTAGTTTTGATTGGATCCCCCAGCTCATGGGCAGAGTACAGGTTGGATTTGATGAGCGATTTGTAGAATCATCTCATCAGTGAAGAGCATCTTGAAATATTGAAATGGTGTCTCGATAGAATTTGGGGGTGGAAAACTTAAATCAGGAACCTGGACTTTGTCAATATCTACATGCTTCCAGATTCTCCTGGATTCTTCTTCTTTCTTTTCAGACATTTTTTTCTTCTTTGGGCATGGGGGTGACACAGGGGCCTCATCCAGCTCTTCCATTACTTTTTTTTTAAGGTGTTTTTCCCTTTTTTCTTCTTCTTAGCAGATGTGCTTGTAGAGGGCATCTCCTCTTCATCCAAAAATACAAGGTCGCCGATCACCTTCAGATCTATGTCTCACTGGCAGCAGGTGAATATGGACCAGTGGATTCACTCTGCCACTGCATCCAGCAGATCAGTGTGTGGATGCAAAACAACTTTCTTCAGCTAAACTCAGACAAGACTGAAGTCATAGTCTTTGGCCCACAGAAACATAGAGAAAGTGTCAGCCGTCACCTCGAGTCTCTTTCTCTAAAACCTGCAAATCAGGCTAGAAATTTAGGGGTAATAATGGACTCAGACTTGAACTTTAACAGCCACATCAAATCAATAACATCTGCAGCTTTCTACCTTCTAAAAAACATTGCAAAAATCAAAGGTATACTGTCAAAGCCAGACTTACAGAGACTTATCCATGCATTTGTCTCCAGTAGGTTAGACTGCTGTAACGGCCTGCTCACTGGCCTCTCCAAACGGGCCTTAAGACAGCTGCAGTACATCCAGAACACTGCTGCTCGGGTCCTGACCAGAACCAGGAAGTACGAGCACATAAGTCCTGTGTTCAGGTCTCTGCACTGGCTTCCTGTAGCTCAAAGAATAGACTTTAAAGCAGCTCTGCTTGTGAACAAGTCTATTCATGGCTTAGGTCCAAAGTACATCTCTGACATGTTAGTGCCATATGAACCATCTCACACTCTGAGGACTTCAGGGACCGGCCTCCTGCTGGTGCCCAGAGTCAGGACTAAACATGGAGAATCAGAGTTTCAGTTTCATGCAGCTAAAACCTGGAACAGTCTTCCTGAAGATGTGAGACAGGCCTCTACTTTGACAATGTTTAAATCCAGGCTCAAAACGGTTCTGTTTATCTGTGCATATGACTGAAAGGTTTTTATTTTTATTCTGCACTCTTTTGTTTTAATGTTTTAATGTCAATTTTATGCATGTTTGATTTGTGTGATTTTAATGTCTTTTTTATTCTGTAAAGCACTTTGAATTACCTTGTGTACGAATTGTGCTATACAAATAAACTTGCCTTGCCTTGCCTTGCCACCTCTACTTGTTTGGGCAGATAATCAGGATTCCCTATTATGTCATCATCAGCCTCAGAATCTTGAGCATCTTCTGTTACAAGGGCCAGAAAAGACTGTGGCCTTGAACCATAAAATGATTTAGCATTCATCTTTTTTTTCTAAAACAAAGAAATGGAAGGTAAAAAAAAAAAAAAATCATGCACCGTTATAGCTAAATGTTCGCATGTTTGTTAATTAAATACAAAAATCACACATATTAAATAATTTCAGTATAATAACACTGTAATTGTAACATATTGACAACAGTGCATGAACAGAAGTGTTTTTATTCCATCAAAAATAGTAAAATTGAATAAAATTAGCATAAAGTCACCAAACTGTTACCATATGGTTGAGATGTCACTCCATGCCAAGTTTTACCATAGAGTGACATCTCAACCGTTTGGTCAAGCATGTTTTTAAAAAATTATTTGACCCTTATAAAATGTTTTTCTCTTGCATCAAGTGACATAATTCTGTTAAGTAACGTGTTAGGTGATGTAATATGTTGAAAAAAATGATTTACTTTTAAAAATGCTTAAAAGTGTTTTCTCTGTCTTTAACTTGCTAGAGTCACGATGACTGAAAAGTCCTACTGTGAAAAAATAGAGTGCCCTCTAATGGATGTATGATGCATAGCATACTTCAAACAAGTTGTAGAGATGACCCAATCAAGTTGAGTTCAGTTCAACATTTCCCAATAAGATATAGTGACTCAAAATGTGATCTACCAAATCGTTGAGCAGAACATTAAAGTACAATTCTGACTTTGAAAATTACAATGGTAACCGTAGCTTTCAAAATGTTGAATGAGAATATTTTTATGTTATTCTTTTTATACTGACTCGTCTAGGAAATTGATAGACACACATTTCTGATATTAAATTATTCTGCGGAGTCTAAGGATTCAGAAAATGTATAATATGTCTTTACTGTTTCAAAGCAGTGCCACACAGTGAGTCACAAAGTACAAGATGGTTTCTCACAGAAGTATATTTCCCATAGAACTAAGCCTCTATCTACTATTCCAGGTTCTAATGGCTGGTGGAGCCTACTGCTCAGAAAAACGTCTATTTGGTTAGATTTTTAAAAATTTTTTTTTTGCTTTTAATTGAAGTAAAATAATTAGTAGTGTTATTTTTGATAAATTATAAATATATGTAAACTTAACTGGGCACATACCGCTCACATAGCAATGCTATCAGAACTGTCATTACTATGTACAAATGTTGTCTCATACTCAAAGTGTACCTTTTCATCATATATAATCATATCATTTCAGCTGTATAACTGTAAACAGATGTAGTCATGGCTATTATTTGGGACAAGAATTACATTGTTATAAGTCACTACCTGTGTTATCTATCTCCTTAATGTTCCAGTTTAAATCAAACTTCAAACCAGGCCATTTGAGGAAGAAATTATAAAAATCCAGGATATGTTTGAGAGATTATGTCTCTTGGCTGGTCTAGGCACACTCTGGGGTCCCACCGGAGGAGCTGCAGGAAGTGTCCGGGATGAGGGAAATCTGGGAGTTTCTGCTTAGACTGCTGCCCCGTGACTCGGCCCTGGATAAACCGAAGAAGATGGATGATAAGCTTTACATAATAACCTCAAAATAATGACATTGGTTGCTCTAAATTCTTAAAAATGATCGTCATTAATCCATAACACAGTGGCTAGCGCTCCAGGTTTGAATCCCAGGTGACTGGGACCTTTCTGTGTGTAATTTACATGTTCTCCCTGTGTCAAGGTAGGTTTCCTCCAGGCACTCTGGAGGAAACCCCATCCACCCAAAACATGCACAATATGTCAAATCCTGACCAAGACTAACTCAAGATCTGAAGATGAGTCCCCAGGCGCTGTAGTGCAGCTGCTCACTGCTCCTGACAGGTTGCCCCTCGTTGAAGGACAGATCAAATGCAGAGAAAGAGCCCTGGTCCTACGGTTAAGAATCACTGCACTATAGAGGCAATATTGATCCCCCAAAACAGGCATGATTTTATGATTTCCCCTTCCTGATCTTTAGACAATATCACTGACTTTGAATCAATCAGTACCTGCCAGTACCTCCAGAGCAAGGAGGAGGCTCCAGGATGCAGGCAGCTGCTGTAGGAGAACTGGGCAGGGCACAACCCATCAACAGGAACCTCTTGTGTGTAGCGAGGAGCAGGATGAGGGCCATACAAAATGCCAACCTCCTGCTGACCAGAAACCTTATGAGGGGGGCTTAGAGCCCATATCTTCTAATGGCCTTTGTCCTCACAGTCCAACCCAGTTGCATTTTCCAAGATATGCAGTTTCACCCTGAGCACATGCGACAACCATGTGAGGATCTGGAGAAGCCATGAAGAGCATTATGTTGCTTTAACATTATCACTGATCCACCATCACACCGCTCATTCTAAGTGGTTTTGAGGAATGCACCGGTCCCTGGGGCCACAAAGAAGGCCCCTGACTGTCTTAAGATATCAAGATGTAATTTTCGGGGCCCTGATGTGAGGGTCCTCGCTTCCTATTGCTGCACCACAATGCCTAGTATGAGAGTATGTCGGCACTTCCTGGAGGATGATGAGAGTACTACAAATAATTGTAATAATTGGCCCAATGCTCCCCTGACCTAACGTCCACAGGACACCTCTGGTGTTTGGCCCTTCTGATGCTACAGGTTGGACCTTAGATTGTTCAGGAGCTCAGTGATGCTCTGGTCCAAATTTGTGAAAACGCCCTTGTGCACAAAGTGAGAGCCATACAAATCATGATAGGTTCACACATCTGTATTCATTTATTCTGAAACTAAGTTGCTGGATCTCATTTACAACCCTCTTAACTACCGTAAATTCCGGACTACAGAGCGCATCTGATTAAAAGCCGCATGCTTGAATTTTAGGGGAAAAAAATTCTACAAGCCGCACTGCACCATAAGCCGCAGGTATCACACATAGTAATATGAAAAAAATAGCTCAAAAACGTTCACCTTTGTATTTGAGACAAACGCCTCCGACACGCGTTGTCTCCACAAGAGACTTTACATGTGAAACAACATAAAGAAGGAGGAAAATAACATAAGGACGACAGCAGAATAAGTTTTCACAAGTTAATAACGCGCAAATGAACGAGCGCGCGCACAGCTGAAGCTCACGTGGACGCGCTTAAACTTTTGTTTTCTCTTCTGTGGATTAATAACAAATACAGCACTGCGGAGCACGTGCTTTTTGTCTTGATAAATTAGTAGATTTAGATTTTCCCGTGGGGTCACCTGAGTGAAGGAGGAGGATTATGGAGCTTTACGCACGCGCTCCACATGGATACACCACATTTACCTGGAATTACACCTTTACCTAAAGACTGAGGAGGAGTGTTTTGGCGGAGTTTGGTTCATATTATGTGTTTGGTTTCAACTTTACGCGCGGAGGCTGCAGTTTCTTCTTTTCCCGGTAAGAAAATACTCTGCGCTTGGCACAAACATTAAACCCAGTGTTAAAACGTGAGTGGTGCGTTTGTTGGCACAGGGACAGTTGTGTCTTGTGTTGTGACCTGAGCTGCTGTTCATTCAGGTGCAGTATTTGTTTTATCTCAGTCACTCTGACTGTCCAGAAGCATCAGTTCAGATGTTGTTCGTATCAAGCGTAAACTCATCGTTTCCCTCTGGTTTTGTCTCAAGTTTCTAAACCAAAACTTGTGACTAACGTGAGTCGGAGTGTTGTAAAAGTTTTGTTAAGATCTGCTCCTCCTTCCTTTTTATGGTGCCGTGTCTACGACATTAAGTTATATATATTCACTCTTCAAAGTCTTTAACATTTGGCGACTACGACCTAATCTCCTCTTTCCTCTCTCCTTTTCTCCTTTTCTCCTTTTCTCCTTTTCTCCGTGTTTGGACATTACTGTGACACGTGACGTTTTGCATAAAGTAACAATCTGAATTTCTGAATGATACAATGAGGCTTTATTGGCATTAGCTAAACATTTTCGCCGATTTTCTGTCTCTTTGGTGCAAAAAATGACACAAATGTACAGCCCTGGCGCCCGCGTGCACGTCGCGGAGCAGCGGACTAAACCAATGTGTAAAACAGTCCCAACTTAACGGATTTCGTTTATACTAACCCCCCGCGATAAACCAGACCACTGTCTTCTTATCACTGTAAGAAATGAGTCTCTGACAGCGGGTGACAGACAGGCAAGGAGCAACATCCACTCTTTTCACTTTTATGTCTACTGTTGCTGGGCAAAATGTTTTTAGCGCCCATAATAAGCCGCAGCGGTTAAAAACTGGGAAAAAGTAGCGGCTTGTAGTCCGGAATTTACGGTAAATCAAAATTCCAAAGCATTAGCTGTCCATAACATTATATTGTCCTTAAAAAGGCATACTGGGCACGAGAAATGCATAGGCATCAGGCATAAAGTCTCAACAGGGTTACTCACACTTCTTCAGACTCTTTTCTGAAGACTACAACTTCTATGAGTAAATTTCAAAGTGCCACATTAGCTGCCTTCTTCCTCTTTTCAGTTGCTTGCATTCATGTGTCCTTTAGATCCTTGGTGGGGGTCTATGCCTTAAATATAACATTACATCAAATAAGACAGATTGAACTTACAGAGGCTCAGAAGATGACCGAAGTGGAGATTTATGGATGAAAGTTTCATCCACAGACAAGCACACACCAACCATACTAATATTTGCATTTGAGGTATTTAACTGCATTTAACTACATTACTGATGCGTTGGGTAATGTTGCTATGTGTATGTGTGCAGTGTAAGCCAATGAAGGAATAGGTGGGTAATGGTGAATTAGCCACATATTAGTAAAAAGGACAGATGACGGGTTTTTATTTATTGATTTATTTGATTTATTTGATTCGGCCAATGCATGTTAATGAAAGACATGATTCAACAAGAATATAAACACACCGGATTATAGCCATATAGTATCATTTGGGAAGGACATGGACCTTCAAGTAACTCCTGGACAACAATTGATATGGATGCATATGTTAGATAAAATGAGCAAACCAATTCTAATTCCAAATCACCATTGAAATATATGAATCCATTGATACATTTTAGTTTGAACTGGCAGAGACAGAATACAGGAGAGTACTACAGGGACTGATCGTGACCATGTAAATGTAATTCTTGTCCCAAATGTTAGCATCTGTCCATGTGTTTGTATTCATTTGTGTTGGTTGTAGAGCCACGACTACATCGTGTTTACAGTTATACAGCTGAAAAGAGTATTGAATGGTGCAATTTGACAATTTGAGTTTCAGACAAATATTTGTACATAGTAGTGAAAGTTCCTTTAGCATTGCTCTGTGAGTGGTGTGTGCCCAGTTAAGCTTGCATTTATTTGTAATTAAAAATGTACTTCAATTGAAAACATATCTCTCTCTCTCTCTCTCTCTCTCTCTCTCTCTCTCTCTCTCTCTCTCTCTCTCTCTCTCTCTCTCTCTCTCTATATATATATATATATATATATATATATATATATATATATATATCATATATATATATATATATATATACACATATATATACATCGCCTCTGTGAGGAAATGTTTATTTCCATGAAGGGTATATATTTATGTGAATTGTAAATGCCTTGTAGATATAGAGATACACATACACACATACATACACACATACACACACATACACACATACATACACATACATACACATACTTATGGTTCAAATTGAGTACAACGCATTTACAATTCACCTGGACCACAACAAGCCAGAAAATGCAACATATTTTGGGGGTATATACATAAATATATATCCTTCATGAAAATAAAGATTTTCTCCCGGAGGCAATTTCAGCAGGAAAACTTCTTTGAGGTCTGTTGCAATACCATTGTGTGCACGCCGCATATTAAAAATTTTCTCAGTCCATTTCTCTCCCAGCTCTCCATATATGCAGACTTTGAAGCTGGATCGGCAATTAGAAACTGCAATAACGAAAGTAATCTCAGCACTCATTCTATTCCAGAATGTCTCCAGATGTCAGAAAGGAATCACCTCACTTCGTGCTTATTAATTATGAGCAATATATCTGCTGGAATGAGAAAGAAAATACAATTTACTGCATCACAGGAGAAGAAATTTATCCTTGGTTGCAGCTTGAGCCGTGTTTGTGGATTCAGTGTGTGGTTTTAATTTTTACAGCAGCAAAACATGGAGGGAGGAGGATCTGAGATTCAATTTACAGACAAGATGGAAAGCCAACACAGATGTCAGAAGTGAAAAATTGTTTCTCTTGACAAGTGAGAAAAGTTTGTCTGGTGCGGTTTGATGGCTGAGGCAGGTGGGCTCAGACATCCTCACATCAGTTTGTGCAGGTGTAGAAAGTCTAATCATTGGACTTCAAAATCTCTTAGGAGGATTGAAGGATAGAAAGTGTCGTAGATTAACTCACCTGTGATTCAGTGAATCTATATTACAGCACCAGCTGTGTTCTGAGAATAGCCAACCAGTTGTGCATAGTAAGAAACAGAGTGACAAAAAGTTATAAAACACATTGGTTCTTTCTGTTAGTGACTTTCTTTTGGTTCTAGTCCATTCCATAGACAAGAACTGTGTATCGAGTTTCATAAATGTTCAAACGGTGTCTAAATAGAACTCATTAACGACTATTTTACTCACCTCTGAAAGCAACGTGAAGCTGTGGTGAGCTCCAGTGAGGTTATAGACACTGCCATAGAATAAAGGTCATTTTATAAATACAATTAAAATATTAAACATAAAAAAGTAAAATTAAATACTGAAGTTAATTTAGTTGAATTCAAAACAGAATAAAGCCCCACTGTACAGCATTTCAAGCAAAAACAGACAAAAGACTAAAGTCCGTGGGTCTTTCTGGTGAAAAAATTGAGGACAGGTTAGAAATATTAAAAATGCACAATAAGCCCCATGTAGAGTAGCTTAATGTGCACTGTTATCCAAGGGTGTACAGAAAAGAAGCTCAAAACTACCTTGGAAAAGCTGCAAGTATACGTGCCTCTCCATAGACCTGACTTGTATTTGGTTATATCAATGGAGATAAAATTCCATTCCAAGCAAACCAAAACAACAGCAACAAAATACAACTTTCATTGTTCAGATGTTCCTGTTCTTGTCTTTTCTGTGCTCTATGTCTGACAACACAGATGTGAGCTCTTGTAAATGCTGGACCGAAAGCAAATTCCACCAATTTATTTGTGTGGCCATTAATAAAGATTCTGATTCTGATTGTGATTTTAGTCTGTGTGGCTGACGTTGCCTGATGTCTAGTTTCAGCACCATATAAGTGACTTGTGATAATTCCTTACAGTATAAAGTAGAGTGTGAAGCTGGTGGTCTCCTCTGCATTGTTTACACTGGGTCTGGAAATCCAAGGTACAACAGGTTGTAACAAGAGGAATAGCTGATGTGCATGTGTGCATTATTCATCGCTCAGCCGCGGTGATCAAAGCTGAGGCTGTCATGTCATATGGCCGTCTCTCCTGGCAAAGTGTGCCCTACCTGAGTGACTTCTGTAGCAGCTGTAAGCTATCACTAGTCCTGCTTTTGGATGGGTTTCCTCTGAGCACTCCGGTTACTCCCATCAACCCCAAAACAAACACAATAGTTAAAATCCTCCAGCTAAGGAGCAAATGCAGAGAATGAGATAACCTCACAATAAAATACATCTTCATCTTTATCTTACCTGACATTGAAGATGCAAGTCCACTGCATACACTTTTAGCAAAAAAAACTAGACTAAACAAAAAAAAAACCCAACAATATCATGCTTTTATTTTATTTTTTTTTTTTTGCTAAAAGTTTACGCAGTGGAACTTTAAGAAAGCTTTCTTTTTCAGTTATTGATTTTGTGAATTTATAGTGTCAGCTTATATCCAGCTGCACATAGAATATTGTAGTTCATTGTGGTGACGAGTTGACCTGAAATATGCTGTAGTGTATAAAGTGATAGACCAGAGCGTTCATATTCCCATGAATAGAGCAAAGTAAAGTCACCGTCACCTTGACTTCATGTCCATCTATATATCTCTATAAGAGAGGTTCTGCAGCTAGCAGAACAAGCTAAGGTTTTCTACACGCAACATACAATAAGCACAGCTCTTCCTGTATTCTGTATGGTAAAACGCTATTGATCGATATTAAAGAAAAACAGACCAGACCACCCTAATCTATCACCATAGATCAGAGAATATGTTATTGACCTTATCCAGCCCTGCCCACTTTTGCCTCTAATCGCTCCAAATTACGCTTTCTTTGTGATGGCTCTTCTTCAACACCTTACTGATTCTCTGGGAGGCTTTAAAATGGCTTTGTAGTCTGAATAGAGCTTATTTGCTGTCAAAATCGCCAGCCCCATAAAAAATAATACAACCCAAATGACGATGGCAACCCACACTGGCTGTTGGTTATTGCTCACTGTGCCCGAGGGGGATTCAAACCCGGGCCCCTTGTGAAGGACTGATGACTTACCAGTGGAGCAACCGGGGTGTGTGTGTGTGTGTGTGTGTATCATATTCTGTGATATTCTTAATAATCTCAAATCCACATAGAAATCATCATATAACGCTCTACTCACTTTTGGCACCAGCTGCCTCTGCAATTTAGAATGTTATTTGTTTACAAACTTTTAAAGGGTCTATTAGCTAAGAGCAATGTTGCTGATATTGCCCCTCTTTATCCTGAGTGTCAGAGATATGTAGATGGCCCCATTTGAACAAAGCCACTCCGCACATCAGTAAACATCCATCAGAGGGTGGATGTACTGGGTATAACATTATAAAATGCAGCCAGAGCCAACGTGGCTCTGAATGGCTAAAGGGTGAAATAAAGCATTTCATCTGAGCAGGCAGAGCCCTGACAAAAAAAATGGTGCACATCCATAAAAGCTTTTTATGGACTTGCTGGCATTGTATTACACATAAGAAAGAGGCTTTAAAGGCTCTGTACCCAATATTTTCCCATTTGCGCAAAACCTGTCCTGCCCCAGTGCAGTTATAAGCAGCTCTTAAGGTCAAAATAAGTCTGTGGTGTACTGTCTGCATCTATTTAGAAAGCATTTTGTTGTCTGATAATCAAGAAGTGCATGTTAGCATGCTAGTTGTTGTTAGCTTTACCATCAGGGCAAAGTTCCACTCTGGTCTCTGTTGATTGTGAAAAGCGCTAATATCCTCAGGATGCTTGAAATGCATAAGGTAATTGAGAAATATCTTTGGACCACGTTTAAAATGAACATGTTCTGTTTTTCACATTTTAAGACAGTAAAAATCAGGTACAGTGTTTTTAAAGTACCAAAAGCAAAAGGCAATTATTTACCTCTGGAGAAGCAAATGTTCAATTAAACACTTCACAGTCTGCAGGATTTCTCCATTCGCTGTTTGTGAATTTGCCATAAGGACGATCATTTGAATGCGATATGGTTGAACATTTCCTCCAGCTATCACAGGGCTTTGTCATAAACAAGGCAGCTGTGTTTTGATTAGTTATCAGCATAAAACACCCTTTTGTTTTTTTTGTACAAAAACAAACACATTTCAAACGCTATTTCTGTCTAAATTAAAATGCTCTCACTTTGTTCATTTTCAAAGTTATATTTTTGTTTTATCATTCCATATTGTAATACAACTCGTAGCAATTTACAGTGAGTAATCACAAAATTCTGATATAAAATTGGTCCGATTTTTCTGCCTCAAGGGGCCTGGCAAATCTTCTCTGTATTTTTTTACAGATTGATATCAGTCTGATGGTCCCATGTCCTCCGTTGCATCTCAAGCCCAGTCAAACGTGATCGTGCAATCAGATTTGATCTTTTCAAAGGCACATGGGAAACAAAGAAGCTCATTGCTCCCCTGTGATTTACAAATAAATTTAATTTATCTCTGCTCAGATTAACAGAGCCCATTGATCCTGCAGAAATCTGCAATGTTTTTCAGCCACCTGTGATATTTTTTTCCCTTTTTTTCCAATATGAACAGACTATGTGTGCCCCTGATTGGCTAATCCACCTGTCAATCATGCCCATTTGAAAACACAGAGATTCACCGGTGACCAGACTCACATCTTCTCAACATGAACTAATATATCTTGTATCTAAATGAACTACAAAAGCTTTTATTGCTAAAATACTACTTTGAAAAACATGCACTTTTATGCTGAGGGGGCTCGCCTCTTCACGGATCTGATCTGTAACTTGGCCTGGTGGGGTCAGCTGTCCATGGAGACAAATAAGGTGAATGCCACACCATGAAACTCCCCAGACAAATCAGTAACATCTCAGTGGAGATGCTTTTGCCTGGGTAGACAAGCAGGTGGTGTACAGTCCACCAGAAAAGTTTGCACCTTTAAAATTCAAACAACAGAAAAAACTAAACAATGTGGGGACTTCTTCGTTATGGAAATATATATAAGAAAAAAAAAATTCACAAAGATAATAATCCTCCTATAAATACCTTGTTAAACGATAGCCAGCTATGATGCAGCATCCCTAGATCTCCTCCTCTTTACTGATCTTGATCTTGAACGGCTCCAAGGTCCACTCGTAAAAAAAACTTCTGACTAACCCTGTCTTGACTGAAAAGGATTGCTAGAGACGGCCCATGAAACAACATCTTTGAAGTGTTTAACTTAAAAAAAACAAGTAGAGATTTTCCTGTCACTCAAGAAATCCAGTTTACTAGCATTGCAGTAGTTTGTTTTTACAGCTGCGTCATTCAGGTGTCGGCCCCTCCCTTCATAGCTCTCATCTTTATGATCAAAGACTTTCCTGTGCTCAGACACTGTAGAAAGAACTGTCTTTCAAACCACCAAAAAGAAACAATCGGATGTACTCCTCAGTCACTGTCAACAAGCCGTGACGCTGTAACTAGTTTGAATATTGTTCAAGCGCCATTTGCACTTGTATTTGACTTTGACTTTGATTTGAACATAAAAAGAAAGAAGAAAGCTTGGCGGGGTGCATTTCAAACACAATAATGGGGACAGAATACAAACAGAACAAGGCATTTCAATGACATAACAAGCACAGTGGCATGCTAGATGTAAAAACATATGGCTAAAATTCTCAGTGAAATGGAAAAACAGACAAAGTTGTTTAATTTGAAAATGCATGCAAAAGTGCTACCACTAGTAATTACTACTACAACTACAGATATTACTACTACTACCACTATTAGACTTTTAAAACTATTACAAAGCTTACGTCTGTCACTTCCAATACAAAGCCAAGTCGCCCATGTCCCGAATGACAATCTATCAAATCAAAAGTGGGACTGACATTTGATAAAATTCCTGAAATATATATTATGAAATACACTGAAAAAGCAATTCAAAACTGATCTGCTTCTAGATTTAGGAATAATTAGACATTGGCCAATATGAATTTTTTGAGCCAGTACTGATCCCCAGTATGTGACTTGCTGCTGTGATCAATAGCCAATATTTGCTGATATCAGTGGTAAGTTTTTTAATCCATTGCAAGGCTTACAAATGTATCTTAAAGAGGGGGTATTATGCAAAAAATTAGACTGACTTTATACTTGTGTTTGTATTTATTTTATTTTTTTATGTCCATTTTGGGTAGTGCAAATTGACAGTCGTTCACAATAGTTAAATTGACCCAATGAAAAATGTATTCATTGTGCCTTTCTTGCATTGTGCCAAGTGAACCCTCCAACAAAGGGGGCAGCACCAGCGATAAGTTGACTTGACTCTGCCCAATAACACAACAGAAGATAACTGCGTCACATTTGAACGGTTCACGCCAGTTCCAGCAACGTGACCGAGACCTTGACAGAGCTACAGCTTTTCCAACTTTCTCCGTGCGAAAGGTAATTACAGATTATATTTAGACATGTCTTTGTAAGTGTGTTCTCTTTGTGTGTACAATTGCATGTACTTGAAGGTGATTTTTTAAATGTTTTATATTTAGTTTTAACATTATCTGCTGGACTTGAGAAACACATTGAATTAATATCTGTGTAAACCCTCAGTCGTGCAGGTCTGATCCATTGCAAAAGACGAAGTTAAAATCTGTCAACTGGATAAATTGAACAATACCAGGGTCGTTAAGGGCTGAGTAGGGTAGCTCCAGCTGAAACTAGAGACAATACATGTTTACAGTTTCAGCGTAGCTGATAGATATAAGGCAGTGGTCACCAGTAATCTGACCAGAACTGAAGAAGCGGCTTGGATGAGCAGCCAAACGTCTTCACTCCTACAACGATTTGTCCAGTTGACAGATTTTAACTTCGTCTTTTGACATTGAATTAATGAATTTGGACATCAAATCCATGAAAATCAGAACATGGGGGGGATTTATTTTTGACTCTGCATGGAATTATACCCTTTTGAGTGAAAGGTTTCATTTGAGATAGTCTCGCGCTTCCGCCATTTTGTGTCCGTTGCCACAAAGATGCTTTTAAGTCTCGTACATAAATGCAAATGTAACATGAGTCAGGGTTGTTTTTGCAACGGCGAGTCCAGCAATTTGACGTTCAGAGACCTGCCCGAGCATTTTTTTCAACCGACCCACCTGCGTCAAAGGTTGTGTTTTAAAAGGCAGTATAAGCAGGAGTATATTTTATATTTTTGTCTGCGTTTTCCCGAGTGCCTGGATGCTTCAATTTGGTGGAACCATGTAGGATCTGAGCAATAACACATGTGAACGAATGTTAACAAAAACTTGACTTGAGTTTACGTCTTTACTTCACCTCCTCTCTCTCGCACTCTCTTGTCTTCTCTCTCACATTCTCACTTGCTCTCTTCTCTCACTCGTTCACTCGTTCGCTCGCGGGCGTGTCCCGGGTCCAGATGTGGAGGGAGGCAGACTGTTTTATTATAATCTGACTCAAATTCACAGAGAAACGAGCATAAAGAGGAACTGAATTCAGACGCGCTGCAAAGATGAAAGATGCACAGTGAGGTCCCCAGCTAAACAAACACAGAGTTGGAGTTTTTTCTAAGCTCATCTCATAACATTTGTTAAGGAGCTCTGACTGGTTCCTCAACAAATATTAAGTAAAGCATCTGTTTTAAATTACGTTTGTTGAATATATTTTATGGGGAAACAATTGCGCAAGAGAATAAAAGTGGTCGATACAATACATTTTAAATGACTGCAATTCATTCTAAAAGTTGTATTATGAAGTAATTCTTACTCATTACTAGCTCTAGTTAATTGTGTATACAGTGAGGCAAATAAGTATTTGAACACCCTGTGATTTTGCAAGTTCTCCCACTTAGAAATCATGGAGGGGTCAGAAATTTTCATCTTGGGTGCATGTCCACTAGTGATGGGTCCAGCAACACTGATGCACCAGCGCATGTGTCGAGCTTGTAGAGCGAAGCCCCATATCGATGCACGTATCGCCCAGAAACCTGACTGATCTAGAGAAGATCTGTGTGAAGGAGGGGGCCAAAATCCCTCCTGCAGTGTGCGCAAACCTGGTGAAAAACTACAGGAAACATTTGACCTCTGTAATTGCAAACAAAGGCTACTGTACCAAATATTAACATTGATTTTCTCAGGTGTTCAAATACTTATTTGCAGTAACATACAAATAAATTATTTAAAAAATCATACAATGTGATTTCCAGATATTTTTTTGTTTTAGATTATGTCTCTCACAGTGAACATGCACCTAAGATGAACATTTCAGACCCCCCCATGATTTCTAAATGGGAGAACTTGCAAAATCACAGGGTGTTTGCCTCACTGTATATGTTTTTTTAGTGTTTTTTTTTAAATATGATTAATTATATGTAGAAAAATGTATTTACAACACATGTTTTTTTTCCGTCCCCCCAAGCACTTGGACAGGGACTCAAAGTAAACACCTGGTCAATTCTCAGGAGGTAAGTATCACAATTATGGCAAAACATTAGTTTGCACCTAAATGACTAAAACCCCTTTACTGTACCAAGTGTTAAAACTGGTGTATCCAACTTTATTTTCTCATTTTCATTTTTGTAAAGCTTTAGAAAAAAAGAAAAAAAAATCTGACTTCTACACATCCTCATCAAATTTTTTATTTTTTTTTTAACTTATAAGAAAGTGTCCAGTGATTCATTGTATTATTTTTGAGATGAGAGCTGACTGGCTGTTCATGGATAAAACCCCAGCTTCACTTTTGTGTTCAAAGAATCTTTTCTAAACCTGTGCCAGGGACCAATAAAACATGCATGTGAATCTAATGAGACAAAAAGGTTTCTTAGAGCAAAAGAGAGACGAGTTTAAAGGTTTAAATTCATATATATGTTTAACAGTTTGAAAATTTGTTACCTCAGCTTTAAATATCGTATGTTTTTCAAGCTACAAATGGTTCAGAAATGGTAACAGTAAAATTGGAATTGTATTCAGTTTAATGTTTTTTAGGTAGTTTATTTTGAGTAGACAAATATGGTTGTTCTGTTGACCATGGTGACATACAGTTGAAATCTAACTTTCTCTTACTCTTATTTGCAGTTGTCTTTTGATGTGGAAATATAAGGATTGTGGCAACACCTATTCTGGACGATCTGAGGTTTTGAAACATTATAAACTGGACCACCAATCCACCCGGGACCATGCCTATGCTTGTATTCATCCAGATTGTCCATACATGTCAACGACTTGGAAAGCTCCACTAACTCACCTGAACAGACCCCACTGTCGACAAAGAAACTCTTTAAACCCGCAACTTTTTATTTCAATGCACGGTTTGCCTTAAGCATCTTCCTACCAAGTCTGATTATTTTTCGCACATTGGAAAACATTTAAAACAGCATGAAAAGGTTATTTGCATGTTCTCTGGTTATGGATACAAAACTGTAAACTACGGAGCTTTTCATGTCAAGGAAGCAAACACCACACATTGAGGAGGATTTTCAAACTTTGAATTATGTCATTTAAACATTCCATCTCCTGTTGAATTATCCGAAATCAGAAAGTGAGGACTTATCTGAAAATAATTTCTTATCTGAAGAACCTGTGGAAGATTTGTTAAAAAATATTGGACTGAAATTGGCTTAAATTTTACTCAAGTTAGAAAAAAAAAAAAAAACAGTTTTCCTGGTGCCAGCTGTTGCAGTCAATGAATGACTTAAAGATCTACAGTATCTCTTTAGTTCATTGGTGCCTATAACACAATCTTCCATTGAGGAAAAACGGACCTTTAGCAACTAGCTGGAAACGAAAAACCTTGCTATAAGAAAAATGTCTTTGTTATTGAACCAGTAGAATATATTTTGGACTGGAAAAATGGAAAGTTTTCAATATGTGCATAAAAAGCATAAATACCATTTGGGTTGTTTTTGAGCAGGCCTCGGAGACCCATAACTTTTATTTTATATGTTGTACAGCAGGGGTATCCAAACTATGGCCCAGGGGCCAAATGCCGCCCTCAGACCAGTTTTTATTGGCCCTCCTGCTGAACTGGCCCAATTGATCATAAGCAGTACTTTTAACAGCAAATTAAACTTTCTACCACTATATCCTCAAACATCACATTGCAGTGTGATACAGACCTACAATGAATGTGTTTCTTATTAATACACAGCGGCTCTGTCAAAGCTGTGTATAAAGCACCACACTGTATTGATCACCACTTCGAATATGTTTTGAGATGTGGCTCTCGATAAAAAAAGTTTGGGCATCTCTGTTGTACAGTATAAATTTTGTGAAAGCACTGTTATGTATTTACTAAGAATATAGGACAATATTGAGGGTTGAAATGTATTATAAAGGACTTAAATTGTTTTAAATTTGCTTCATTAACGTTGAACATTAAGGTAACATTATTTTCATGTTGAAACAATTCTTCCTTAGAATGAGAATTAGTTAGACCAATGTAATAGATCATTATGAAGACCTAAGACGTTTTAGATGTAAATAATTACGATATACATTGTAAGTTGAACCACTGAACCCCATTAATCATTTCCTTTAGAATTTTAAGGGGTATTAATCTATTACAAGTATGTTCATTTCATTTACTATTTTTAAATTGGCCCATAATGCCAATATTTTATTTTTTATTTTTATTGACCCAATAAAATATTAAACATTGAACCAATTTATAATGTATGTACTGTTATGAATTAAACTAATTTAGTTTGACCAATTTAATATATATCATTATGATCAAGTGTTTAGATCTAAATTATTTCGATATAAATTACACATAAAACCAATGTTTTACTTTTTTCAGTGCAGAAACTTGACAAACCTGATGTGATGTGCCGTAGTTTCATTAGTGGGATGGACACTGATTGTGTTATGACGGAGCTCTGAAGGGGGAGTGACTTAGCAAAAGTAAAAGGAGGACAGACTCAGAGAAAAACAAAAGTGAAAGTTATAAAACATGTTAATACGTTGTTTTGGTGAATGTAGCATTTTTAAAACAATAAAAGGTAACATGATGACCTAAACATGTTATGCGTAAGTTAGAAGTCTCCTTGTGGCATCATGTTTTATTCTTTAGTGTAAGCCTGTATATGTTTGTGCAATACTTGCAAATGTAGCTAAAGTGCACTGCATGATTGGCACTAGGAACATCCTTGGACGTGTTGGTGAAGTAAATGAATAGTGTAGTCACTGATGAGCTCCTCAGTCCCTGGCTCTGATCCTTCCACAGGCCTCTCATTAAAACCTTGGCTCACTTTTCCCCACAGCCCCAGTGTACTTCATGTACACATGTCTGTATAGATTCACAGAAGACAGCAGCTGACTCATGTGCACTACCGACAGTGTATTTGAAAGATTATTAAAACATCAGGGCAAATGACTGAACATTTGTCACTGGCAATTCTGCAGACACAATGTTATTTTTCTGTCTACTTCATCGGCTCTCTTTTATTTTCATGCTATTGCATCATCTGAAAAGAGTAGAGAATCACAATAAAAAATGTAAGTCTTGCTAATGAAATCCCATGTTTTGTTTACTGTATGAGTGAAGGTGACTTAAGATCATTGCACATCATCAATAGATTCTGAAGATGGCAAATGTTACATGACATCATATACTATATTGTTATATTTCACAGTATAAAAGAAAACGATACAACAAAACATATCATACAAGCTTGTGTCAGCCTGTTATAACATGGCAGTTCTTCTCTTTGGTTTTCACGTCACCACAGGTCAGGAGGTATTCTCTGTGAATGATCTAGTGGGGATCTGGTAGGAGAGCCTGCCTCCTGCTCATCGCCATGGAGACGTTTGCCTAGAATGCATTTACTGAATTACTGGTGCTGTTTTTATTGCTCAAAAATACCTCAAAAAACAAGTACTGTGACCTCACCTTTCCACAGGTCTGACTTGTATGTTTGAGCAATCTTGAATCACTTATTTTCATTTCATTTCGGTAGGACTAGCTTGGACTTGTATTCTTACTGCAACCTTTATGTGTGTAAATGCACCTTGTTATTACAGTGTCCCCTCAGTAAAAGTGTAATAAGTTCCTGTCTGCACTTTAATTAAACACATTTGGGTTTAAGCAAAGACGTGCACTTTAAATGGCAATAGTGAAGCTGAAGTGCTTTATAATTCTCCAGCAGCTCTATCAGCTCTGCCTTGTACAGCTTTAATTAGACTTTTAACTGTTTCCACCGTGCACAGCCACCTGAACTGTCTCCTCATCTCAGTTCATGTGTTATTCTAAGCGTATAGACACATTCATTCCCCTGAAGAAAAAAAAAAACAACTACAAAAAAGGCCTAAAATGAAATGTCGAGGAGATAAACAGATGGTGTAATATCTAAGTGCATCCAGTCTTCCTTACATCCATCACCTACAAAACTGTCTCTTGTAAATGGCTTTATAATGAAGTCTTATTGTTCCAGACAAAGAATAACTGTGTTTGTCACATTTGTCATAAGTTCTGACAGTGATTTGATGAAAATAAGGCTTACTACTCACTTCACGATTGTGTAAGCATTTAAATAATAATTCCATGTTCATAGTGCTTTTATTAGCAGAGTAATGACGACAGTAGCAGTGCATGTATTGGTCATTTTCTGTGTCTTATTACATTTTTTGTGCCTGTATAAACGCAAGTCCAGCTGTTGCCATATACCACAGCTAGGTGGCACCCCAGTGACAGATTTTGGAAGTGCAAGAAGTGCCATTAGTCAATAAAGGTAGAGAAGGTAAAGGTAGAGAATTTGTAATGTTAATTTGTTTTAATTACAAAAATGTTGTTATAATTTGGGTTTTGGTTCTCAGGATGATCACACAGGTTCTGGCAGCACGGGCTCATTTGTGGTTGTGACAGCAAGAGCACAGTTTACAAACCTAGCCTAGCTTTAAAATATCACTTTATTTCAAACTTTTTTTTTTTTTTCTCAGGAGTTCACTGAACCAAACCATCATTTATAAATCAACTATTTTCTTGTGTGTGGTTTTGTTTGCAAATATACTTTAAAATAGTTCTGGATATACGGCACAGATCTACTAGGTGGCACTGTTGTAAACTGTACCAGTACCATAATAGCCACCTCTGATGCTGTATCCCTAGCTCCCCTTCTCATTAATAACCTCAGTTATCACATTCACAAGAGCTCTGACTGCTGGCTCTGAACAGCTGCATGTTCCATTCCTTAAAACTAACAATACTTGCACTAACCTTGTTTGAGACAGACAATGAAACGTTTTTTTCTGTAACTAAAAAAAAAAGATTTTTCTGACACTTAATATTTCCTTTGTGACCATTCAATCACCTTTTCAGGGCGTCAGTTTCCTTCTAAATGACACATAGAAGTACCCTGTGCCTTTGTGGAGAATCAAAATTAAACTAGAATCACCCCAATACGACTGACTCCCTGTTCATCATAGGACAGTATTCCAGTTCAACTTTAGGCTAGTCTTATGGAGCTCTATTCTGTTCTGAATCATGAGCCTACTCCACAATTTGCCTGTTCCCACTTCTAATGGGTTCCAATTTGTGGTTGCAGTGTTGAATTGGTAGACATTGGCATTGTCGTGGTGCCCATTTTGTCCAATTTTTTGCCGGGCCGGTAACTCGTTAGTAAAATCAAACCTCCTGCTGTAACAAGGACATAGGTCAGTAGAATCCCACAATGACAGTATCAAACCACAGTGACAAAATTAGCAAGGAAATGTCCCTCAGTATTTATATGTAGCAGTGTGGAGCATGTACATTCAATGGCCAGTAGATGGCACTAAAGCACAAACTTGAAAGCGCACCACTGTAGCCTCTTTCTATACAGGTCAGAATTCTACACTAGTGCACATTTTTGCTCTGGTTTAAAGTTATAGCACTAATTTTTGGGTCAATCCACATGGAATGAAAACTGGCATAAAACATCTCCTCAAATGTGCAATTGATGTCAGATTAATTGTTCAAAAATGTTTAGAAAATTCAAAAAGGCTATTGCTTATTTACTTTGTATGTTTGGCATCAGGAGTGGTCAGATCTGACAGACTGATCAGACTGACCACACCTACTGTCAGGTGGTTTGGAGAAATGAGTCCCATGTTTGCACCAAGGTAAATGCCAACTCATCTCTGTCTCTATTCAGTCGCCTCTCATATTCATCTTTTGTATTTGTGCTCCTCTATTCCTACTACTTTGGCCCTGTCCATATCCATGACATTTGTTCCTTTTTCCTTGTATTGAATGTTCTTATTGCAAAACATGCAATAAGATTTGTCATTTTAGAGGAAAATGAAAAGTCAATTTTGCACAAAACAAACAACATAAACAGTGAAAAAGGTGTGACGTTAGTACAGTAGGCCATCCATCCATTTCTCTTGCTTTATCTGAGGTCTGGTTGTGGAGGCAGCAGTCAGCAGTCTCAAACTTCTCTCACCCCAGTCTCCCCAGGAAGGGGTCCAGGGGGCATCCAGAGTAGAAGCCACCACCTCAACTGGCTCCTCTCGATGTGGAGGAACAGCAGCTCTTCTCAGTGCTCCTCCAGTTTGCCCACCAACTCAAAGTTCAGCACGGTGAGATAGTTGATTCACCTTGATGGATACGGTGTGTGAGTAACTGAAGTAACTTACCTCCATGCCACCAGTAAGAGTGAATGAATGACGACAGTGCAGTTTGTCAAACCAATAAGGCATAATTTGTAATAGCTTGTAGTAAGTGTTTAATTGTGGTGTGAAGTTTCAAATCAAACGCAGTATGTAGAATAGTAGTATGTAGAATAGTAGAACAGTAGTTTGACCAATTCATCAGAGGACTTTATATATGAAAGGCATAAAAGTATAACTTAGGTTAATGCTCCAAATAATTAAGTAATGTAAGATGTATGCAAATATGTTATTACAGTTATTTGAATACACACCCTATGCTCTTCTGACTTACTGAGAACTCAAACGTCTGCAGTCACAAGTTATAATTGTTGTAATATTTCTTCTGAGAGAGATGGAACACAGTGAAACTCATGTGAGAAAGTAGAGAGGTCAGAAACCAAATGAGCCAATAGCTCTGATATGTCCTGATTTGCTGCAGGTAACACAGTATGTGTTCAGTTCTAAGTTCTGGAGCACTTAAATACTGATCATTTATCAAATTCATGTAATAAAATGGAGAAGCTACAGTGCAACTTTCCCAGCTGTCAGAAATAGGGCACTCATTTATAATGATAGGTCTATACATGATGATGAATGGCAGCAGATAATCTAATATAACTGTTCGTGAAATATGGCCTTCTGCAAAGTAAAGCTTTTTTCTACATGAAAAACAACACTTAAGTTTAAACTGTTTAATACCAACTGAACTTTAAAGGATACATACAATGCAAAATTTAGTTTTTTGAGCTTTTAGCTGTCACAGTCCAAAGCATGACCTTCTATTTTGTCTCTCTCTCTCTCTCCCTTTCTGTGGTTCAATCTAAAATCAGGCAAAAATCCTTCTCCGTTCTTCTTTGCCTTCCCCTTTGAGGGCTACGCCATGAGGGCAAAAATAAGGACCAAGGAGAGATGAGGAACAGTGAGGAGAAGGAAATATCACTGTTTTTGGTGGATCTAAATCCTCCTAACCAGCAGAGGGAACAACAGTTGTTTAGTAAAAACTACAACTCCCAGAAAACTCCCACTACTGCTCTGAGTCTTAAGAGAAACATTTAAGCCTTTCACTCTTTACACTCACTGTTTTATCACAACGGTAGCCTACATAAATAAAGTGACTGTACATGAGTGAAATGACTGCTGTTAAATAAAGAGCTGTGCTAAACCTACACACGTATGATCACTGAAATGTTTAACATGAACCACCTCCAACACGATGTAAGCAAAAGCACCACCATCAGCAGCACAGAGAGACACACATCCCCTGTCACAGAAAGAACAACTACATTACACACATCCCCTGTCACAGAGAGAACAACTATATTACACACATCCTCTGTCACAGAAAGAACAACTATATTACACACATCCTCTGTCACAGAGAGAACAACTATATTACACACATCTCCTGATTTCCAGGAAATGTTTTCATCTATTATAACTCCTCAAAATACATATTGTTCAACTCTTTCGATACGTGTGCTAGCTATGCTATTGTTATTATGCTATGCTATTATTTGAACTTGTATATGACTTTTACAAATTCAAAATATATATATATATATTTTTTTATAATTCATGAATTCATAATTCATTTATTTTTAGTATGTATTCATTACCATAGTTACTTGAGCCGAAAACTGCTTTAAATAATCCCCTAAGCATATATTAGTATCACCAGCAAAAACTACAAATTTCATTAGCTTAGATATTTTACATATTTCATGGCTATGTCACATCCCGTGATGTTTTATTGTCACATTTTTATATAATATCCAAAGCTGTGACTTAGGATTCACTTCTAATTGGATAAAAGGCGTCAATGCTTCATGAAGCTTCATCTGCCCATCACTAACACTGATGAATAAACTGGAACATGACATGAAGGATGACTTTTGTAAACACCAGACACTGACAAGATGATCTGGACCAGAGCGTTGGGTCCTCAGTCCTTTTGTCCTCACAGGTGCAGCTTGGTTGCTTGATTAGAAGCAGGTGTGCGGAGGCAGTGCCAGAGTCTCTGCCCAGCAAAATAAAACAACACCTTTCAATCAAGACAAGTGAAGTCTAATTCATACAGCTACACACAAATGTGCCAGAGCGCACGGTCCCAAAGTGTAGTGATGGCCAAATGAAGCCCCGAGATGCCTCTAGTTTAACTTGTACAAACATCCACAGTGTCCTCGATCACGTACTTCCTTTGTTTTGTCCGTTTCGTCAGGTTTAGAACGCATAACTTCTGCAATACAACAGTGCGTAAAATACGCAGCATTTACGCACAATTTACACACAATTTACACACTATTTACACACAATTTACACACGGGTTCCTAGATCCACTCGGCTTTGTTTACACACTCGTCATGCTCCGTCTGTTTATGGAAAACTAAGGCATGTCATACATTGTCGTGTTCCACTGCTCATTGGTCGTAGCTTTCATTTGATGAGTAGATTGTGTGGTTGAAGCAGAAGTACATGTACATTGCTCTAAAGTTGTAAAGTAAAGGTGATGGCCCAGGGGGCGGGCCGTCGGAACGGTAACGGTAAGCTAAGTATCCTCCTAAGTTGCGCCCCTCCCTTCTCTCCAGAAAGGCCTCAGCTCCCTGGTTTGTTTGTCGTGTGTGGGTGTGAACGTGTGTACGTGTGTGTGTGGGGGGGGGTTTAATTAAGGTTTATATTTGGAATATTTAAATAAAGAATTGCAACTTTACCAACATTTTACTCTTTTGCCTTTTCAATAAACATTGTGAATTGTTAGTGTCTCTTGGCCTTCTTGAGTAAAGCTTACCTGTTGCCTTAGGCTTAGCATTTTATATTCTCCAGCTGAAATTCCTGTGGTGGCATTGTTGGATATTTATGATTATATTATATTTCAAGTGCCAAGCGAGTAAAGGTTCTCCTCCACCGCTCCCGCCACATTTAGCTACCTGTTCACTGGTTTTCTACAACTGTTTACTTGATTTTCTTATTGTAGATGTCAGGTACAAACTAAATATTTAGCAGACTTGTAGATTTTATATTTGTTTTCATTCCAAAATAGTAAAATCCATAATGTTATGATGTCTTCTGACCTAACCTCTGCCCAGTGTGTTGTGGCCTCACCTAGCAACGTGTCCCCAGTGCTGTGCACTTTAATCTGAGGTAAAACAGATTTTGCATCCAGATAAAAACCTTTATTTTTTTGCAAATTCATGTTTTGTTAATAGCTAATTTCTATTGTAAATTATTATCTGGTATATTTTGTTTTTCTACATAGTGTAAATCTAATTATAATCAATCATTTACTGAAGTGTGTTATTCATTCATTCATGTGTTTCTTTTTTCTTTGTCGAGGAATACTTGTTTTGTTTTGAAATACAGAAATCACCTGAACCTGGACTGAGGCTCACTGAGTTATACAACTACAACCAGAACAAGCAGCGCAGGGATACATCAGAAGGGGTGGACATGTTACATCTACAAATCCTAACAAAACATTGATTTAGAAAACCAAAGCAGCCCAAAGAGCTCCTCAATGAGCACAGGTATGAACAGGGCTGTATTTGTGGCATCAGTATCATCTGGGAAATGTTCCTGGAGTTTAAGATTATCTGCAGCATCTGTGGCATTTCCAGAAAACTATCAGCCCACTGACCTTTACTACCTGTCGCAAAAGGGATTCAACTGGTGGAAGGCAAGACTATTTTCATCCTCAGAACAAATATATTGGGCCTATGTGTTTTGTGTTTCATTTATTATATTCATTCATCAAAAGTGTAAGACTACAGCCAAACATACATAGCCAAACAACTACAGCAAAAATGTGGATTCAGTGTCATTTTCTGTCAGGTATCAACACTGCTACGATGATCTGATGGCAAAAGCAAAAAAGCTTTCTCTTTTTGAATGTGGACAGATTTTTCAGCTCCATAAGCAAAGCCTCTTGCAGCGTGCCATTGCTACTGAGGTTGGACATAGTAAGACAGTCATTTTAAACTTCTTAAAAGATCCTGAGCATTATGAGGAAAAAAGTCAAGTGGTAGATCCAAAAAAAATTCATTGGCCCTAAGCCGCAGGATCCGATTGGCTGTCCATCAAGACACAGGACAATCCTTGGCCCAAATTAGCTTGTCACTGGTGCCAGCGGCAGTCCCATAACCATTAGATGGCACAATTCATACACAAGGTAATTCAAAGTGCTTTACAGAATAAAAAATACATTAACATCACAATACAACAAATCGAAACATAAAGGGTAGAAGAGTTTTAAGAACAAAAAATGTCTTCAAAGACCTCATCTCCTTCAACGGCACAAAATTGCCCATTTGGAGTTTGCACGAGAGCACCAAACATGGGACATTGAAAGGTGGAAGAAAGTTTTAATCTCTGATGAGAATTTTTTTTTACCTTGACGGTCCTGATGGCTTCCAACGTTACTGGCATGATGAGGAGATCCCACCTGAGATGTTGTCTACACAGCACAGTGGAGGGGTTTTTGCTTCAATGGAACAATGGAGCTTCAGGTTGTGCAGAGGCATCAAACAGCAGCTGGCTATGTGGAGATGTAGCAGGAGGCATCTCTCACGACTGAAAGCCATCGTCTGTGTGGTAATGACTGGGTTTTTCAACAGGACGACGCTGCAGTTCACAGTGCCTGCCTGACAAACTTCTTCCAAAGAAATAACATCACTCTTTTGAACCATCCTGCTTGTTCCCCTGAACTAAATCCAATTGAGAACATTTGGGGTTGGATGGCAAGGGAAGTT
Source organism: Periophthalmus modestus (assembly GCA_019594935.1). Lineage (NCBI taxonomy): Eukaryota > Metazoa > Chordata > Actinopteri > Gobiiformes > Gobiidae > Periophthalmus > Periophthalmus modestus. Next base: position 8,902,973 of record JAIEZT010001318.1, on the reverse strand, counting down.
TACAAAAATGGACACCAGTTCCAGACAGTGGATGCCCTCAGTGATGCCATCTTCACCACTTGGAGCAACATTCCCACTAGCCTCCTGGAAACACTAGCATCAAGCATGTCGAAACTAATTTTTGAGGTGATTAACAAGAATGGCGCAGCTATTTATTACTGAGTCCTTTTTTGAAAATTGTATTTCTATTTTAGTGGGTTTTAGGTTTTTTTTTAGATGTGGTCTTAAACTTGTGATCAGCTGATGAATCGCCCATTTCAGTTTAATGGTTGTTGTTTTGTTTTTTTTAAACAAAATTTTCAATACCTAGTGCAAACTACAAGTTATTAAAGTGCAAGACATAGAAAAAATGCAACAAATATCAGAATAAATAGAGTGTAGTTGTTATCAGATGATACCCACGAGGGTAGCATCTGAGAGCTCATTGGTAGCTTATTGGTATTATAAATGTAATTCTCCATTAACCAACATTCACATTTCCTTATTTGTAATAAACTCTATCAAACTTTTATCCTGAGTCTGTATCTTTGATTCCCCCAGTGTTACGACATTAGGTTGTTAACAAAGAGAATAATAGGGTTAGCCAGGATTCTAATGGGTGTGAAATAGCACATTAGGGCCTTGTATGACTATGTTAAGTAGAGCATAGGCACTGTGCACTTAGTGACACAATAGGCCTAGCCTACAAACAGATACTGTAAACAATAGGTGTTTTAGTTTCAGTGTTATTAGCTCCTCCCTTCACATAGATTTAAGGCAGCGTCCACCAGTAATCTGATCAGAACTGAAGAAGCAGCTTGGATGAGTGGCAAAATGTCTTCACTCCTACAAAGATTTGTCCAGTTAACAGATTTTCTTTTTCTTTTGCTATATCCACAAAATCTTCCACCTTTTTACATTCACAAATGTCTGCTTCCTCTCTGAGGTCTTTGAAGCTATTATTATAGTCACCAGAATGATAGTAACAAAAAACAGCGTGTTCATTGAAGGTAAAGATGCACTCTGTAACTTTTCCTGGTTGTTTCCAAGGACATGCTTTGTCTTCAATGTTCCACAGCCTGATTTTAACTGTCTAAAGAGACTGTCTTAGAACTAGTTCAGTTTAAACAGTTTGCAGTCATCCAAAGTTATTCCTAACTTACGTTATACATTCCCTGAAGCTAACAATAATTAGCACCCTAATGCACACTTGTGCACACTGATTATTGGACATTATTTTGACCTCAAGAGCTGCTTATAGAATATATCTGTACTGGGACAAAACACATTTTGCTAAAATATATGGGAAAAATCTGCTATGGGATGTTTGAATTTTTATACCTTCATCAAAACATTCATTATTAGAGTGAATGGGGTTGGCTCTCCACAGATATAAGATATGCCTTTATTAGGCCCACACTGGGGAAATTCCAAGATCTGATTAGTAAGCCATTAGTCATCTTGTTTCCGCGGAGATAGTTTAATGCCATACTTGAGCGTGTCATAATAATTACTTTATCATGTTCTTATTCACTAAATGATGGAACAAACATTTTAGGGGTCAGTATTTATCGTGGGTAGTATATCTTTAAACTAGTGAGGAATGTGTTGTTATTTTTCTGTAATTATTTCTGTCTCAACTCTGATAATTATTTGTTGTATGTCATGTTTTTTAATGATGTCCAGTTTTAAGTTTATTGTGTGCATAAATTAGTTTCCATATTGTCTACATTTTTTCAGCAACATATCACACCTCAAAATGCGTTCTCATGACACGCCTGCACATGGAAACAAGCAGGTGCTGGACTCTCAACTAGAAAAGTTACAACTTCCACCTTTAAGTGTGAGGCATGCGCAGTGGTTCAAGTCAAATCTATCTTTCTGATATGTTTTACTTCTATGTGACAGAGAGTATGGCTTGAAAGATGTGACTTCAACTTTAAAAACTTAAAAAACAAAAAAACAACACAGAAAATATTTGAGCTCATCCCTGCCCCTCCTCCTGTGGTTGAAATCAGCCCAAATCACTATCTGACATGTCCAGTTTTCCATTCCCATTCAGCGGTGTCTTTGGCGGTGATGGTGGTTAATCCAGCCTTCATGTAATACGTCCACCTATCACGGCTCCAAAGTAAAGGGATGCATCCATCCACTGGATTCATAACTGTGATTCTGGCTTTGCACATTTGTGACGAGGTAAGACCCTGCATGGTTGGCCCTATGATAAGATATGAAAATGTTAATAAATATAACATTTCTGTAGTTAGGGAGTCCTGGATTGGTCATACATTATTTTTTATGCTCAAGATCTGCATATGTTCCTTCTGGTTTGCATAACTTCCTTGTGATTTGCAGAAATGAAAAAAGCCTACTCCTGAGTTTTCTTTACAAGTGATTATATTTATATATAATTCATACTGTACTTATTTTTTTTTTATATTTAAAGAATAACTAATTTTGTTTATTGAAGCCTTTAATTAATACATTTAATTAAATAATATAAAATACTTAAATACAATTGACTTCAAAAACTAGTCAGAGTGAGAGGTCTGTGCTTTTAAGGATCTTCACAGTTCACTATAGTGAGGGCAGGGTGAGCTCCTATGCTTTCAATTTCTCAATACGTCAGCGATAGTCTCATTTGAGTAAGTACACACATTGAAGAGGGCCTACAGGTTTGACGCTGTTCTTTAAAGGTAAATACACTATCTCATTCACAAATACTGGGACTGCACCCTAAGTGTGTTCCATATTCTTTAATCTGTGTTTATAATGAGGAGAGAGGACACATGAGGGGGAATTTGATGAGGATCTGTCAGGCGCACAGGTACACTGTTGCTCCTGTATCTGTAGTTTGGTTTTAGAAATTGAGTACTTCTTCCACCACTGGTCCTCAGTGTATAACAGCTCAATGGCATCCCAAGTTCCATCGTGTTTGTATTACATTACTGTATTATATTGCACAATGGTGGAAACAAAAGTTACTATTGCCGTGTCATTTAAGGTTGAGAGTGAGCAGGCCGTTTAATGGGTGGACAAATTTAACCTACTTGATTCATCTGACTCATAAACCTGTTTAACTTGTCATGTGTAATTATTCCATTACAATACATTTTCAGGTCAGGTGACAGAAAGGGACTCTGAATCCTTTATTTTTGTTCAGTATAGCAAATAAGTAGTAATAATAACAAAGGGAAACTTAAATGTAAATTTAAAAACTAAAAACTTAACTGTGTAAATTTTCCTTAGCCAGCCATGGTCTTAGAAGCTTAATAAATGTAATTAAATTGGATTATTTACCTAGCCTCAACCTGAATTATTTACTTTTTTGAAACATAAAAATATTGAATGGGAATGAGCACAGTAATGTTTTATTGTATTTAGTATGGGAAGATTACATTTAAATTTAGCCACGTGACTTTAGATCCGCACTATAAACTGCTACATGGTAGGTCTAATGTGTTTCAGCTTTAGTGATCAAAGTGTCTTGTAATGAAGGTGAACTAGAGGGCCAACAGGTACAGCATGAATATCCTGCTGTACTTTAACTTTTTATTCAACATGGGGATTAGTACATTAGCAACAGCAAACCTACTGAAACAAGGAAGACAAGTGAGTACAACTTCATTGTGGTAATATGGATGAGCAGATCATGGTTGAGTCAAGTTGTTGTCATGTTGAGGCACCTCTCAAGTAATGGCATGTTATGTATTCTACAGTTGAGTATGAAGTCAGTGTGAATGTGTGAGTATAACTCTGTATTTTATTGTATGAAAGCGCCCTGTCAAGTGTGAGCCTGATTAGATCAGCCAGAAGCTGCTGCCTCTTCCAGTTTGAATGACTGTACATGACTGAAAAACTGGTTATCAGGTGCCATGTCAGGGTTTGTTTCTGAGTTAGATACGGCAATGTACAAAAAAATATGAAGAAATCAAAATGGTGAATTTAATTTGTCAAACCAAACATCAAATACCATATTAAAAACCTTACTTGTGTGCTCTGGTTAATGTGTCAATACTACCAAGGTTAATCACATCACTTGGTTACATTATGTTAACAATATTTAATCTTGGCTATTACATCATGATATAATAGTAAATAATGCAATTTAAGAATCATAATAACAATAATAATAATACATCAGACTTATTTAGCACTTTTTTGAACACTTTAAAGTGTGGAAAAATAGTGGAAAAATACTATATATGTTCAAGTTCAGGTGGAAAGTTATTTCTTGAATTTAGACCATTCATGGTTTAATGGTTGGCTCACTGAACTTGTCTTTGTCTTGATGGGCATTGTCCTGTTACAGGTCTTGCAGTTAATGGACAATGATAACACCTGTTTTCTCAGTTTGTAAAAGGGGAACTTCATCCTTGACTGTTTGGTAGTTAGCCGTAATGACTCTCAAATTTTACTCTGGAGAATAAATTCAATACTATTCAATATAGGTCCCAATACTAGACATTATGTAAAGCAAAGTGGAGCCAAACATGTTGTTTTACACAATGTCTCACAGCTTAGTGAACGGCGGAGCTACAGTCATCACAGTCCCATGAACTAGAGCTGGATCAGGGGGTGGAGCTAATGACTGGGCGCAGTCAGCACAGCAGGGCATCACAGGGAAGGGAAAGGGTGTTGTTGTGTGATTCCATAATGGCTCTCAGCTGTTTTACTTTTGATGTCACAAGTTGACTTGGCTCCTCAGGTGGAATATATTCCTGTCCAGATCGTTTTGAAGTTTTGCTGCCTGTTAACTGCCTCCCACAAGTGAGGAAATCAGGAGAGGGGGAGGGCCATTGTTGGGATTGTTTCTGCATGTTGGTGTTAGGGCAGCATGGTGGCGCTCACGATTATTTTGGCAAATGGTTGTAAGTAGCTAATGTGGTGAGGGTGGGTGGCACGCAATGCCGTTCAGAGAGGTAGCGTCAGGTTATAGGTTAATTGTGCCCATTACATGCTTACATAATCTTTATTATCAAACATAAACAAACATAGGCCAATGTACATGACTATTAGTTTGTTTTAATAAAAAGCAATTAATAGATTTTTCCCCAGCCCGCTCCAACCTGTGTGTTTCTACAGGGCATATCATACAGAAGGCTATTGCAGTAATCAATCAAAAACAATGTTTTGGTGATGTAGCTGATTTGAGCTCTGAATGAGAGAGTGGGGTCCATGATGATGCAGAGGTTGCGTATGAAAAGGGTGGGTGTAACAGGATGGCCACTGATGAGGAAGATTTTCTGCGTAGATGGCTCAGAATTTCCCCACAGCCCCAGTGTACTTCATGTACATGTGTTTGTATAGATGCACAGAAGACAGCAGCTGACTCATGTGCACTACCTATATCTGAACGATTATAAGACATCAGGGCAAACGATATAAGGCAGTGTGCATCAGCTATCTGACCAGAACTGAAGAAGCGGCTGGGATGAGCAACAAAACGTCTTCACTCCTTTTGTCCAGTTGACAGATTTAAACTTCGTCTTTTGCCATGACTAGTCACTTATAAATATAATCGTAATCTGGACTATATTCAGCCTCTAAAGCACACACAAAGACCTTTGCATAACAAAGGCAGTGTCATTATTAAATCAAAGTGTTCAAAAAAATCTACAATTTCTCATTTTCATGGCAAGACAAGGCAAGTTTATTTGTATAGCACAATTCGTACACAAGGTAATTCAAAATGCTTTACAGAATAAGAAAGACATTAAAATCACACAAATCAAACATGAATAATCACAAATAATCATCATAAAATTGACATTAAAACATTAAAACAAAAGAGTGCAGAATAAAAATGAAAACCTTTCAGTCATATGCACAGATAAACAGAATCGTTTTGAGCCTGGATTTAAACATTGTCAAAGTAGAGGCCTGTCTCACATCTTCAGGAAGATTGTTCAGGTTTTAGCTGCATAAAACTGAAACGCTGATTCTCCATGTTTAGTCCTGACTCTGGCACCAGCAGGAGGCCGGTCCCAGAAGTCCTCAGAGTGTTTGATGGTTCATATGGCACTAACATGTTGGAGATGTACTTTGGGCCTAAGCCATGAATAGACTTGTTCACAAGCAGAGCTGCTTTAAAGTCTATTCTTTGAGCTACAGGAGCCAGTGCAGAGACCTGAGCACAGGACTTATGTGTGAAGTACTTCCTGGTTCTGGTCAGGACTCGAGCAGCAGCGTTCTAGATGTACCATCAGTAAAAGTAGCAAAGAGAGCAAAGCTACTTTATAGTTGAGAGAAAAGTAAAACACTTTTTCTTTTCTACTTATAAATATACAGGTTTTGCTTTTATCTGTATGTGCATACCACTGATGCATGCAGTAAGCAGTTTTAAAAATGCAGGTGAGCCAAGAAAAGAAAACACACCCCCTGCAACAGACTTATGGGTAATGTAGTAAGCTATTTAAGCTTGCCACAAAAAACAAACACTGAGACTGGTACATTAACACTTTTGACTTTGAGCTCATTTGGGATGTTGTCATGTAACAAAGTGCTGTTTGAGCTTGCTGCAGTCCTCAGTACGCACAAGCAAGCCTCCGATGGGCTAGTCTCTGGGGTTGTAAAAGCACATGTAGAGAGTGTGGTGGAGCATGGCCTTGGTAGCAGAGGACAAAAACACACGTTAACGTCACACTCACAACTGCTGTTGCTGCAGTGTGCTCATGCGGTGGGAGCTGTGGAACTTTAAATAATTTAATATATCCAATAATATCCAACAACGTCGCCCCAGGAATTTCACCTGGAGAATATAAATTGTTGAGCCTAAGGCACACAAGTAAGCTTTACTTAAGAAGGCAAAGAGACACTTCCAATTCACAATTTTTATTGAAAAGGAAAAATAGTAAAATGTTGGAAAAAATGTAGTTCTTTATTAGACTAGTTTAACTTAAAATCCAAATATAAACCCTTATTAAAACCCTCCCTTCTTTCCCTTTCTGTTAGGAAGGAGGGGAGCAACTGAGGAGTATACTAAAGCATGAACAACAAACGAAAAACATCACATGCAAATAAACAGTGCACTCCAAATATGAAAAATTACCGCCACCAGAAGAACCACCATCAACACCAGACCAGACAGTCAGCTCCTGGAAACAAAAATCTAAATATTAAAATGGGGGTTTAACTGATATTTCTATATATACACATATACATCTACTTAAAAAAGTAGGTGGTATTTGTGAACTGTTAGAAATTCTAATACTGAAGGTGCATAAGATATCCAGAAGAGGTTGTGTTCAGGGTTCATGCGTTAGTGTCCATCGCTGCATACCAGTGACGTGCGGTGAGGTTCATGGCTGGTGAGGCACTGTGGAAGACTAAACCAGGTGTCAGTACATTTGGCCCCGGGACAATTTCTCTCCCAATAAGTGACTTGGGGCCAGAATAAAAAAAGAATTTCAAAATAAAAGTTCCAAAGTCCGTATGAAATAGCTCTAATAGTATGAAATAAAAAAGCAAGCTGGTTCTGTATTGTTGTTTTTTTTATCCTTCTTCTGGTTCCCCAATTTTCAATGGATTGAAGTTTCTTACCATTTTGTACCACTCTGTTTGAAAAGAGTGAGTCTTTCATCCCGTCGTCTGGAGCAAACCCTTTAGCTCCTTCAGCGTTGGTCTTTATTTAATTATAACCTGCTTCAACTGAAAGTCCAGTTTAGAAAACTGCTTGAGCTTTAATATGTAATCTTCCTCCATTTAAAAAGTAGGGCCAGACATGACGAAAAAGTGAACAGATTGATAAACTTGATTTGCTAACTCTAAATTGTAGTGCTGTCACTATTCTGAGGCCCCTATTCAAGAATCCCTGGGCTCACCAGTGCCCCCTACCATGAGACCAGGTAACTACGTGCCTCAGCCGGCGCCTTTTCTCAGCCGCTTACAGCAGCAGCTGTCACTGCTGAGCTACAGCACAGTCAGTCCATGTGAGGCACGAACGGCTGGTGCCTCTCCGCACGTCTCTTCTCAGTATTTCAACTGTGATTTTGAATAAAAAAATATTTTTAATTATAAATAGAAAATAACTTTATAGTACAAATCATTGGATAACTATAACCATTTATTTTTTCTCTGTGATGACAGTCCAGTCGTGCCTCAGTTGTGCCTCAGTCGTGCCTCAGTCCAGCTGTGCCTCACCTGCCTTCTCAGACTGCACGTCACTGCTGCATACAGAACAGACAGTGGTAAACACAAGCTAGCTTTGCTATTGTTGGCATCATAATATGGGACCTTTGTGCGGCACAAATCCCAATTCATGGCCGTTATTATTGCGATGCACCTGCAACCCACAGGCATCCCTTAAAAAGGGGAAACAACAAAAAGCAATCGATGATTCAGTTGACAAATGAGGAACTTGAAAAGCAAAAGGCCAAAAGTGATGTTCTCAAGCTGTCACTTCTGGATCATCTGTATAACTGCAATTTTGTTGGTTAAAATAAAAAGTAATTATTAAATTATGATTTTGCTGTTTGCAGTGCAATGCAGTATGTCTCAAACAATGGTATAACATATATGGAAATGACCACTGAGGAGTATAGACCAGGATGATAACTCAATTGCAATTCTAAAGCTAAACAAGCTAACGCTGTCTAGGTAACACATTTATTTTAAGTATCTTGCGAAGATGTTGTGACATGAAGGGACTCATTATTGGAATAGTCTTCCTCTGACAATAAGAGAATGTTCATCTCTGTCACATTCAAACTGCACCTTAAACTGTGGCTGAAGGAAAACCAGGTCTGTGAGCACTTTTAGCTGCTTTTATTGTATTCTTGTAATGTCTATGTTGTATTTGTTGTCTGTGTACCTGCCTAGGGACAACAGATGGAAATGAGCATTTTTTGCTATAATCTGGCATATTTACACTGTGTTTACTACAGATGTTCATTAATATGCGCTGTCCCTATCAAATAAATAAATAAATAATAAATAAATGCAGTAGCTACTACAACAAATATTTGTAACAACCTCTGGATTTTTAGTAGATGTATAAATACGAAACTTCGAAAGGTACACACTGCATATTTTAAATAACTTTTCCATCTTAATTAAACCTCCAGTGCAGCCAGAGCATTAGACTTTACAACCTCATTTCCAGAGGGCCAGTAGGCAGGGTGATCCAGACTGCTGAAGGTACTACCTTCCAAAGGGGCCTAGAATGTTTGAGAGCTGGGCTGGCTCAGTCAGTGGAGCAGTGCAGGGGGAAGAGCAAGAAATTGTGTCTTATGTGCAAGAAGATTAAGGACAATAACAACTCCAATGGTGCTGGCCGACAGGACTGGAGGCATTTCAAGGCAATGGACAACATCTTCGGCCACAAGCCTGCAAACGCTGGTCGGAAAGGGGCGACATGTTGGCCTGCAGGCCAGGGTCAGGTGCCAACAACACAGCGCTTCATGAGGGATGCATAACATTCATCGCCTCGTTGCACTCCTTTACTCTTACACTCAATGCACCGTAATTTTATTTTTTGACTCTATAAATAAATACATAAAAAATAATGCAATTTCTTGTGTCCTGGGCAAGACACTATTTAGTGATAGGTGGCAGTTAGAGGGGGAGATTACATAGATTGGTTACTTCACTTCTGCAGTCGTGCCCGGGGCTGTGGCGTCTACTGACATACCGCAACCACCAAGGGTGAAGTGACTAATGCCAAGCAATGTAATACTTTGTCACAAGCAAAAGACAAAGTTTAAATCTGTCAACTGGACAAATCGTTGTAAGACGTTTCGTTGCTCATCCAAGCCACTTCTTCAGTTCTGGTCAGATTGCTTGTGGCCACTGCCAGTTTCAGCCGAACCCACCCTTAATGACCCTGCTATTGTTCTCATTGTTCTGGGTCTGAGGATGGAGTTGTAGATGGGGCAGAGATTATGTCTCAGGCCCCCATTTCTGTTTAAGGAAGGATTCTTTTTCCTAACAAAAATAGCTTCTTTAACTCTCCTCTCAAACCATTTCTTTTCTCTGTCTAAGATCTGAACTTCATTATCTTCAAAGGAGTGGTTAGTGGCTTTGACATGGAGATGCACGGCGGACTGGGGTCCAGAGGAACTCTCACGCCGGTGTTGGTACATCCGCCGTACATCTCCATGTAGAACATATGGTCACCCTGAAGTTGCTCTCTTTGGCCCATGATATTTGCTCACTACTGAAGGAGTGTAATGTATTATGAACATGTCATCATAGTGCTTAATGGTATGGACGTATGACGCTATTCTTCAAAACACATTGACCCTTTGTATTTTGAGCTTGCTCAGGTTGGTTTATTTCTTAACTGTTTGGATGAGTAATTTGAAGCAAACTTTGTGCATTGTTCAGTCAACCTATGTGAATGTATGTATGTGTATATAAATAAGACTGTGCATTGTGCACTAACATTGCTTTAAGAAAAGGCATTTATCTGCATTACCAAGTTTGACAAGACCTGTCTTTTGTGTATTAGGTTGACTGAACAATACACAAAGTTGGCTTCAAATTACTCATCCAAACAGTTCACAAACAAACCAACCTGAGCCAGCGCAAAATACAAAGGGTCATTGTGATTTGGAGAATAGCGTCATACGTCCATACCATTAAACACAATGACATGTTCATAATACACTGCACTCCTTCAGTAATGAGCACGTCATGGGCCAAAGAGAGCAGGTCCAGTGTGACCATATGTTCTACATGTGTCAGCTCATGAATGTTTGAAGAATTCATTCTATTCATTATATGTCAGTTCCTTTTTTCATTGTGCAATTTTAGTCTGAGAAAAATTGCATTCTGTGATTTTTAAAAATTTTTTTCAGTGAATACAAACACAACGACTGGGTTCTCAGTTCTCTACACATAATCTTATAATTGTAAACATCTGTAAACTTAGATAAACTTTGAGGAATGTGTGGTATACTGCAGGTAATGACATCGTAGCCAACTGATTTACTATATCAGTTTTTTTTTGTTTTTTTTTCATAAATATTGGGTCATTACTCAATACGGATGATTTGAGGATGACAACACATGTCCAAAGTGCAAATTACAGTGGGCCTGTACATTCTGCATGAACTTTTTTTGGCGTAATTACTGCAGGTACAAGTACGTAACTGTTCTGGTCTGTTACCTTTTAGAAATGTAATTACTTTGCCAGAAATGTGACTGGAATGTTTGCACTTGTTCTATTACAGGTGTTTTTATTGCTCAAAAACATGCATTCATGAGCAGAGTCACCGCTCTACAGATCTGATCTGTAACTTGACCTGGTGTTGTCACCTGCCATGGAGACGTTCTTGAAACATTCTCTATGGAGATAGATAAGGTTTATGCCATACTGTGGAAGATTATTGATATTTTGCAACTGATGTAATCAACATTCCCTGAGGGGGGTGAAGCTAACTGGAGGTACAGTTCTGTCAAAACCTGTTACTCAAGTTAGACTTTAAGTTATTCAACCAAATTGAAAAAAAAAAAAAAAAAAAAAAAAAAACAAAATAAAAACACATTTATTTTTTTTTATATATATATATATATTTTTTTATTGAGGAATCATAGTATATTAATGCAAGATTTACAGATCACCATTTTTTCCTTTACATTTTTCTTATTATCAAACCCAGATTTTGGGTTTGATAACAACCTCTGGATTAATATAAAGTGAAATACATTTATTTTTTTTTAAAGGTAAAGAGAAAGGAAAATATTATTTTCACTGATACAGAGAAATGCAGTATGACAACAAATTTAAACTGGTCTCTATCTATTCAGACCAGACCATGTCTATATATAAACATTTAAATTTATGAATTTAATGTTGTAAAGTATTCCACAGTTTCACCCCACATACAGTCACACAAAAACTTTTATAAGTGGTTTGTACATATTGTTGTAGCGACTGACAGGGGGACCAAAGAGACAGAACTCAGGGAGCAGTTTAACAATGTTTATTTACAATTTTTAAATGTGCAAAAGAAGGTAGATCAGATAGTTGAGAGCGGGGTTGTTTGCAGTAGTCCAGGAGTAGATTGTGGGCAGCGGGGTCAGAGATGAGGTGAGCAGTACCGGTAGAGGTGAGTTGGGTTGGAGGCTGTGGGGTTTGTACCGGTCGTGGAGAGCTGTACCACTGTGAATACGCAGAAGATCTGACACTGAGTGTTAGGTCCTCTGTCCCTTTGTCCTCCCCAGGTGCAGCTTGATTGGCAATTAAATGTATGTGTGCACGGGAGGAGCCCGAGTCTCCGCCCGGCTCCAGGCTCTGACACAAAAGTGAGGGGGAAAACAGCAAAAACACGAGGCAGACTGGGATCTTGACACATATTTTTGAGGACTGAGTCAACAGTAAAATCGGTCTATAATTTGTGAAGCTATTCGTTTCCATTTTTGAATAGTGGTATCACTTTTACACTTTTCATGTTGCTTGGGAAACAGCCGGACTGAAGGATAAATTACAAATATAGGTTAGAGGTTTTACAATGTTATGACATTTTTTATGTCTGTGGAAAATGTATTTTTACATTTTTGAACAACATATTTGACTTCTTGTTTGTTGGTTGCTGAGAGAAAAGATCAGTAAGGGTTCCTGATTATTGTTTCTCTACACTGAGTTTTAGCTTGGTCTGGGATTTCAGCAGACAGCTCTGGGCAAATATTTACAAAAAAATTATTAAAACTGTTAACTATATTCTTCATGTTATGATTATCCCAAGCTTTCTTTATATTGTTTTTATTTTCAGATAGTATTTTTTACATTTTATTTATTTTATCTGTTTTCTATTTGGTTTGGTTATTGCAGGATAGAGGGACAAACTGTACAGGAGGGTGTATTAGTGGACACTGTGATTTCAACCAGTGCTTCAAACAAGCAGAACTGAAGGGAAAACTGGATTATTTGGATATATTTTTAAACTATTTAATTATACTTTTGGCAAGCAATGATTTTAGATTTTATTGGGCAAGCGCTGCATGCTTTAAATGTCTCCACCGCACGCCCCTCAATTTAATCGTTCAACAAGACCCAAATCTCAAGACTTTAACCTTGGCCATAACTAGGGCTGTACTCGAAATAGCTAGTTGGCAATACATGTATGCATACAAAGATGTGTACCATAATACTGTTAAACATCATAAATTAATTTAACTCATAAACAGTATTGAATGGCCCTAGCAGGCCGCTAGGCCTGACCCGGCACTCATTTGGTACGGCACTAAAGCACCACTTCTCTGCGTTATTGTGGCTTTGGGATGTACTTGTCACTAAACAGATAAAGTCAACACGCATTAGTGTGCTCTTAGCTTTGAGTGCCTTGAAGGTCAAAATATATGTATAGATAAAAAATGTGACCATTTACCACTGACATGCTTTGTTGCCAGGCAACAGTGTGCAAAATATGACTTTGGACTTTTTTGATCAGGGTGACTTGAAGAGTCATTGTGACAAATTTCACATTCTTCAATGAAACAAGTAGGTTGTTTTATTACTTTGAAATTTAAGAAAATTTAGGAAATTTTGCAATGATGAGGATAACATGGGGCTTTTGTGCATCACCATGGCAACCCAGCTGTCTCTTGTTGCCCTTTTTAGATTGGGATGTCACTGTGTGCCAAATTTCACATTATTCCATGATACTAATATTTTTCTCATTTTCTCAAATTTTGGGGATAATTCTTATTAGAATAACATTGTCATTTTCGCACATCGCCCTGGGCAACATGGTTAAAACACACAACATGATTTCCATCGACTTTTGATTGGAATGACCTCGTGGAATTTTGTGAAAATTCATTTTTGGCCCTCCATGCAAATGTATTTGTTATTCAGGAGTGTACAGTTTTGTTTCTTCAGTAGATTTAATCAAGGAAATTGTATGTACTGCAGTGCTTTAGAGGATGTTGAGCGCTTCACCCATGCACTCATCATTGCGAAAACAAAGCAAGGCAAGTTTATTTGTATAGCACAATTTGTACACAAGGTAATTCAAAGTGCTTTACAGAATAAGAAAGACATTAAAATCACACAAATCAAACATGAATAATCACAAATAATCATCATAAAATTGACATTAAAACATTAAAACAGAAGAGTGCAGAATAAAAACCTGAAAAAAACCTTTCAGTCATATGCACAGATAAACAGAACCGTTTTGAGCCTGGATTTAAACATTGTCAAAGTAGAGGCGTGTCTCACATCTTCAGGAAGACTGTTCCAGGTTTTAACTGCATAAAACTGAAACGCTGATTCTCCATGTCCTGACTCTGGGCACCAGCAGGAGGCCGGTCCCTGAGCCCTTAGAGTGTGATGGTTCATATGCACTAACATGTCAGAGATGTACTTTGGACCTAAGCCATGAATAGACTTGTTCACAAGCAGAGCTGCTTTAAAGTCTATTCATTGAGCTACAGGAGCCAGTGCAGAGACCTGAGCACAGGACTTATGTGCTCGTACTTTCTGGTTCTGGACAGGACCCGAGCAGCAGTGTTTCTGGATGTACTGCAGCTGTCTTAAGGCTCGTTGGAGAGCCCAGTGAGCAGGCCGTTTACAGTAGTCTAACCTACTGGAGACAAATGCAGGATAAGTCTCTCCAAGTCTGGTTTTGACAGTATACCTTTGATTTTTGCAATGTTTTTTAGATGGTAAAAAGCTGCAGATGTTATTGACTTGATGTGGCTGTTAAAGTTCAAGTCTGAGTCCATTATTAAAAAAAACAATAGGCCTTATGCCCTCGGGCCTAAATATAAATTGCAGTTGTTCACTTATTTATTATTATTATTATTATTAATAATAACTAATAATAATAACAATAATAACCATATTTAAAGGATATCCATGTATCTGGACATGTATCACATCATGGTATGAGTATTATTGTTATTATTAATGATTATTATTAATCTGCTGACTACTGTTTTAAGGCTTGAATTTGCTGGGGTGAAATGGTGACTTCATAAGACATTTGTATCCTGATATCAAGGGCACTCTGAACATGAAAGTGGTTTGTGTTTCAACATAATCAAAACATCAATTTTGTAAACTTAACACTGGAATTAAAAGATATCCATGTATCTGGACATGTATTGTATCATGGAGTATTGTGGTGTGTAGAATATGCATTGCATTGTGAAGTACTAGGCAAAACCCAGCCCATGTGTGTTAGTAGAGGTGGTGCTACACACACAGGTATCATTGACTGTCCAAGCAGGAGAGGTGTGAATCTCATCTACAACCTATATAACATCATTTATATCAGAACACTACTGGAGAGTGCACAGTATTATTATGATTATTATGCTTTTATTATTACAATAACTATTGTTTACTTTTATTATTACAGTTCTATTGAATTGTGATACTTTATATCTGATAGTAGGACACACTATTACACTATATTAGAGTGTGTGAATTTAAAAAAAAACAAACGTTATTTTCTAAAGCCTCTATTTTGTATTTACGAGCATGTTAAGCATCCACAGAAAGACGTTAACCAAAACAATGTGAAGTGCAACCAGGTAAGCTGCACGGGCACCAGTGGTAAATACATTTTTTTTTTTTTTTTTTACCACTGGCTAGTGCCAGAATACTTTTGAATGAGCACAAAGTTTAGTATCTAGGATAATAAAATCTCTGCACCCATTACCCCAGCCAGTCCCACTCGTCCAAATTCCTTCTCTCTCCTACATATCCTTTCTTCTACTTTTTAGTCTACTCAAATTTTCCCGCCACACACAAGTGTCCCGATTGTTCCAGGGATGTGATTGGAGAGCACAGTCACATGGTAGGAATTGCTCTTAGCAACAAGGGAGTTAGCTAAAGTCATGCAATTTAAAAGCACAACAAACTGCAAAGGTAAAAATCTTAGTTAAAACAGAACATCTGATGCGCCATGACATGTTGTGTGTCGGACAGAGTGGTCAGCAACACCGGGGCTCCACAAGGGACAGTCCTCTCTCCCTTCCTCTTCACTCTCTACACCACGGACTTCAGCTACTGCAGTGAGACTTGCCACCTTCAGAAGTTTTCTGATGACTTTGCAGTGGTGGGATGCATCAGCGGTGGTGACGAGAGGGAGTACAGGACTGGTGTGGACAACTTTGTCACGTGGAGTGAGAAGAACCACCTTCAACTCAACGTGACCAAGACAAAAGAACTGGTGGTGGACCTGAGGAGGACCAAAGCTGCTGTGACTCCCATCTCCATCCATGGGGTTAGTGTGGACGTGGTGGAGGAGTACAAGTACTTGGGAGTGTACTTGGACAATAAACTGGACTGGAGCAGAAATGTGGACGCAGTCTACAAGAAGGGCCTCTATTTCCTGAGGAGGCTCAGGCAAGAAGGGCCTCTATTTCCTGAGGAGGCTGAGGTCCTTTGACATCTGCAGGACAATGCTCAGGATGTTCTATGAGTCTATGGTGGCCAGTGCCATCATGTACGCTGTGGTCTGCTGGGGCAGCAGTCTACGCGTGAGGGACACCAATAGACTCAACAAGATCATCAGGAAGGCTGGCCATGTTGTGGGGGAGGAGATGGACTCTCTGTCTGTTGTGTCGGACAGGAGGATGTTGACCAAAGTCAGGACTATTCTGGACTCTCCCCTCCACCCCCTCCACAAGGTGCTGGCCAATCAGAAGAGCTCGTTCAGCCACAGACTGTTACTGCCACGCTGCTCCACTGAGAGACACAGGAAATCTTTCCTGCCTGTCGCCATCAAACTGTTAAACTCCGTTCTGTAACCAAACACTTCAATACTTCAATACTCCAATATTCCACTTTGTACATAGATGTAAATAGTGTGTGATTTTGTGATGCTGATCTATTTATTTATTTATTTAACACTGTTGACATTTTATTCTTATTTGACACTTTATTCTTATTGCACAAATTTTTATTGACACTTTATTCTTATAGCACAAATTTTTATTCTTATTTAAATGACTTTTTATTCTTATTCTTATACTTCTATCCTGTGGTTGTGGCATCTGTTAACTAAGAGAATTTCCCTTTGGGGATCAATAAAAGTGATTCTGATTCTGATTCTGATGTACATTAAATTTTCTGGTCCTGCTAGTGTTCCCTTTATCATCATAAATCATTGCATGATATGATAAAGGGAACACTAGGGAGCACACTGAAACAAAAACTACCATATCCCTATTTGGATATCTGTCAGATAGCAAAATCATTTGACAATTCCTGTGTATCTGACAATTTCTGTGTATCTTCTTGCAGGTTTTCACAATTGAGACATCCGTCCATTTTGTCAATAAGGTAGGGAATTCATATGTCACACTTTTAGATATATAATCAAACTAACAGCCAAAATATAATTACTGGTAAGTGTATCTCACATATTTTTCTTTCTATTGCATCTCAGTGTGTGTTCACTTACACAAACACTGAATCAAAATTGGGTCTACAAAGAGACTAATCCTGGCATGAGACCAGGACTAAACCAGGACAAGAACAGGACCAAACCAAGTCAACATCAGCACTAAACAGAGCTCAAGGCAGGACCACACAAGAACCAGTGTGAACACAGCCTAACTATGAAAGAGACTGTATTTGTGGTGCTCCTATGCGTCTCTGGCATCAGTATCATCTGGAAAGTGTCAAACATGATCCCGGAGTTTTTATCCATAAATATAAAGAAAGTGGCTGTGAGAACTGCCTGAAGTATGATGAACCAAATGAACAATGGTTTCTGCAGTATTTCCAGAAAAATATCAGCCCATTCTTGACTGAGCATTATAACCTGTCGCAAGATGCATGGTGGTGGTGGAAGGTAAGACTATTTTCATCTTCAAAACATACATATGTTATGTTTTTAGGTTTTTTAAAATATAATATATATATATATATATAGATATAGATATATATATAGTGATATATAAGACATTTCTTCATAATCCCTTAGACAAGGCAATTTATTTGTATAGCACAATTGTAAACAAAATAATCGTTAAGTGCTTTACAGAGTAAGAAAAGACATGAAAATCACAATATGTACAAATTAAAACATAAATAATTGCAAAATACATCAAATCAAATAAATATATGGCAAAGTAAAATATATAAAATCACTCATATCATGAAAAAAAATTAAAATAAAAAAAAGGATGGAAATGATATGATATGGAAACAACTGAGGGGCCCAAGAGAGGAGGGAAAAGGGTGAAAGGCTGGATGCAAATGAGATACAGGGAGTCAAGAAAGGAAGGAGAGTGGACGTTCCTCTTCTATAGTTAATTTGAAGATTGGAAGTGAAATAATTATCAGTATCATGAAGTATGTTCCATGTAAAAATGTAGGATCTATTTTCATTTGTTTATTCTGTTTTCAGCAGTGTTAAATTTTTGTCAACCTGACTCTTTTAATCTGGTTTATATGGTTTAAGTAGAAAAGGGCAATAAGATCTACAGCCTAATGTGTATTGCATATTTGCAGAAATGTATTTCATAACATTAAAACAGAAGACTAAGTTTAGAAATTGAGATTTTTTAAAAAACTCTAATGTAATGAAAAGTTAGAACCTGTTCCTTTACTTTTCTGTAAAGCCTAAACCATACTCTACAAAGATAGGCTATGGCAAGGCAAGGCATGTTTATTTGTATATCACAAATAATCATAAAATTAACATGAGAAGAAGAGAGCAGAATAAAAAACTTTAAGTCATATGCACAGTCTGGATTTGAACATTGTCTAAATAGAGGCCTGTCTCACATCTTCAGGAAGACTGTTCCAGGTTTTAGCTGCAGAAAACTGAAATGCTGATTCCCCATGTTTAGTCCTGACTCTGGCCACCAGCAGGAGGCTGATCCCTGAAATCCTCAAAGTGCGAGATGTTTCATATGGCACTAACATGTTGGAGATGTACTTTGGTGCTAGGCCATGGAGAGACTACAGGGTTAGTGACTCTGTGTTGTGAGACATTTCGTCGTCAGTATTGACTCTGTTTCTTAAAAATTCGGTGGTAGAATGTTGTAATATGTTGCCTGTAGCTGATGTTTGAGGGGCTTTCGTGTGTGATGAAATTCTGTGGCTCTGTTTCTGAGAGAACAGCAGATGGTGATGGTGAACGGTCTGATCAACCGCACAACCTACCCCAAACAACTGTCAAAATGCACATGAGACAAAATTGTAGATCAGAGACACAGGAAATCTTTCCTGCCTGTCGCCATCAAACTGTTAAACGTGCTGTAAATCACTTCAATACTCCAATACTCCAATGCTCCAATATACCATTTGTATATAGATGTAAATAGTGTGTGATTTTGCTGAGATCTAGTTATTTATTTATTAACACTGTTGACACTTTATTCTTATTGAACGAAATTGTATTCTTATTTAAATGACATTTCATTCTTATTCTTATACTTCTATCCTGTGGTTGTGGCATCTGTTAACTAAGAGAATTTCCCTTCGGGGATCAATAAAAGTGATTCTGATTCTGATTCTGATACCCGTATCAGGTGCCAGTACTCGTACTCATCAATGGGCTGCCGATACCAAGAGCCGATACCACTGTTTCTGTGCTGCCTCTTGTTTGCTCCACAGAGCAGAGAGATCTGAGCTGAGCATAAAGCTGCACATTCACTGTTCTGTACATAAGCCCAGCTCTAATCACATGCGACTGTCACATGAAATATACAAATATGTAAGACTCTAACAGTGGTTATAGTTTACAGAGGACATCAGCAGTGCTGGTGTTTACACTAGTACCATGCTAACGCTGCTAAGTGGCGCTGTTTATTTGCTTGTTCTACATTGTCACTTATTATAGTTGACAAACATATTTAGAGCGGGTTCAGAGCTTTTAAAATAGGTACAGCAGCGTGGAAGTGTGGCCCTGGTAAAAGTAACACATCAGTCATTAGCAGTTAGCTTGTTAGCAGTTAGCGCGGAGCGCAGTCTGCAAAAAGAAAATGTTGTAAATATTAAAGCCAGATACTAATTACAATGATTTCAGTTGATAAGATAAGAATTCTAAGATGAAAAAGTGGCTATACTATAAAAATCCTATGAAATGAATTAGCTTTACCACTGCAATCAAACACTAGTAAAAATAAGGTCTGGAAACGGTATTTTTACTCAACATCGGTGAGTACTCAAAATGAAGAACTCGTTTTGCTAAACGTGGTATCAGTGCATCCTTATATGAGCATTCACAACACATTCAGGAGCGTTCACAGGTCATTCTTTCGTTTAGTAGATGTGACAGAGGTTTCTGCCATAATCAATGTTGATAATGTGACACAGGAGCAGTGACTTGCTTTAACTACACTCACATCATCTGATGTTTAGAGACAAAAAGATCAAACACAACCAAAGACAGCCTAAGTAATAAAAGGACTCACCTGTTGTCCTCTACCGCTCTGAGGTGTGTCCTGTCTGCAGAATTATACACGTCCAGCTTCACTGTTTTATCTGCAGGTCCACTGATGTGGTAGCTGCAGTACATCCAGAACGCTGCTGCTCGAGGTCCTGACCAGAACCAGGAAGTACGAGCACATAAGTCCTCTGCTCAGGTCTCTGCACTGGCTTCCTGTAACTCAAAGAATAGACTTTAAAGCAGCTCTGCTTGTGACAAGTCTCTTCATGGCCTAGGTCCAAAGTACATCTCTGACATGTTAGTGCCATATGAACCATCTCACACTCTGAGGACTTCAGGGACCAGCCTCCTGCTGGTGCCCAGAGTCAGGACTAAACATGGGGAATCAGCATTTCAGTTCTATGCAGCTAAAACCTGGAACAGTCTTCCTGAAGATGTGAGACAGGCCTCTACTTTAACAATGTTTAAATCCAGGCTCAAAACAGCTTTGTTTATCTGTGCATATGACTGAAAGGTTTTTATTCTGCACTCTTTTGTTTTAATGTAATATTTTTGATGATTATTTGTGATTATTTACATGGATCATGCACGAATTCTGGTGGCCCCGGGGTCATCATAAAAAAAAAAATTCTGGTAGTGTAAACACCGGAGTGCCCAACTGGTGCGTAAGTCCCTGGTGACGGGGTTAGAGTCCCCAGGTGAGTCCTGTTAAAGTCCCTCACAAAGAAAGGTTCAGACGTGTCCCTACAGCTGGGTGCGTAAGCGCTCCCTGGATAGTAAAAAAAGCACGGTTAAACTGGTGCGTCTATACAAGTTTGAATTGTATCCCCAGTTTGAGGTATGATTTCCGTGTCTTTCTTACTCTGTAAAACACCTTGAATTGTATTGTTTTGATTTGTACGATTTCAATTGTAAAGCACTTTGAATTACCTTGTGTACGAATTGTGCTATACAAATAAACTTGCCTTGCCTTGCCTTGATGTAAAATGGTGACATATTTCGAGTCCTCTCTGAAAAGTCCATCTTTCCCCAAAACGATCTTCCTTTGGGCTCTTCATACATTGTCCTGTACTTTATATAAACGGAACTTCACTCACTTTTAGTCTTTTAGTTGGTAAAACAGCCATTCAAATGTCCCTCTGCTGCCTCAGCCCCAGATTCCACCTGGAGGGAGGGGTCCTTCACACAGGTGTAAACACGTAGTTGTCCACACCAACTCAAAAAATGTAGGCAGCGCATATGTAGCTACTGTAAATACAACACATATAATCATTTAAGAGGGATATGTAGACTAGTGTAAACACCTGAGTGCAATTTAGTTCTCAGAAAAAAAAAAAAAATTACAATCATTATTTTTAATATAAAAATATGGGCTCTTGGGGCCCTCTGGTGGCCTTGGGGCCCTAAGCAGCTGCTTAGTCTGCTTATAGGCTGGTGATCTCATCCCTTTTCCAAGCTCAAGTTCTCTACCAGAGGCCTGAGCTTGAGGGTTCTGTGGAGTATCTTTGCTGTTCCTAGTACTGCGCTTTTCTGGACTGAGATGTCTGATGTTTTTCCTGGGATCTGCTGTAGCCACTCCTGCAATTTGGGGGTCACTGGGCCAACTGCTCCGATGACCAGGGGCACACTGATGCCTTCACCTTCCAAACCCTTTCCAGCCCTTCTCTGAGCCCCTGGTATTTCTCTGGTTTCTAATGTTCCTTTTTTCTTGATGTTCCCATCTGCAATGTCCATCACAATGGCTTTGCTCTGTTGTTTATCCAGCACCAAAATGTCATCCACACGTGTACACACAAACACGCACACACACACACACACACACACACACACACACACACACACACACACACACACACACACACACACACACACACACACACACACATATATACACATAGATAGATAGATAGATAGATATAATAAATGTTTTTCATTCTATTTATTATATATAAAACAAATAATTACTTTCCACATTTTTTTTTAATAATGGAAAACATGTGAAATAGGGTTATTGTGGCATAAGTGAGTTTCAATATGATCGTCATTGTTTATGTTTTCTTCAGCAATGCATCACACACTCAAAAAAGTGTTATTGTGACATGCCTAGCCATAAGCAGGTGGTGCACTCCATCAGGAAAGTTACAGGCATAGGTAGAGGATCAAGTCAAACCTATCTTTCTGTCTGATGTGTTTTATTTTAATTTTGTGAAAGGGAATACAGAGTGAAACACGTGACTTCAAAGTTTATCAAAAAAAACAATACAGAAAATATTTGAGATCATCCCTGCACATCCTCCTGTGGTTGAACCCAGCCCACATCGCTATCGGACATGTGCTGTGATGGGCAACTCGGGAAACCTGAGAAGATCTCATTATGGAAAGTTAATAGATATACATGACAGTGTGTTCAGGTGAGCTTGACACTTTTGAATTTGGCAGAAATTATTTAAAATTATGAATATTAAATTAAAAGTGTCCCATAGAATTAATTATGGTAAAACTGAAGGCTTTGAGGAGGATGTGGGGACCAAGACCACTCACCGCGTCATATACCCTGAGAGTGCAGGCGCTAAGTTGGACCACAACACACATCTGGTGTTTTTCCCATTTAAAATCTGGGATCTGGAATGGTTAATCCGTACACTCACAGAAGACAGGTAACTGATTGTTTTTTAGATGAAAAATATGATTCTTCTATAAGATACAAGCTTTTTGCGATATTAATGAGGCAGTTTCTTCCCTCAGGTTGAATACTAAAGTAAAACGCAAAGACTTGGTAAGTCCAGTTTTTCATTCCTATTCAGTGGTGTCTTTGACTAATTCTTCTATATAACAGGTGATGGTGATTAACCCAGCCTTCATGCAATATGTCCACCTATCATGGCTCAAAGGTCATGGGAAGTATTCATCCACTGGCTTCATGGCTGTGATTCTGGCCTTGCACATTTGTGACGAGGTAAGACCCTGGCCAACCATGGTTGGCCCTTGGCTAAGATATGAAAATGTCACTAAACAAATATTGCTGTAGATGACAAGCTAGTGAGTCTTGGATTGGTCACACATTTTTTTAAACAACAATAATAATGCAAGAGTCTTGTAAAGCACCTTTTCAGACTCTCAGTCACTTTACAAATTCGGTATTATTCATTCACTCTATACTTGGCCACAGCTACCCTAGGCTTGACAGAAGTGAGGAGGCTGCCAGTCCGCCCCCATCGGCCCCCCGGATTACCACCAACATTCAAACACACACCACACTCATACTAGGCAATGTGGGTGAGGTGGGTTTTTTTGTGGCACCTGGTATTAGCAGTGATCTCCCATCCAAATACTAACCAGGCTCAGCCTTTCTTGGCTTCTGAGATCTGACAAGATCAGGCTTGACAAGGATTTTTAAAATTACACTTGACAGTTAAAAACGTTAAAGGAGCGTTTCTGTGACGTTTCTGGTGAAGGGTCTGCAACCTGCTCATCTCCATGTAAATGCTATGTGTTAAATACTATTTCACAGTATGGCAATAAACAGAATTGTGTGGGTGGAGACAAGCAGGTAAAACCAGGCCAAGTTATTGGTTAGATCTGTGGAGAGTCAACTTTGCTCAAAGTAAAATGCTACTATTACGGTGGTTTTCTTAATAATGGCATAACATAAACACCTGTAACTAAATTAATATATGATGGATATGCTTAATGTCATGCAATGGAAAATTCTAGGCAGAAAAAAAGTTACATAGAGCAGCATTTATATAAGTTGTATGTATAAATGAAAGAAGCCTATTCATTAGTTTTCTTTACAGGTGAGTGTGTTTGGGTTTGGAGCAGACAGCGATGGAAACTGGAGCCATTACTGGGAAGTACTGACAAATAAGAATCTCAGAACTGGACCTCATTCAGGCTCTGCTGAATATGACATCATTGAGGAACTGGCAAGACGAGACGAGGAAAGATTGTGTTTTACAAAGGCTTTTAAAGCATGGAGCACTCTACATCTGAACACTAGAAGGACCGGAACATTTTATTTCACTATGTTCAGTTCAGGGGTTGTGCCCCAATTTTTTGTACAAGCAGCTCTTGAAGGCAAAATGAGTCTGCTGTGTTCTGTCTGCAACTAATTATGAACTGTGCTTATGCTATGCTTTCTACACTTATAAACTAATAGTGGTGAATATGATTAGGATGGGATTAGATTAGATTAGATTAGATTAGATTAGATTAGCCTTTATTGTCTCCCTTAGGAGAAATTTGTCTAGGGACAAGGGAACTCATGCCACCTATAAAAACATACACACACAGTGGATACATCAATTAATGCAGTTCATCAGAAGAAGAAAAAAACAAAACAAACAAACAAAAAAAAACATTCAACATTTGATGATATTGCACCAGCTTCCCCTAATTAGCATATTTTGCACATTCCCTGAGGCCTAAAAGTATAGAGGTGAGTATTGCACATTCCCTGGGGCCTTTCTGCCTAAGGTGCCAAAGGACACTGCACACTCCCATACCGTACAGCATTATTTCTTCAAGTTCAGCAAGAAAATTGAAAGGGGAACAAATGAGTTCTTAAACCTGTTTAGTCTGCTGGTTCGGACCCTGTACCTACTTCCTGAGGGCATTAACTCAAACTGGTTGTGGAGTATGTGAGTCGGGTCATTACATATTTTATTCCCCAGTTTCACTAGTGGTCTTGAAAGATCTCCTGAAGAGGACAGGGGGCCATGCCAATTATTACTATTTCTATTATTACTATTTAGAGGCCCTGAATCTATTTCACGCTAAATCATATGAGTGGGTGTATCTCATTTCGTAATGTGTATTTTTTTTTTAGATGGCCTGGATTTTAATGGTAAAATGTTGTTTGGTAGGGGTAAGTCTTACGCTGTCATGTAAGTGGCTCCTTAACATGCATAAAGATGCATGTTAAGGAGCAAATAAAGAGAGCAAAAGCATGAGTTGGCCGCAGACAGCCACTCTTCAGAGTTATGGTGCGTTCACACTGGGGCCTCAAAAATGCATTAGACGCCTTTGCATATGAGGACAAACATCTCTGAATGTCATCATGGACGCAATGGATGCATATCGGAAAAAAATACTTGACACGCGTCCAGGGCGTCTGTTGCAGTCTCTGCAAGTGCCTTTGGATGTTTTTTGTCTTTGTGAACAATGCAGACTAGGTTGAGAGAGTGGCTTTAGTGTATTTATTACATAAAACTCATCCAAGGAGGCGATCGACTCGGTGGCGGTGTGTTTGGGTCATTGACTAGCCTTTAAGCTCACCGGTGCGCCCAGCACAATTAAGTTGCCGCTAGTTTGTGGCTGATGTCTTTCTACTTTTTCCGGATAATGATGTTGCTACATCACTGGAGCGTCGTCTCTGATTGGTTGACTCTCCACATCAAACAGCATATTCAGCTGACGCTTGAAAGCTTTAGACACGCAGTGTCAACATCAAATTTGCGCTTCTCAGACGCACGTCCACCATAGACTTTGCATTTACAGTTAACGCACCATCAAAGGTGATCACATGCAGTCGTGCACGCTCTCTCTGCAGCCTGCTCCCGCACGCCCTTCTTCCTTCTTCTTCTTATGTTTCACATAGCCTTACTCTAAAAGTGCGGTCACACAGGGCGTCAAGAACGCGCTGGATGCCTCTAGTTAGACACCTTTGCATTTGAGGACAGATGCCTCTGACGTGCGTCGTGGACACCCGTCTAGAGTGTCTAGTGTTTTTCGTTTTTTTTTTTTTTTTTTTTTCTGTTCAATAGCAGACCAGGTTGAGAGAGTGGCTTTGGTATATTTATTGCATAAAAGTCATCAACGGAGGTGATCGGCTCGGTGGTGTGTATCTGAGTCCATGACATAATTGTTTCAGGAGCTCCGTCTGGATGACCACGGTTTCCAGTGGTACTTTCGTCGCTGTATCACTCGAGCGTGGTCTCTGATTGGTTGACGCTGCACGTCGAAAGCCAAAAAGTTCAGTTTTTTCAACCTTTGGACGGTGCGTCAACTCCAGATTCACGCCACTCTAACGCTTGAAAACACGCCACAAAAATGCAGGATGCCCAAGACGTGCATCCACCATAGACTTTGAATGTGAGCTCGGCACCCCCCTGGTGTGAATGCACCATAACACATGCCCCAACAGTGGACACAAAATCAGTGAAAGAGGTGAGAAGAGAGTTTCTACTGCGGAGTCGCCATACGTCTTCTGATGAAATTGAAGTTTTTGCTGCTCATAGTGAAATGCAGTACACAATTTGCATGTAGATAGTCTACTTTTTTATTCTCCACTCATCTCTTTTAATGTTCATTTTATGGTCATTATTTCTCTTTTGATTTGTTTGTATTGTGAATTTATTGTTTTTCATTTTCTGTAAACCACTTTGAATTACCTCATGTATGAATTGTGCTATACAAATAAACTTGTCTTGCCTTGCCTGATGCCTGTGAATTAGAGTTCACGTGGACTGCTTAGTATCATGATTTTCCATGTAAAGAGGGAGGTGACAGGTGCATGCTCCTCCTGGTTTCATCCTTCCTGCTGATGTCTCCATGATTGCGTGGCACCCCCCAAATGGAACGTACATGGTAAAAGAACTATTTTCCAACATCGCAAAGCTGTTTTCGTGGCAGAGGTAACACTGTACAGTGGCATCTCTTCAAGAATTGACTCTTTCAGGTAAAAAAGTAATATATTCAATTTCTTTAGTTGGCTATTTTAAAACAATATTAGGTATTTGGCTACAGCTAGGCTTACAGAAAATTACATTTATAAATGGATTAAAGCTTACACAAAAGACAATACAGCATTTTAATATGGTCAGCACCTGAGCAAGATTTAATTAACATTCAATTTCAATGTTTTGTTTTTTTTATCGCCTATAATGTCGCAATGTCTATCAGATCTAAGCTGGTGGTTGTCATGGTTGCACCGTGTGCTTCGGCACTGTCTGGATAATATCTTCCTCTCATCTTACCTTTGAGGCATGGGGAGAAGATGAGAAATATGCACTGGAAATATGGATGTCAAAGTTGAGATGTTGACAAACATGACATGTTAAAAAACCTTGTAGCTGCAATAGATGTATGACAGAAGACAATACTTTTTTTAGGCAACGATACAAAAAACTCTGTGAATTCCTTTTTAACGCCTGATTGCCACCTCACACTAACAGACTTCATCTAGTGGATGGTAAATCTTGCTTCCATCACCAAACCAATGTCCATGAAAACATATTCTTGCTAAGTCCATTTTGGCCATTTTTTCTCTCCCAGGTTGGGTTCATGTGAGATCACAACATTTAGAACAAACTACATTAGAATAGTTTCAGTGTGTGCTGGATGCAGGTTAGATTTCTATGGTAAAATGTGTTGTCTTTTTGTTGTTGCAGCATGAAGGAGGCAACTCTAAGAATTTCAAGGAAGCAAAGAATTGTCTTTTCAGGGTCTTCCCATCCAGGCTAGATGTAACTGAACCCCACCCCGGACCCCTGTCAGACATGTACCCTCGTTAGCAACTCAGGAAAAACGAAAGGATCCAACTATGGATGTGAAATCGATCGTAGATAGATCGTAATAAGGTACATAAGGTATTCATTATGCCGAATAGTGTTATCATGATACCCAAATTTCAAACTCGATTTAGATACTATGGAATAGGCTTGATAGTGATACCACAATGATCATTTTTTAACCCTATGGCGTTGGATGCTATCACCGCCGATATATTTGCGGTTGTGGACTTTCCATTAATGTAACTCCGCAACCAATTGTGCTATCATGTAAATTCAAATGGTAACTCAAAGCAGAGGCATGGGACTCTTTAAATATGTTACTCTCATTATGGTAATCTGCTTACGTAGTCCCTCGAAGATGACCAATCAGAGCGCAGGTGCCCTCGGGATTCTAATACTTCCTTTAACATGATTTTTATGGATAGAAAAAGGAAAAAAAAAAGCTAGGTAAGCTATAATGGTCTGTAATGTGGTCAGTCCTTAAAGGGATAAATGCTCTGGACCCACTGATCACCTCAGCCTCTGTTCTATTTGCCAGCACCCAACACCCAGTCTTTGCATTTCCTTGTAATCAACAATGTTCAGTTTTTTTGAGTCCTATGTCTGCATTTTTGAAACCACCAGCCATTACGAATGATCTGGCCACCATGGATGAAGCAGATTTGGAACCCTGACCCGACATACATCAAGCATTTTCATAACAAGGAATCATGAACGGTCAACATGAACAAAATATTTTGGCCTTGTTTGAATGCAACCAAGCCCTGACCTCACTCAGCTACCAACCAGGTTTTTGCCTTGCTCACTCTCCAGTCTCCGGCCTCTGCTGCAACAGTCCTCGCTCCTGGATCAACCTCTTCTGCTCACCTCCTGGACTCTGCATACCTGGACCCTGATCCATACTCAGGTCAACCATCCATTGATGATCCAGACTACTGAAGCTGATGCCTCTCTCTCCCTGTTAAGTCTCTTTCAAGGTGCAAGATTATTTGCAGACTATACCATTGAATTTTGTACACTGGCTGGGGATGTTGTTTGTACTGACAATGCACTTAAATTTGTTTTTGTCAAAGGGCTAAGTGATAAATTAAAGGATGAACTACTTTCTCGTGATAACCCCTACTAACCTCCAATCTCTGATTTCCCTAGCTAATCGTATTGATAACCATTGGCAAAGACAGAACACACTTTTTTCCTCCAATGCTGTACACCACCCAGTTCCTCCACAGAGAACTATATTTTTTACTCTCTTGTCACTGGTATTATGTGACCATCCTCTTCACCTGTGGAAGCTGGGTTCTTTTTGTAGCCAAAGGATAAAACATTAAGACCATGTATTGACTACAGGGGTCTCAACAGAGAGGAATTATGATGTGGCGAACTAAACTGTTAGCTGTGAAACTTGCCCTGGAAGCATGCCACCACTGGTTGGAGGGGGCAGTGCATCCGTTTTTGGTTTGGACGGACCATAAAAACTTGGCTTACATACTGCCCGCAAAAGGTCAGAACTCACAGCAAGCCAGCTGGTCTATTTTCTTCAGTAGATTTAATTTTATTCTCACTATTGTTCAGGTTCACACAATGTTAAGCCAGATGGGCTCTCCCACCAGTTCTCCAGGAAGACACCCCTCCTTCTCCTGAACCCATCATTCCTCCTACTTGTGTGATCGCTGCCATAAGTTGGGACATTGAGAATCTTATCAGGGAAGCTCAGCGCCCTTAACCTAAGCCAGATAATGGTCCTCCAGGCTCTACTTTTGTTCTGGTGGTCAACAGTTGACAAGGAGACTAGAGCCTATGTTTTGACCTGCCAGGTTTGTGCCAGGGGCAAAGCCTCCCACTCATTGCCCGCTGGTCTGCTCCAACCTCTGCCTGTTCCCAAACGCCCATGGTCACTCATTGCAATGGACTTTATAACCAGCCTATATCAATCAATATCAACCAGGTCATTCAGTTTGCTTATCTTCAAAAAAATATTCCTCTTAAGATAGATTCCCAGAGGCTCTCTCCTCGTTTTTTGGGGCCCTTTAAGATCACTAAGGTCATAAGTCCTTTTGCTGTTTGCCTCCAATTGCCCTCTTCCCTTTACATTCACCCCACTTTTCATGTTTCCATTTCTTTCCAGAAATGTGCCCCCTCCAGTCAATCCCCAATGGACTGGGAGGGGTATGCCCCCAAAGAACGTACTTGGGTTCCCAGTGCTTGTATTTTGATACCTGAGACTTTCATGCTGGGTGGAGTCTTTCACCACCCTCACCTACAGCCCATCACCAATCAAGCTTCTGCCACTGGACTACAAAGACTGTGGCCATGTCCCAATTCGCCAAAATGCCCTTAAAATCACCGTTCGAGTGTGCGTCAAAGGGCGTTACGTCATTTCCGGCGTGACAAGGGCTGTCCCATTTCAACGCACCCTACGGCCGCGTGACGAGTGCACAGGACAAAATGTGCCCTGCGTTTCCAGTGTTTCCATGGAGATCAGCCGTAACCAAAGCATCCATCCATGCAGACTTCACGCACTGGTATATCCCATCATGCACCGCGCCTATGCAAAAAAATAGAAGAAAATGGAGTCCGCTATGCAATACACGTTCAAATGTTCGTACTGGTTTATGTCACCTACAACAGAGCCACATGAAACTGTTAAATCTGAATAAAGATCTGTACAGTGTGTTTGAGGATTAAAAAACTGAGCAGCTCTGACACACTCTGGTTTATTTTACAGAACATTCTTCTGGGCTGGTTTGAGGAAACAAAAGAAGTGACACTGAATAAAGAAATATGCTGATATTCCCAAACAACAATAATAATAATAATCATGAATTATTGTCATTAAAAACTATTGCAATAATAAGAATAATGTAAGAAAAGTTTGTTCTGGTGTAAGAGTCAGAGCAACAAGAGTCTGAAACATAAAGTCAGAAGATTTAATGAGATCCACAGGTAAAGTGAACAATGAAACAACGGATTCTCAGGAAAGGATAGAAGAGTCCTGAGATGTGCATGTGACGGCTTTTATAAGGTCCCCCAGAGTGTGTGTGTGTGTGTGGTGTGTGGGTGTGTGTGTGTGTGTGTGTGTGTGTGTGTGGTGGCATGTGTCATTTACCTTCGCATTAGTAAATCAAGATATCAGTTAATGTAGCGCTGCACTGCTAGAAAATATGTTACAATAATGAAATAAGATGAACTGGCCAGGCATAGAAGGACAAACAGCGCCCTCTACTGGTATTAAAGTGGTTTAGCCATAGATCGAATTAAACCTGCCCAAATATCGAATCGTTGAACTGTAATATCCCACTTTATGTACAACTAATCAGTGTTCTTGGTTCTGAATGTATGAATGTCATTACGTTTTAACAAGGTTTATTTTGTTAAAGTTATGTAGTAACTACAAGTGGGAAAAAATCACCTCGAACCTTATATCTGCCTATTGATATTCAAATAGAAATATTAATTCCTTACTTCATTCCATCTAAACAGAAATAAAAGGCTGCGACAACGACACCTTGACTCTTCGTCTATTAAATAATAAATAATTTAAAATAACGTAAGTCATGTACGTAACATACGCGCAAAGACAGCGGTGGAAGTGTGGTCTGTGGTGTAGGGCTGTCCCATTTCGACAAGATGGCGGCTACACTGAGAACTACCATTCTCGGCCAGAAGTGTCGAACCATACTTTGCGACCCGCACTTCGACAGTACATCGAACTGTGCATTTGGCGTATTGGGACAAGGCCTGGGTCCCAATTTCGACAGATGCACACTTTGTCGGGTGCATTGAAGGGCATTTACGTAACTTCCAGTGTGACAAGGCCTTTTGCTTTTGCTATGTTGAACTGTTTAAATTTGAATAAAGATATGTACAGGCCGTGTGTCTTGATGATTGAAAAACCTTTCCAGCACTGGCACACTCCGTTTTTTTTGCAGTACATTCTTCTGGGCTGGTTTGGGGAAACAACAAGTAGAAGAAGATGAATAATCCATTATTATCATTAGAAATTATTATTGCAATAATGAAAATAAAAAGATGAAATGAACTGGCACGGCACGGAAGATAATCAGTGTCCTTTAAACTACTTTAATACTAGTTATTAAAGTAGTTTAGCCACTGATCAAATTAAATCTGGCCCAAATGCTGAATCATTAAAGTATGCAATATTCCACTTTATGTACAACTAATAAGTGTTCTCTAGTTTATAGATTATGAATGCAAAAATTATATTGGTTACCTCTGCCTCTATTATAATGTTTTAACAAGGTATACTTTGTTAAAGTTATGTAATACTAGCTACAATTGGGAAAAAATCACCTTGAATCTTATATTTGCCTATTGATAATCAAAGGGAAAGATTAATTCCCTACTGCATTCAATCTAAACAGAAATAAACAGCTGCAATGATGACACCTTAACTCTTCTTCTATTGAATAATAAAAATTATTATTACATTTTATTAAAAATAAAACTGTAATTCTTTCAGTGTCTACTGCACACCTTAGGTCATGAATCAGTAGCCATATAGCCCTTTAGTCTGCAGTTGTGTTACTCATTATTCAGCAGCCGTCATGGCTGCTAGGTAGCGATGTAACGTAAGTTACATAGCGTAAGCGCAAAGGCAGCAGTTGAAGTATGCTCCATTGAGTAGGCCTGTCTCATTTTGGAACAATGGCAGCTACACGGAGGAGCACCTGCCAAGGGGCAGGTACTTCGACATGGTACTTTTACTGTGTCCAAATTCGACAAATGTATACTTCAAAGTACCCTTCAAAGACTTTGATCTAGCAGCATGTGGAGAAATTTGCAGTTTATCCTCCCGTGGTATTATACTGCTTGGCCTACTTAGCTCATTGTCTCATTGTATTTTTGGGGGTTCTAAGTTTAGTTTTTCTTGTCTTCTTCAGACCCACTGATCACCTCAGCCTCCATCCTAGTACCCAGCCTTTGCATTTCCTTGTAATAAACCCTGTTATTTTTTTGAGTCCTATGTTTGCATTTTTTGATCCACCAGCCATTACAAAATCAAGTCACAACAAAAAATGATCCGGATCAATATGTGTGAATTTACCTTTCAGATACAGCATGGCAAAGTACAATATTATAGTTATATATCTGAGAGTATGTCATCATTACATCTAGAGTCTGAAAATCACCAATAGAACTAATCTTTGTTTTCATATGGTTTGTTAAAGAATGAACTTAAGTAAGACTGCAGGCTATGACGTGGACGTGGGGAGCAAGACGGCACATCAGGTCATGCATTTGGAGAGGGATGGACCTGGATAAGGACACTCACCTGGTTCTGTTTCCATTCAAAATCATGGATCTGCAGTGGATTACTGAGGCAGTCACAAGTAGTTTTATTTAATTAACGGACTGCAGATTTGTTGACCTGCATGATTAATGTCTTTGTAATTGTTTCATGTGCCTGGGCCTAGGCGCATGAAACAAAAAAACTGTCACAAACTTCATCTTCTCCGTCAGTAATGTGAAAAATAAATAAAAGGAAGCTTCAGAAATGAAAAGCCACAAACCATAAGATCAGGGGCGTTGCCAAATACTTTTTGTTGGAGGAGCTATGGGAGTGCAAAGTATTCAATGGCGGTGTCCCACATTTCCTTCCACAGGGTCTAGTATTTCACATCAACAACACACCAAGTGACTCACTTTAAAATACAAATGATACAAATAAATATTTTGATATTTTGATTTCACATTCTCAGATCATATGCACCAGTTCAAGAAAAAATAAGCGTCCACACATCCTGGCTTTCTATGAGAGAGGGCAGTACCCTTCTACTGGCTTCATGACCCTGGTTTTTGCCATGCACATTGTGACCGGGTAAGTAAAGGATTAAAAATACAGAGGGAAAAGTGAAGGACAAACAACACATGGAGAAAGCCCTCTCAGCTTGTGGCTATCCAAAATGGGCCTTCAATAGATCTAAGAGAGCTAAAAACAGGACAACAGGTAATCTGAATCTAGAAGGAAAGGTCTAACTATTTCTTATATGTGTCTGGAAAAACTTAAGAGAATTTTCAGATATTATGAGATTCCGGTCTATTTTAAATCTACAAACACTTTAAGACAAAAACTGGTTCAGGACAAAACAAAGTTATGTGGTCTGTTCCATTCAGTGTAGTGAAGAGTGCAGTGAGCGGTACATTGGAGAAAATAAACAGCTACTCCATAAGAGAGAGAGTTCCTTGGGACCCCAGTCCACCGTACATCTCCATGTCAAAGCCACTAACCACTCCTTTGAAGATGGTGAGGTTCAGATCTTAGCCAGAGAAAAGAAATGGTTTGAGAGGAGAGTTAAAGAAGCTATTTTTGATGTTTACAGATAGATATAAGGAGTTGCCACCAGCTATCTGACCAGAACTAAAGAAGCGGCTTGGGTGA
This sequence comes from Periophthalmus modestus, assembly GCA_019594935.1. Classification (NCBI taxonomy): domain Eukaryota; kingdom Metazoa; phylum Chordata; class Actinopteri; order Gobiiformes; family Gobiidae; genus Periophthalmus; species Periophthalmus modestus. The sequence goes on along the minus strand of JAIEZT010001318.1, from coordinate 8,868,777 downwards.
GCAGTGAAACATCTTCACTCCTACAACAATTTGTCCAGTTTTACAGATTTAATTTTCATCTTTTGCATATGACTGGTTCTCATGGAATTTAACCATTGTGTAATTTAGACAAGCTTTGGCCTTTGGTAACATTATGGTTGCTAGGCAGTTGTTCATATATATATATATATATATATATTATATATATACATATATATATATATATATATATATATATTTATTTTTATTTTTTTTTTCCCCACATCCTGTAACCCCTCTGACTCAGGTCAGTGGAGTAGTAGAACAGAGCTGTGTTCTCGCATCTCGCCCATCTCCGCCTTGTTCCAGTAGCCCATTTCTCGTCAAGGTGCTCTGGTTCCCCAACACCTGACACAGACCTTGTTTGGCCGGGCGACGTCTGAACCGGCATCTCGTAAGTTTCATTCTCACTCATCATTGTATGAGGTAGGCTGTAGCTTGAAGGGTCTTGCCCATGGACCCACACTGGTTATTGGGTAATTGCTCATTGTGCCCTTGGGGGGAGGGTTGAACCCGGGTCCCCCATGTGAAAGTCATAAGTCTTACCAGTTGAGCTAACCAGTCAGGTAGTCCCACAGAAGGGGTCTCACTCCCGGAAGGAACAATAGCAGACATTGAGGACAGTTACTAGTACCTTAGTATCCCACAAGCAAATGGCAACCTTGAAGAGGAAACAAGGAAAGCAGACATGACCAAATACCTCAGACGAGTAAGTCAAGTCCTAAGGAGTCAGCTCAATGGCAAGAACAAGACCCAGGCAATAAACAGCTACGCCCTGCCAGTCATCAGATACCCAGCAGGAATCATAAGCTGGCCAAAGGAGGAGATACAGACCACAGATGTTAAGACACGAAAGCTCCTTACCATGCATGGCGGGTTCCATCCCAAATCCAGCACCCTGAGACTGTACGTGAGCCGTAAGGAAGGAGGCCGAGGACTAGTGCGTGTGAGAGCCACAGTCCAGGATGAAACATCCAAGATCCACAAGTACATCCAGGACAAGGCCCCAACAGATGACGTGCTCAGCGAATGTCTCAGACAGTGGAGTGCAGAGGAAGAGGAGCTGGAGGAACCATCATAGAAGGGACAAGCCCCTGCATGGGATGTACCACCGGAACATAACTGAAATGGCTGATATCAAGAAATACTACCAATGGCTTGAGAAAGCTGGACTGAAGGACAGCATAGAGGCACTCATCGTACATAGGATGTGGTGGATAAATAACAGAGAAAAGCCGTTGTGGTGGACATCACAGTACCAAGCGATGGGAAATTCAGGAAAAAGGAACATGAGAAACTAGAGAAATACCAGGGGCTCAAAGAAGAGCAGGAGAAGGCCTGGAAGGTGAAGGCATCAGTGGTGCCCGTGGTCATCGGAGCATTCGGGGCAGTGACCCCCAACCTGGAGGAGTGGCTACAGCAGATCCCAGGAAAAACATCAGACATCTCAGTCCAGGAAAAGTGCAGTACTAGGAACAGCAAAGATACTGCGCAGAACCCTCAAGCTCCCAGGCCTCTGGTAGAGGTCCCGAGTGTGGAAAAAAGAGGGGATAATAAGAAGACCACCCGCGGAGGGTGAGCAAGAGATTTTATATATATATTTATATTTTGTCATCTATTTATAATAATGACTGAGACTTTCCCCATATTACCCAACAGCACTGACAATCGACTACTGCTGTGTAACCATGATCCAAAATGCAATTAGAGTGATGATAAGATGAAACATTGTGGATTGTGATATAGGCAGCAGAGGTGGGTAGTACTGTTACGTTCACTTAAGTACATTCAGTCAGTATTTTTGACACCATACTTAGATTTTATGGTGTAGTAACTCTTGAGCACTCTTACTTTGGTAAAAGTTTGGGTTACGTTTTCCACTCTGAGTAAGTCTACAAGTGACAAAAGCTTTAACTGAATTTAAAACATGTGTGTGCTAGTTTGTCATTCGTTCTTAATTATTGTATTATCCACTGTTTTAAAACCTGGATGGGGCTTGTGTTCTCATCAATCAAAGTGCCATTTTCCACAGTATCTTTCCGAAAACATGTTAAGTTACATTCCTTCAACTACACTGCTGGCATTGTGATTGGCATTGCACCAACTATGAAACCTGCTAGAACACATCATTCTGTTAGCCGGTTCGCATCCTTTTCAGTTTAACTTGAGTTCAACCCTGTTCAAAACAGGAAAGAAAAACTTGTTTTGTGGACATTGCACTCTGTTTACTGACATGAACATGAAAAGGTACATAGACCAGCTTTTACATAAGTTGTATGTATAAATGAAAGAAGCCTACTCATTAGTTTTCTTTACAGATGAGTGGGAGTGAGTGTTTGGGTTTGGAGCAGACAGCAATTGAAACTGGAGCCGTTACTGGGAAGTACTGAAAAATAAGCAGCTCAGACCTGGACCTCATTCAGGCTCTGTTGAATATTACTTGATTGTGGAACTGGCAAGATGAGGAAATACTGTGTTTTACTAAGGCTTTTAAAGCATCTGAACACGTGAAGGACATGCTAAAAATTTTTGTTCAATTTAAACTGAAGGGTATTACCTGTTTCTTTTTCAGATTTCAATTTGTGTTTTTGTATATCTATTAAATCCAATCTATCCAATCTACATCTATTAATTCCAATATACTCTTTATATCTCAATTATCTTATTTATCCTTCTTCTTTGTGTTACTCTTCTACCTGATTTAAGTTAACCAGTATGAGTTGGATGCTACTTGACATAAAAATGCACTTTTATCATTTAGCCTTGTTTACTAGAGATATGCATATGAAAACCATAGAAACAAAGTGTTTAAATACATTAAAGGTCTTATCTTTATTCAGGCATTTTAAATAACTTTGCATTAAAGGCCCTGTACTCAAATTTTTTGCAATGCATAAGTTAAGTGAGAAAAAATACATTGCAAACCATTTAAAATTAACTAGTTCTTTTTTGAATCAGTAAAATTGTCTTTAACCATATCTTTAAATTGTCACCTTGTAAAATGTTTTTTTCATAGGACAGACTAAAGTGTAAAGTGGGGTGAAGTGAGGGATTGTCAGATTACTAGAGCCAGAACTGAACGCTGAGGTTCGAATGTGCACTGGCGATTAGGCCACTAGACTATTCCGCAACACTTTCAAGAATAGAGACAAAATCTTACAGATTTAAAATATTGTGTTTACTTTAGCCTGACCACCTAAAAAATACATAGAGAAAAGTGAGAGGCAGCCCCCCAGCCTGTGATAGCACCACAGTGGCTGCAATGTGTACACAAAAATACCCAGAGTTAGTGAGCTGCCTGACCAGCCAGAAAAACTGGTTTTATTAGGTTGTCACGATCAACCCAACAACAGCATGATCAAACATGACAATGACTTGATGCGTCACTCAGTCACTGGATCATAGCAGGGCAAACATTATGTTTGTCCTTCCCAAGGCTATAATTTATCATTAAACATCTGTAAATGTAAGAAGGGAATGGAATGTGAAGGGAGTAGTTTAAGTTATTACACAGCTAAAATTAGGAGAGAAAGCAAATAGTAGTATTTTTTTGCAGTTTATTATAAATGTTATATTTCTATATAAAACCCAGAGGTTACTCATGTCATGATGCTCCTGTCCAGGGCTGAATGTGGCAAAGAAATCAGCCCTGGACTTTTTGATCTGGACCAGTCCTAATTGCCGTGATTCAGAAAAAACAAACAAAATAAACAAACGAAAAAATAAAACATGACATTTTTTATACCAGTTGATAATATAGGCTAATATAAGCTAAGGCAGTTGATAATATAGGCTTTTAATACCAGTTGATAATACAGGCCAAAGCATGTGACCCCAGACTATGGAACAGTCTCCGTCTGCCTATCTGATCCTCACAGTCTGTAGTGTAGTTTAGGACCACACTAAAAACCCACTGCTTCTCCTTGGCAATTGGTGTTTTGGCGACTGTATCGTGGTGGGGGGACTTTGCGTACCTGAATGATCCTAGGAGCTATGTTGCCAGGGTCAGGTAAGACTAAGACAGTGTTTCTCAATAATTTTCTGTTGTGGCCCCCCTATAAAGAAGAAAAACTTTCACGCCCCCCTAATCTCCGGCGGGAGAGTAGGGGTAGAGCTCACATAGAGCTGTTTTTCTTGTAGCTTCTGCATGTTTGTGTGCCCGCTAAGACTCACAAGCTCTCCTCCTCTCCTCTCGACCTCTCCCCCCTGCCCTAACACGCTCTGACTCTGGTCGTGAGGGCCGTTCAATGCCGCTTGCTTTCTTGTGCGGCCGGGTACCAATTGATCCACGGACACTTATCTAGCACAGATATAATAAACTCGCCATTATATCAAATGGATTTATGTGCAATTTCCTTTCAGGGTTTTCATTATATCTATGGACAAGGTTATTAGCTTGACATGAGGAGCGGGGGCAAAAGTCACTTCGGAGAAAATGCTGTCGCTGTTTTTGTGCGGCTCGGTAGAAAATGCGTACCGGACCAGTACCGGTCCCCGGCCCGGTGGTTTGGGACCACTGACCTAGAGCTAATACTCACACTCACACACCTACTGTAGTGGATGTGCAATTACACTTTATTCTAGTGCAGCAAAAGAAAAGCATGTTCCCCGGGAGGGCGGGCCCCACTATTTGAGAAACACTGGACTAAGAGCAGTTCACAATACCCCTATGGGCAGTAGTATATAAAGCACTGTGATGTCGCCCAGTATGGCGCAGCTTGGGCCCCACTCTGTAGCACCATCCTGGAGCCACACCTGGGGTCGTGGGTCAAACATGAGTGTATAGTGGCCAGGCCTTTGACCATGGGGCCCGGCCAGGGACAATGTGGGTCCACCCTCCTGTGGGCTAACCACCAACAGAGGGGTTTTTGGGGTGAGGTGCGAAGAGAATTGGGCAGCAGTTGGGGATGGTGTCTCGACGGCCCAGTCTACAGACATAGCATCTGGCTGTGGCGACGTGAGCTGGTGTGGGCTTACGTAGAGCCGCACAGCTAGTCGCCATGTATTGGAGTTCACTTCAGTGAACGAGAGGGTTACGTGCCTTTGGGTCGGGGGACAGGTCTCTCACTGGTGTGTCGGCCCTTGCCCAAACAGTAGTGCAGATTACCCAGTCTTCTTGGGGAGAGGTACTGGACAGTGCACCGATCGTCTCCGTTGCTCTACTGTGGGAATTCCAATGCCCACATGGGCAACGCCAGTGAGAGGGGTGATTGGGATCCCTGATCTGAACCCGAGTGGTGTCCTGTTACTGGACTTCTGTGCTAATCACAGTTTGTCCATAACAAGCACCATGTTTGAGCACAAAGGTGTCATCAGCACATGTGGCACCAGGACACCCTAGGTTGAAAGTCAATGATCACCTTTGTCGTTATGCCATCTGACCTTCGGCTGCATGTCTGAGACAGTTGGGTAAAGAGAGGCAGAGCTCTCAACCGATCACCACCTGGATGTGAGTTTGGATCCACTGGCAAAGGAGGAAGAAAGTCAGACCTGGCAGACCCAAGCATATCGTGAGGCCATGGTTTTGTACCAGAAAAAGGTGGCTTCCCTCTCCGGGTGGGTGGAGAATCCTTCCCTCAAGTGGAGGAGTTCACATATCACGGGGTCTTATTCACGAGTAAAAGAAGATGAAGCATGAAATTAACAGGCAGATCGGTGCAGCGTCTGCAGTGAAAGGCAAAGCTCGCGGTCAATCTACATTCCTATCCTCACCTATGGTCATGAACTTTGGGCAATGAGCGAAAGGACAAGATTGCAGATACAATTGGTTAAGATTTGTTTCCTCTGCAGGGTGGCTGGGTGCTCCCTTAGAGATAGGGGGAGGAGCTCAGTCACACCGGAGGAGCTCAGAGTAGAGCCACTGCTCCTCCACGCCAAGAGGAACCAGCTGAGATGGCTCCGACATCTGTTCTGGATGCCTCCTGGACGCCTGCGGAGAGGTATTCCGGGCATGTCTGACAGTGAGGAGGCCCCGGGGAAGACCCAGGACATGCTGGAGGAACTATGTCTCTCATCTGGCCTGGGAACGCTGTGCTATATAAATAAATTTGAATTAAAATGAATATTGTTGATGGCTTGTTTTTATTGACCTGCATTTCTTACACAGACCCTAACGTGTTTTTATATATATATGATTTTAATAAGGCAGTGTTATTAATTGTAATTAAATGCTTTTTGTTTTTTTTTTTTTTTTTTATTATGATGATTAATAGAAATTAAATCAATTACTATATAAATAAGTTGAACAGGTCCCCCCGTATGACCCTGAGCGTGCTTCTTGTGCACGCCCCTGGATGCTGTGAACTTCAGGAAATGACTTGGACAAAAGCAGAAGATCGAGAAGGCTCAGAAGGGTTGCATCATTTAGTTGTTTATTCAGGCATCATTGAAGTCAAAGACACTGTCTCCAGTGACTGTCGACTAGTTTTACATTGTGACTGTGACTCTTAAATACTTGTGCTTGGTTAGTGATTAGCTCGACATGTACACCTTACCACACCTTATCTGTGTTTAGCAGAGCCAAATGTATGGAAAACAGGTACAAAGGTCACTTGCATCAACTTGAAACATATAGACTATTGCAGAATATAAACTGAGTTAGCTGGAAAATGTGCAGCAGTACAACATGTTAACTGCGACAAACAGGTATTTATCTGATCCTAAGTTCAGAGTACACATGCCACGTAGAACACACACAGACAAACATATGTTCAGGTTATGATCTGATCATGTTATATGAAATAATCATTCCCCACAATGCCCAGAGCTTAGAGCCACAGTCTGAGTCTGAGTCTGAAATGGCCCTACATCCAGGCTTTACACACTTGTGTCAGGACATCTGAACTCATGTTTTATTTCACTTTTAAAGATAATAGCTTTTGTTCCAGAAATTATGTAAGAAATATGTCCGCGGTACACACTTTGATTGCAGCACATGAAAATAAATGTCTTTTTTTTATTAGCTAAACATAAACAGAACAACATGAATAGTATGTGGTTTATAGATAAAAAATAAAAACTGATGTGAGAATTAAAAAGCATACAATGTCTTTATGGGCTTGGAAACATTCCTAGTGTTCACAAAATGCCTTAATTTCAGTGTGATTTCAATGAACAGGCTCACTACCAGCAGTAGCTCTGCCACTTGGAACAGAGACTGGTCCTCCCGCATTAGCCTCATCCGACTTTGGGCCCATCTGGGGGATAAAGGACTAGGCCAGGGCCACATCTGCGTGGAGCTACATGTGCGTGAGGCTGCAGCAACCTCATGGTAGAGTGTATACAACCAGGGAAAGCTGAATAAGAGCAGGCCACTTTACAGCAGGACTGTGCATGGTGCTGTGCACAGGTTTGACAGGAAAACTCCCAGTGCTCCTGTCCAACCCTGGATTTGTGTTGGCTGTTGGTGGAGCATTTCCTCTGGGTAAGCCACCTATAATAAGAATCTGCTCCGGAATTAGGGGTTTTGCTGGAAGGTCAGACAGCTGTAAGAAAGTCCATTGGTTGTTGGAACTGCCCTGTGTGTAGTGGGTTAATTGCAAGGTAGGAAAAAGGCTCTTTACAAATGGTAAAAAGAGTTAATCTAAATGTCATATTTCCATTAGTGGTTCTGTTCTGTGCTGCTGTTGGTCTGTGAGAGTCAAACCCTGGGTTGATCTGCTACACATGTAGGCACAGGTCAAAATTACAACAAAATATTTTAGCAAATTGTAAAATAAATTAAATTTCTTTAAACAAGGCTGATTGTTTAGTTCCTGGTTGTCATTAAAGGGTGGTAAGTTTGGTTGCCCTAAAAATGTAACAATAAAGGGGAGCCTTTTTTAATACACTGATTCTGTTCTTGCACACTAAACCTGCTGCTGCCCGAGGTTGTTTGGCTGTTTAGTTTAGCTGTGTTTTGAGTTTTTGGTTTATTTTTGGAATATTATTTTGTATTTGCTTTACCGTTTGTTTTGTTTTTGCCTTACTGTTTTGCGTTACTTTAATACTTGGTTTGACTTACTGATTATTTACATCTTTTTATTTTCTGTAGATTTTGTTTTGTATAAATGAACACGTTATTTTGCTAATTACGTTTTTGGTTTTGGGTAATTTGTAATTTTCTTTTTCATTTTATGTAAACCAGAAATAATGTAATTTGTAAGCAGGTTTAACCAACTGGTTGTGGAATTAACCTTGTTGTCCTTTTATTTCAGCAGGTGTCTCCTGGTGCCCGGTCTAGGCATGTTGCTGAGGTTCCCCCACCTTTGCATGTGATTGCACTGGGATCACAAGTTTGGTTTTTGCACTTTTCATTTGTTGTGCCGTCTGCTGTGTCCACTGAGGTGAGTTTGTGGTGGCACCCCTGGGCACATTGTCGACAGTCTGCTCACCACAGGTGGCCCCCAGCTAGCTGTATTTGTTTTGATTTTTCGGTAATTTCAAATTTTGCTACTTCATTTAATCCTTAGGCTTATTTTAGATAGTAATTCAACTTTTAGCTTTTGTAATAAAATTCAAGTTTTCTTCAAGTTTTCTTACTTTTACTTACATTTTGTTATATACTTTTCTAAATTAAGTTGTCTTGTCTAACTTAATTTTATTTCAGCCACATCCAAGGATCTTCATTTTGACTTAAAAAAACCCCCAAACATTTATAAAATAATAATAATTTTCACATCTGTCATCTTTTTAAATTCAGAACCTTACCTGTGTGTCTTTACTTTGTAAATTTAATTGTGACCCCTGGGTTTTAAAAACCCTCAAAATTACCCCCCCAAAATACCACAAGTGCAAAAGGAGATTTATTCCTGACAGATAAGCTTAAATAAACAAATTCACAAGTACATATTTTGTATTAAAATACATTTGTTTTTCCCTGAATGGTTTCTGCAATTAACGTTGCCTGAAGGTTAAATTGTGGATAAAATAAATCTGAATGCAATGCTGCGTGCTAACCTATGAGCACTGAGCAGTAACAGAGGCCGTGTCCCAATTCGCCAAAGTGCCCTTAAATGCGGCGTTCGAACAGTGCATTTAAGGGCACTTGCGTAACTTCCAAAGTGACAAGTGCTGTCCCGTTTCACACACCTGATGAATGTGGCTGAAAATGTGCCTGTGTTTCCATGTTTCCATGGAGATCAATTGTAGCCACAGCGCGCATCCGAGCACATTTTGCGCACTGCTATATCACATCGTGCACCACGCCTACGCAAAAAAAAAGACGAAAATGAAGTACGCTACGCAATACACGTTCAAATGTAAGTACTGGTTTACGTCACCTACAACAGTGCTACATGAAACTGTTAAAATTTGAGTAAATATTTGTATGAGGCAACTCAACCTTAGCTTCTATCTCAAACCAATAACATGTTGACTAATTCTAATCAGAATCACTCTTCAGATTAACTGAACGAGACCCACTGCCAGCCACAAATTTATCCTCCGATGGATCACCCAGGATTGCAGGAGAAAAAAAAACATAAGAACTTAAAAAGCCCTTCAAAGGTTGATCTGGATGTTGCTCATGGAAGGTCATAATAAGAAATTGGTTCAAGATATATAGTTGGCAGGCACCCACAAATGCTCTTCTGGAGCATAGCCTTTCCAACCAACCAGGTATTAGATGCCCCGACCACGACATCTGGAACGCAGGAGGCGTCAAACAGTAGATGCAAGCTCCTCACCATCAGGTGTGTTGGCAGTGGTGGAGGCAAAACAGGAGCAAGAGGGCTTTCAAAGATGGGCTTGAATTTACAGACATGGGATGTTGGATTGATATAACCAATGACCACCGCTTGATGAAGGCCTGAACAGAAGGACATGATGTTTCCTTCTGTGACTGAAACAGGCAGCTGGTACCCATAAACACACTAAAATGGAGGAAAATCTATGGCAGAACTTTTCAGAGTGTTGTGAGTACTCAATCCACAGTAGCTGCTGGGACCAGTAGGAAGGGCTCCTCGCTCCTATACAATGCAATATTGTCTCCATCTGCGGATTGATTCTCTCGGTTTGGCCAAGGGTGATAGCCAGATGACTGGGCTATCACCCTTGGACCCTAGAAGATAACATAACTCCTGCCAGAAGAAGGAGGTGAACTGCGGGCCCTGATCAGACACGATGTTAGTGACGAGTCAATGCAGTCAAAAAACATGCTGCAACAGGAGCTCAGATATCTCTTTGACAGATGGAAGCTTGGCCAGCATAATGAAATCGGCCATCTTCACCACTCTTCTAAAGCTAACTTCACAGCCAGTAACTCTCTGTTACCGATGTCATAGTTGCTTTCTGCAGGTGCTAGACATCAAAAGAAGAAGGCACAGGGATATAGCTTGAGGTCATCGGGTGCTTTCTGTTACAACACAGCACCCACACCCGAGGTGTCAACTTCAACCACAAACTGCCCTTCTGGATCTGGAACACGAAGGATGGGAGCTGTGGTGAAGAAGGTCATCAGAGTCTTGAAGGTCACATCTGCCTCTGCTGACCACTTGTAGGGTACTTTGTAGGAGGTGAGAATTGTAAGGAGAGCAGCAACAGAACTATAGCCACGGCCAAACCATTGGTAGAAGTTCACAAACTCCAGTAAGTGCTGCAGCATCTTGTGGGACTCAGTAACAGGCCGAGAGGTGACAGCTTCTACTTTAAGGGGATCTATGATACTGACCAATGATATATCCCAGAAAGTCAACTGATGAGGAATGAAACTCACACTTCTTGGCCTTGACAAAGAGTGAGCTGACAGGCAAGCATTGTGGTACGGTCTGTACATGATGAATATGGTCTCCCTTAGACCTAAAGAAGCTCAAAATGTCATCAAGGTAAACAAAAACATACTTGTTCAGCATGTCATGAAGGACATCATTCACCAGAGCTTGGAACACAGCTGGGGTGTTGGTGAGACCGAAAGGTATAACTTTGTACTCATAGTGTCCTGTGGGTGTGTTAAAGGCAGTCTTCCACTCGTCTCCTTCATGGATCCGGATGAGATGCTAAGTGTTGTGTAGGTTTAGTTTAGTAAAAACAAAAGCATCCTGCAGGAGTTCAAAAGCTGACTGGTAGAGGGTACCGGTTCTTGACTGTAATATTGTTTAGCCCCATGTAATCTCTGCAAGGCCTAAGGGTCTTATCTTTCTCCTTCCTTCTTCTGAAGGAAATGGCTGTTCCTGGTGAATGGTAAGCGGGGCCTGGGTCGTTTAGGCTACACAGACCCTCTCCCTCTTTCCCTGCTGACTTTTAGCCTCTGGGCATCAACAGAGAGTGTCCACACCCCTAACAGATGGGTGGGGGTGCTGGGGCATGTTGTTCATTGGCACTCCGGGGTCCCATAGACAGTCATTATGGTGTGTCTCGGCTTCTCCACCAATGCAGGTTGAAGCTGTGACACCTCCTTACTAGCCGGAGCAGCCACCACAGGTGCAGGCTCAGTGTGACAGGATGGGCAAGATGTACATTCAGGTACAGTTCAACTGGGGTCACAAATGAGCTCACTCTGCATTACACTTGGCAAATGTGTGGGGAAGAGGGCAAGTTTCATTATTTATCTTACTCCGATGCTTGCTTGCTTGCTTGCTTGTTGTGTGTGGTGAGGCTGAACACAGACACGAGCCAAACTAGGCTATATGTCATGATCTCTGCCTGCTCCTGCCTCCTGTGTCTCCTCTCCCCCTCACCTACCTGACTCCAGAGCTGGGTGGAGCCCTGGCTCCTCCCACACACACCTGCAGCCCATCAGGGCAATTAACACAGCTGCAGGAGGTTAAAAGGAGCCAGGACCCAGCTCTCTCTGCCAGGTCGTCTGATCGTCACCCTGCTGAATTTCACCGTGTGTCTGTGTGCTGCTCACATCTCTATCCTCGTGTCTCTGCTGTGCTTCCTGTTCGTGTCCTGCCTGGTGTCTGCCCCGTGTCCTGCCTGTGTTCTCCGACCCTGTCTCCTGGTACCAGCTCTTGTCTCGTCGTTCCCTGCACCTCTGGACCCTGACCGGCACCCCTGCGCCCAGCTCCTCGTATGTCCTCCCGTCACCTGTTGTGTCTTGTTCTGTCAATAAACACCCTTAAACTTGCCCCGAGTCCCGCATCTTTGGTCCGCCTCACACCCACTTCACGACACTATATTTGTTGTGTATTTTTATGTAGGTAGAAAAGGCCGAAAGGCTATTCAATAAGTAGGCTATTAACGCATGAAAAATTGCCATTCCTTGAAAAATCTCGCTACAGCTCATTGGTCACCTATCATTTACAAGCTTTGCTCATTGATTCTGCAAAAGACTGTGATGTTTTTCAGTCCCTTGTGATTCTTTCCCTTTCTTTTTTGTGATAAGCTGCCATATTTGTTTTGATATAAACAGACCATTTGTCCCTAATTGGCTAATCTACCCATCAATCATGGAGGTTCAGCAGTGAGCAGACTCACATCTTTGGAAAGTATTGGTAAGAAGTGTATATTCTGGATCCCAGGAAAAAGGAACAGGACTTGAATTAAGGTTAGGAAAGAAGTCATGGTCAATGTTCCCTCTAATTTTTCATGTATCTGAGCAAACACACAAACTCCCTGAGCGCTCTCTTGACCACCGTGAGCACCATCAGACGTGCACACTGTGAACACATGAGCATTACATCCAAACAACTTACAAGATCTATTGAAAGAATCAAATTACAACAGTGATTTCTGTCAAATTACTTTTAATAAGGGATTTTGTATAATTACAATGAAATAGACAACGGTCTTGTCCATAAATAGCATTACTACTAGTACTAGTACACTATTAGAAGGATATTTAGTTTAACTGTGACAAAATATGAACTGCCAACCGAACCAAGCCAACAATAAATTCAATTGAAATTATTTTGAAAACATACTTAGATTTTTTTTATATGAAGATCCTGCTATGCACTAGGTAAGAGAGTCCGAGAGGCCAACTGTGGTCTGGGAGAATCCTACTGTTCTTCTGGGCGAATCCTACTGTTCTTCTGGGAGAATCCTACTGTTCTTCTGAGAGAATCCTCCTGTTCTTCTGGGAGAATCCTACTGTTCTTCTGGGAGAATCCTCCTGTTCTTCTGGGAGAATCCTCCTGTTCTTCTGGGAGAATCCTCCTGTTCTTCTGAGAGAATCCTCCTGTTCTTCTGGGAGAATCCTACTGTTCTTCTGGGAGAATCCTACTGTTCTTCTGGAGAATCCTACTGTTCTTCTGGGAGAATCCTCCTGTTCTTCTGTAAGAATCCTACTGTTCTTCTGGGAGAATCCTCCTGTTCTTCTGAGAGAATCCTCCTGTTCTTCTGGGAGAATCCTACTGTTCTTCTGGGAGAATCCTACTGTGGTCTAAATGAGAGAAATCCTGCTGCTGTGGTCTGAAAGAGTCCTGCTCCTGTAACTCTGTCTGTAAAACATACAATTGACAGTTTTTATTAGCATTTGTACTGCTCAAACAAGAAACAATATTTAATTGCTCTGGAGGAATTGAGACATGCACATCTTTAAAAGAGACAGTTTTGTTCACATTATATAATCTTCACATTCTGCACACAATGGCATGTGCTGTAGCACATATGATACAATGAAAATTACATCAATTTTGTCTGTAAAATATATGATTATAGTTTGAATTAGCATTTCCACTACTCAAAGTAAAAGCATTTAATGGTTATTATCCTTAATGAATTAAAATAATAATAGATCAACACTAGAATCATCAAAAACTGAGAATTTAAAAATATCACCTTATTTTTCCCTTCTGTCCTTCTCACTTCTGCAGTAGTTGTTCACCTTATCCAAGTTGATGAACTGCATTTCTTTTTTATTTTGGCTTGGTCAGTGCCACTGCCCGTTCACTTTTGCATTATTCTGAAGGGTCAGCGAGCAGCGCCTTGCCTCATTTATGCTGTGTAGCCCTTTAGTATCAGGTCTTATCTTCGCTGATAGACTCGCGGTTGTGGACTTTCCATTATTGTAACTCCGTGTAAATTCAAACGGCGTCTCAAAGCAGAGGCATGGGGTCTTTAGATATTTTACTGTCATAACAATAATCTGCCTCTGTCCCTCAAAGACGACGAATGAGAGCGAAGGAGCCGCAGGGATTTTCCCAGTCACTTATTCAATGTGTCAAAGAAAAAATACGGATGGATTTGTAAAATAGAGGTGTGAAAAAATGCAGCATATTCTGATACTTTAACATGATTTTTATGGATACAAAATAATAAAAGTCTAGGTGAGTTGTACTGGTCTGTAGTGAGCTCAGACCTTCACCTTAGTCGTTTTGCAACATAAACACAGGTGGCCAACAGTAACAATGACGTTAGTGAGCTACGTGAACACGTGAATACGTATGTGAATCATATCATTGTCTGACCACCAGTAACACGTCACTCTCTGTCAATGTGGAAAATGGTACAAAATAAATGATGTGTTTATTTTATTAAGGATTAATTTGATTTTTTGTGTGCAACTCAGATTTTCTGTGCGCGAAGACAGTGGAAGCAGTGCGCAATTGTGCACACGCGCAGCTTAGAGGGAACAGTGGTCATGGTTAAGGTTGGATTGGTTCAAAGACATCACCTCTGCCCCTCTCTAGCCACTAACCAGGGGTATCCCTTCAGAGTACATTTTGCTGGGGCTTAATTTGGGAGAAATGTATTGTGCAAAGCTCAATAATAATAGCAAAGATAGGGCCAATGGAAGGGATACTGTAGGTTATTAGTGATGGAAGCAATGTCTGGGTCATTTTTTGGCTTTGCGTCTCTTTCAATGATCCCATTTAAAACCATTTTCTTACCTGAAGGTTCTTTCAGTTAAACATTGTCCTTAAAGGCAAGCCATTCAAGGACACAACTCATTGTTTTCCTAATGCATGACTGCCAACTATGTATTTAGTCATGTCATTTAGTGCACACTGAGTCGCAGAAATGTAGAGTTGTTTTACAGGTTAAGGATTGGTGAATCCTTAACCTGAAAATGCACCGTGGTGTATTGTGTAAGGTAAGGTATACTTAATTGATCTCTCATGAGGAGAGTTCATAAGCCGTGTCCCAATTCAACAGCTGCACACTTCGTTGGTTGCATTTGAACGGCACTTACATCACTTCCGACGCGACAAGGCCTGTCCCGTTTCATGCACCCTACAAATACGGCAGACAAATGTGCTCCGTGTCTCCATGCAGATTGACTGTGAATGAAGGGGACATCTGAGCAGACTTTGCGTCCTTCTATATCCCATCATGCACCGCGCGTCACTTCTTCTACGATAGAAAAAGAAGTCAGCAGCCATCACAGTTGCTAGGCGACGTAACGTAAGCAATGTAACGTAAATGCACAGACAGCAGTTGACATACTCTCTGTGGCCTGTCCCATTTTGGCATGGTCTTTGCAGTCCATGTAGGCTACCTAGAGGAACACCTTTCGTCAGCTGGGCCCTTCAAAGGGCCCATGTGTAGCCGTTGAATTGGGACACAGCTGTAGTTTGCATTTGACCTATCCTTCAAACAGTGCCTCTGAGGCAGCCTGTCAGTGAACTATTGCTGTACAGTGCATGGGGACACATTTCCAGATCTTGACCCAAGCTCTTGAACCAAGACTTGAGCCAAGCTCAGGATCAGGAGATGGATGATTTATATGGTTCATGTTTTGAGTTGATGGGGGAAACTGGAGTGCCCAAAGGAAACCCACCCAGACAAGGGGAGAAACATACACTACAAACTCCACACAGGAAGGTCGAGGAATCAAACCTGGAATCTTCTTGCTGTGCAGTGCTAGCCACAAGAAACAGCAGGCTGTTCTCAAAATGGACAGCTACTACACCAACCAGGTTTGTTTCTAACCTGATTTTGGTGCTCCACCTGAGGCAAAGTTTGACACCATTCACAAGGAGTTAAAAATAATATTTTATGTAGCATTTTTACTGTACTCATTTTGTCTATGTTATGAAATTAAAGGTGGAAAACATAGGCTTTTTGCTTTATACATTTGTTTTGGTTTTACTTCAATACATTAGTTAAATGTTTTGTGTTGGTAATGGAGTGGGCAGAATTTGAAACAGTGTTGCAGCAGCAGCAGGAAGTGAATTTATCTTGATTTTGTATATAATTTCATTTGTGATAATATTGATGATGTGTGTTTTGCCTGTTGGATGTGTGATTTGTCAGTTTAATAGTTTCATGTGGCAAAGCAACCTTTTAGATAAGTCACTACAGTACTCAAGTTTAATTTTTAAATTGCAACAAAACTCAGAAAGTTTGCTATTCATTTAAAGTTTTTTTTTTCTTCCAATTGAAAATGCAAATAGTTATATTTAGCTATAGAAAAGTGCAATGATATATGTGTATATCCAGTCTATGGCCCTGTGTCACCCTTTCTGGTGACACAGGGCCATAGACTGGATATACACAGCTCTCCTGCTTTAACATAGTGGTGACATTTCTTGAGCCTGTGCCAAAATGTATTCATCATTCAACAGTCTCATGACAACTGATAAGAAGGTTTAGACAGAAGAAAGTTTTTAAATGTGCTCTGCGGATGTGATGTGTCAGAAATAAAATCCAATCCAATCCAATCCAACTTTATTTCTATTGCACTTTAAAAACAACAATGTTGACCAGAGTGCAGTACACAACAGACATTTTAAAAACACAGATATAAAACAGATAAATACGAATAAATAACTACATAATGTACACTTTAAAACAACATATCAGTAAAATGCAACAGGACTTCTTACGAACCTTGTTATTCTTCCGGATACAGCAAAACTTGCCTTTTCTAACTGATCCAACTGTTTGAAGTTTCCTTGACAAACTGAACTCCATGACTAAAATAAATTAAAAAAAAATAATAAAATAAAGAAAGCACATACTGTGCAGAAGAAAGTAGCCTAACATATGTGATTGTAATGTTCTATGTTGAATGTGGACATTTGTATGGACATGCAACGCTCAATTTCATGTAGGCGCTGCAGATAGCAATAATAAACAAATGGTCAGACTGTGTTAAAACCAAGCTCAGATAAAAATAAAAAAAATATAAAAAAAATATAATCCAACTTGAACAGAGCCCCAGAGCAATAGCCTACCGCCATTTAGCATTTTCTCCAAACCCTAAACTGAACTCAATAGCTAAGGCCAAATAACATGAGTCTAATGTACTCACTGATGTTGGCCTATTTAAGACAAGACAAATAGCCTACTTACACACTGTGCAGGGTTGTTGGGTAAGACAGGCTTTAAAACATGCACAGATACAATCATTGGAATTCATTTGAATTAAAAGCTATAGACAGAGACGGTGCAGGGTGTCCAGTCCGAGGGCTGCCCTGCCAACTCCATTCACGGTGTCTGTGTGTTTGAGGCAGCCGCTCATCTTGGAACAGAAGGAGCTGAATTTGGGACTGAATTTTGAAGGCGCCTGGGCAAGAAAAATCTTGTGCGCGGGCACGGAAGTGAGTCTTGAAGGACAAGGTGGAAATCAACTATATGTGGGACAGCACCTCTGTTTATGTGGGACAAACCCACGAGGGGCATCTTGTTGGATAAACATGTTTATATAGGGCTCATGTTTTTAGGTTTTTTTTCATTGTTTGACTACATTTTGGCCAGTATTCAGGAACCAAAGCAACACAGATTATTCTTAAATATAACAGTGGACAGGACAGCGGCCGTTTGCGCAGTTTGAGTCTGTGTATTGTCAGTGTTTTCACACTAAGCTCATTCTGCCGTTGGTAAATGCAGAGTTTATTTTGACAGCTTACATGACAACATCTCCAGTCTTATGTTGTCATGTCAGCAGCGCTTTTGAATAACAAAGAAGCTAGTAGCACTACGTGGCCCAGAAACAAAGCGACGGCACGAGTTGGCCGCAGACAGCAGCAGAGAGCCGCAGAGAGCCGCAGAGAGCCGCTCTTCAGTCAGAGCGGAGGTGAGCGCCCGGGGCCGTGCGCTCTCTCCGCGGCGCGCCCCCGCGCCCTCTCTCGTACCTCCCGTTTCACGCAGCCTCTAACACATGCCCCGACACCGCGGTGGGCACAGAATCAGTGGAAGAGGAGAGAGATTCTGCTGCTGAGCGCGCCTCGCGTCTAATGATGACAATGAAAATTTGCTGCTCATAGTGAAATGCGGGACACAGCCCCAATCTGCGTGATGTGGATTTTGACTTAAAAATCCTGTGCAGTCCCACACAAAGCGGGACATCTGGTCACTTGGACTTGCGGTTCATCGTGGTAACGTCGTTCTTTATGGACATAGAAAACAAAAAAACAGCGCTTTGTCCGCTAAAACCTGCGGAAAACCGTTTAAACCCTGACATTCCTTTAGAGTTGTTATTTCTCTAAACGTGAGACTGCGTAGATATTTTTTATTTTTGCACACTTCTCTTTTAATATTAATTTATGATGATCATTTATGTTTAGTGTATTGCTAGTTTTCATGTCTTTCTTATTCTGTAAATGACTTTGAATTACCCTGTGTCAGGACTGTGCTATACAAATAAACTTGCTGTGACTAATTGCCTTACCTGACGTGCATTCAACTGCTTAGTATCCTGACTTTCATTGTAAAGAGGGAGGTGACAGGTGCGTTTCTTCCTCCCTGCTGATGTCTCCACGTCTCCATGATGGACTCTCAGTCAAACGGAACGTACTTGGTAAAAGAACTTTTCACAAAGCTCTTCTCGTGGCAGACGCACCACTCTGTACAGCGGCGTCTCTTCAGGAATTAACTCTTTCAGGTAAAAAGAAATAAAAATGATTTCTTTAGTAGGCTATTTTAAAACAATATTAGTTAGACTGCAAATGAAGGCACATCTCCAGTGTGGACAGGTCTGTAGTGTAAAAGTCATTAGCCTTGTACCAACCTTATGATTAGCTGATAATAGAGCAGTTAGCTACAGTTAGCCTAGAATGAAAATTAGCTCTATAAACGGACTAAAGCTTACACAAAAGACAATACACAATTTTAATATGGTCAGCACATGAGCAAGATTAAATTAAGACACAATTTCATTTTCAGTGTTTTCTTTTTTATCGCCTGTGTTCCAGGTCGCGATGTATATCAGATCTAAGCTGGTGGTTGTCATGGTTTGCACCGTGTGCTTCGGCACTGTCTGGATAATCTCTTCCTCTCGTCTTACCTTTGAGACATGGGGAGAAGATGAAGGAGGCACTGGAAACACGGATGTCAAAGTTGGGATGTTGACAACTAATGCTAAAAAACCTTGCAGCTGTGATCGATGTATGACAGAAAACAATACTTTTTTTAGGCAACGATATAAAAAATCAGTGAATCCCTTTTTAACGCCAGATGGAAACCTCACACTAACAGACTTCATCTGGTGGATGGTAAGTCTTGCCTCTGTCACCAAACCAATGTCCATGAAAACATATTCTTGCCAAGTCCATTTTGGCCATTTTTTCTCTCCCAGGTTGGGTTCATGTGAGATCACAACATTTAGAACAAACTACATTAGAATAGTTTCAGTGTGTGCTGGATGCAGGTCAGATTTCTATGGTAGAATTTGTTGTTTATTTGTCAAATTGCAGATTTGTTCACCTGTTTTATGGTTGATATCTATGTCATTACTAAAACTCATGAAACAAAAACTGGCACATAGTTCAACATGTTTTCTGTCAGTATAATATTTACATTTTAGTTTTTTCACAATATTTTCTTCAGAAAGTGGTGCAATTATTCAACACCAAAGCCGTAATTGTGGTCAGATTAAAGGTACCATGCTTTTTTCTCACATAACTTCAGTAGATATTATCTACATTACTTCTGTCTGTGTGCCAGCTTTAGCCTGACAGAAGAACACCAGAGAGCACAGGTGAGGCTGAACAAAGGCCAGGTGAGGGGAGGGGGATCAGGTTTCACATCTGCCATCTACAAACTACATTAGAATAGTAAGAAAATAGTAAGAAAATAAAATTGCAGATGGTAGCGTTAAACCAACCAGATGTGCAAGTTTGTTAATGTTTATGGATTTTTATTTCTTTAAAAAAATTCTCATAGAGTTATATAGGATCATCATTTGAGATTATGGCATCATCGAATTCTACAATGTGAACGCAGCCTATTGGTGGTTTTCAGATTTTAAAATGTGAAGGTGTCATACTCCCAGATGGGGGCAAGATGTTATTATTGAATACATTGTACTTGTACTGTAATTGTTCTATTATGTTCTGTTGTTGTAATGTTCTAAATGTGACTAGATCCATGAACTTCTTGTATTATGACGCAAGACTACAATCATTCAACATTCATTTTAGCTGTATTAAATATTATGAATGTAGTGATGTCATCTGAAACCAGCTCCTCTCCAGACCCTTCTGCATCTGTATCCACATCGATTATGTTTTCAGAATGTCTAAATTTGATCCCTCTATCCCCAGTCATTGCAGCATGATGGAGGCGACTTTAAGAAATTCAAGGAAGCAAAGGATCGTCTGTTCACGGTGTTCCCATCCAGGCCAGATGTAAACCGAACCCCACCCGGACCGCTGTCGGATGTGCGCCGTCGTTGGCAACTCCGGAAATATGAAGGGATCCAACTTTGGACGTCAAAATCGATGCTCACAATATTGTAATAAGGTAAACGTTATACTAAATAGTGTTGTCGTGATATTGAATTCAGCTCATTTCAAACTCAATTTTGATACTAAGGAATAGACCACAATTATATTTTTAAAAAAATGCTATATGTTATGATGTGCCTCTTGTAATAGATCATTTTAAATTAAGATAATTTTAAAACTGTTCAGGTAAGCTCAAATTTTGCCCTGTTTATGTGATTTTTTTCAAATCAGTATCCAGTCGATATTAGCTGTAGGATATATTAGTATTTGCTTTTGGACACTTTTGACACCTCTAATGCCTAATCCAATCTTAATCTAATGTGTTCCAATTATTACCATATAGACATTTAAATAGATTATAAATTATATAGATATTGTTGGGTTTCCGATGACATCACAACATTCTATCGGCCAATATATATATATATATATATATATATATATATTATATATATATATATATATATATATATATATATATATATATATATATATATATATAAAAAATGAATATTGTTAAAATGCAGATTTTTGCTATAATATGGCAGGTTAATGTGGAGCCTGATAAAAAATGATCAGGCTCAAAATGTGTGAATTTGCCTTTCAGATATTGCATAGCAAAGTACAATATTATCATTATCATTATCTGAGAGTATGACATCACATCTAGAGTCTGAAAATCACCAATAGAACTAATCTTTGTTTTCATATGGTTTGCTACAGAATGAACTTCGCTAAAACTGCAGGCTTCGAGGTGGACGTGGGGAACAAGACGACTCATCGGGTCATGTATCCGGAGAGCGGGACGGACCTGGATGATGACACTCACCTGGTTCTGTTTCCTTTCAAAATCAAGGACCTGCGGTGGATTACTGAGGCAGTCACAACTGGCTTTCATGGAACGTAAGCCACACAAAAAAATATGACATATAAAACTGTAGAATCAAATTGTATGATGTTGAGGGAGTTGATAAATTATACCATAATGCTTTCTAATGCAAAAAACTCATAGACATTCCATTACAGCAGAAATGACCCACTGAGCTGTGCACAGTGAGACAATTATATAGGTTGCATTCAGGCGAAATCATAATATTCTAAAAAATTTCTATAGTTAAAACTGAGCTGGAGACAGGTTAGAATTCTGTGGTGGAATTTGATATTAATTAACAGACTGCAGATTTGTGACCTGCATGATAAATGTTTCTAATCACTGGGCCTAGGCACATGAAATAAAAACTGTGACAAAGTTCAACATCTTCTTAATTAGTAGTGTGAAAAAATAATAAAAGGAAGCTTCAGAAATAAAAAGCTACAAACCATAAGATCAGGAGCGTTGCTAAATATTACTAATTGTAGGAGCTGGTGGTGGGTGTGTCCCAAATTTCATTCCATAGAGTCTAGTATTTCACATCAACAACACACCAATGACATACTGTAAAATACAAATGATACAATTATTTTGATATTTTTTATTTCACATTCTCAGATCATATGCACCAGTTCAAGAAAGAATCAACGCTAACAAGAAACTGGGTAAGGAAGATTTTAGTTGTTAAAGGCCCTTTTTCCACATATTTGAGCAAAAAATTTGTCTCGATGTGAAAATTGCTTATAAACTCATAGCAGTGAATAATAATAATAAAATGAACTAGTTCTGTTTTACACATTTTTAAGACATTAAAAATCAGGTACAGCGCGCCTTTAAGCATTTATGACCTCATGTTCAAACAGTAACTGCGACTTTGGTAACAGGTGATGGTGGTCAGTCCAAGATTCATGAGGTACGTCCACGCGTGCTGGCTTTCTTCAAAAGGAGCGTACCCTTCTACTGGCTTCATGACCCTGGTTCTTGCCATGCACATTTGTGACCAGGTAAGTGGTCACAAGGGTTAAAGGGTTAAAGTGCATATGACTGGTTTTCATGTTTGTCTCATTGTTACTTGGTTTGGCAGGATAGTAGTTGTGGGGGATATTTATCATTTTACATCATCACGTTTGTAGAAGAAGGACCCAAAAACAGGATGCAGCGATGGGTTTTAAAATGGAATGCCTCTATCTATGTCAACCACATCGAAAATTCCATCCAAAATGAACAATTTCCGAGCATGGAAGATTAGTCCCTTGTTAAGATTATGGTTGCTAGGTAATTATACTACTTTAAAAAGAAAATAATTAGTTGTCCAACCAGTCATTCTCTTAAAGTGAGTGTCATCTAATTATAATAATGACTTATAACAATAATAATAATAAGACTTCCCCATATTACCCAACAGCACTGTCAATAGACTCTTCTGTGTCACCACAAGGCGAGGCAAGTTTATTTGTATAGCACAATTCGTACACAAGGTAATTCAAAGTGCTTTACAGAATAAGAAATACATTAAAATCACACAAATCAAACATGAATAATCACAAATAATCATCATAAAATTGACATTAAAACATTAAAACAAAAGAGTGCAGAATAATAAAAAAACTTTTCAGTCATATGTACAGATAAACAGAAGTGTTTTGAGCCTGGATTTAAACACTGTCAAAGTAGAGGCCTGTCTCACATCTTCAGGAAGAATGTTCCAGGTTTTAGCTGCATAAAACTGAAACGCTGATTCTCCATGTTTAGTCCTGACTCTGGGCACCAGCAGGAGGCTGGTCCCTGAAGTCCTCAGAGTGTGAGATGGTTCATATGGCACTAACATGGAGATGTACTTTGGACCCTAAGCCATGAATAGACTGGTTCACAAGCAGAGCTGCTTTAAAGTCTATTCTTTGAGCTACAGGAGCCAGTGCAGAGACCTGAACACAGGACTTATGTGCTCGTACTTCCTGGTTCTGGTCAGGACCCGAGCAGCAGTGTTCTGGATGTACTGCAGCTGTCTTAAGGCCCGTTTGGAGAGGCCAGTGGGCAGGCCGTTACAGTAGTCTAACCTACTGGAGACAAATGCAGGATAAGTCTCTCCCACCATAACCCAAAATTAATTAGAATGATGATGATGATAAGATGAAACATTGTGCATTGTGATATAGGCAGCAGAGGTGGGTAGTACTGTTACATTTACTTAGGCACATTCACTCAGTATTTTTGACACCATACTTTCTCTCCAACTTCATAATTTTAGTAACTTTTGAACAACTCTTACTTCGGTAAAAGTTTGGGTTACTTTTTCCACTGCAAAAAGTTAATCTAGAAGTGACAAAAGCTTTAACTGAATTTAAAATGTGTGTTTCTTGCACCGCTGCTTCAGATATGCTAGTTTTGTTCTCATTTTTGTCATTTGTTCTTCTTATGTATTGTTTTATCCGCTGTTGTAAAACCTGGATGGGGCTTGTGTTCTCATCAATCAAAGTGCCATTTTTCCACAGTATCTTTCCAAGAACATGTTAAGTTACATTCCTTCAACTACACTGCTGGCATTGTGATTGGCATTGCACCAACTATGAAACCTGCTAGAACACATCATTCTATTAGCCGGTTCGCATCCTTTTCAGTTTAACTCGAGTGTCTAGACAGGGAAGAAAAACTTGTTTTGTGGAAGATATCAACACAAACCATTGCACTCTGTTTACTGACAACATGATGTCCACAGAACTACTGAACAATACTTTTTAACACTGTGGGAAAAATAAGGGTTTTCTAGGCAGCGGCAGGTAGAGCAGCCAACAGTTGTATTCATGTAAAAAGTAAAGTTACTTCAAAATAATATTACTGCAGTACACAGTAGAGGTATTTGAGTATTTGGTGAAACTTATACTCACGTAACATTTGAAGCTGATGGAATTGTGTTAATCATATCTTACCAGTGGAGAAAGAAGTACTGGGTTTTGTTACTTAAGTAAAAGTACAGATACCAGAGCAAAAACATACTCAATACTAATCACATGAACAAATCTACTTAAAAGTATTAAAGTACTCATTTAAAAATGTATCTGAAGTAAAAAGTTTAAGTATTTTATGCAGATTTTGAGATCTAATGAAGCTTCAAATGTGGTGATACAGATTTGTGCTGAAATTTGATCAACAGAAACAAGTGAATTTGTCATTTTTGTCCTAACTGTTTTTACTAGTGTATTTTTGTTTGCTCAGATTAGGAAAGTGATAAACCCTCAGCCTCTTCAGCAGGTCTCAAACAATAATAAAAATACTTTCACTTTTCAGGCCTGTTCTCTCAAATGTAGTACAAATATCCAACTTAAAATTTTCTCAATTGAAGTACAGATACCAATTTTTTTTACTTAAGTACTTTACTTTACTACTTTACTTCTTTTACTTTGTTACAGTAGAGCTTTAGACTTACTCACAGTGGGGAGAGAAACCAAAAACTTATTCAAGTGAGAGAACTGTTAGACTGCTAAATATATGACTCCAGTAAGAACTGAAACTGTACTTCAGTTTCTCTGTAAAAAAACAGAGAAGTACAGTTTTATTAAAAAGTTGCTCAAATAAATTTTATTATTTGTACTTCTGATCTCGAATCAAATAATTGTACATAAATAAACCATTTGTAGCCTATACTGCCATTGTATCCTTGGGACTCTATATTTAACCTTAGTCATTCCTCGCCTCATTTGAATTGCTTCAGTCAGACACACCCTTTTTTGTTTACACAGGTGAACATCTATGGCTTTGGAGCAGACAAAAAACGGAAATTGGAATCACTACTGGGAGGTTCTTCAGGACACAAACTTAAAGACTGGACTTCATCCCGGGATGCATGAATATAACCTCATTCAAGAGCTGGCAAAGCAAAACATAGTGACCTTCAATAGAGGCTGGTGAAAGAGGCAGATGAAGTGAAACAAATGAGCTTATTTTCATTTGTGCACTGTGCCTGAACTTAATATGATGTGTGAAGCTATTGTACTATTCCAGAATACATTTTGGGACTACCCCCTGACAGTTTTTTATGAAGTATTGAATTGAACTTAAATACTTAAATATGTGTTTGATTATATTGTATGTGCTAATGTATTCATATGAAGTTACACCGATGCTGCTCCTTTAAAAAAAAAGACAGGTTTTCATGGTTTTCCAATTATTACTTGTTTGGTGGTATTAGTACCCGTAGTAAATATGTAAGTGGCCGTTTGTCAGAAAAATGAAGTTAAGAAGAAATGTACGAGAACACAAGAAGGAGTGGTGAGTTCTGAAACAGAATACCTCTTATCTATGCTATCAACATAGACAGTATATGTAGGATTTTACATGCATATGTGTATTTGACTGACAAAAACTCTTCAGCTTAAACCAGTAAAAGTCCACCAGCTGAAACTGGATCTTCGATGGACTGTTTTTTTTGTGAGAGGTGCAGGGATGTTTTTTTTTTCAATGAAATTCAGGAATTCAATGAAAGAAAAAGAATGCAAAAATAAATATTTTTTTTCCAGAATAATTTTGAAGTATCATCTTTCCAAACTGAAAGTCATATTTTGAATATTACTGTAGATATATCTTTAAGCACAGGCTGCACTAGCACTGATTTATGATTGTCTGCCGGTGCTGGGGTTTAGGTAGTGGTCTTTCAGATCAGAGAGGGGTGTTTTAGGTTTAAACCAACTGGATTTCAGCACTGAAACTGGCAACCCAAATGAGAAACCTATGAAATGAACTTTACCTTGACACAGATAAAATCATACATGTACTATTCAGTTGAAGTTAAAACACTGGTGGCCTGACTCTACAAAAGCTTTCATGCAAAGTGCTTGCAAAACACTGGGGGAATTGGAAATGTGGATCATGCCATGCAGCAGGTGCACACATGGTAATGCACACCCATTTTTGCCATGTCAGTTACACACCCATTGTTACTTAACATGCTTTGCATGCTTTTATGTCAATGAGGAACATGAGAGGTTTTTTATTTGCTGTCAGTGTTTGCATAGCCCTGTGTTAGCTGATCAATCAAAATATACTCTTTATTTTAATTTAACATTTCTGAGCATGTATCTGTACTTTCTACTCAGCTATATTTTTAACTGGACTAAAAAGAAGAAAAATAAAAAATAAAAATTCTTGAGGACTGCTGTTCTGAGTTCGACAGGGACATTAAAAAAATTGATTAAGTTGCTTCTGATGACAAAAAACATGAACTTTTTTCAGTAAGTTTTCAAAATTTGTATAAAAGTACTTTTATACGAATATATATTTTAATGTGTTTAATTTATTGTATTACATTTCAAGATAAACTTACCTTAGGCAACCATGGTTTTAGGCAGATAAAATAAATGTAAAAAAAATTGATAAGTTAGCCAGATTCCTGAAACAGGATTTACTTTACATTGAGCACTGTGCAGTGGAGCCATTAAACCTCCTTTGATAGTGATATTCAAGCTAGGCCATTATATGCATAATAACTGTGGCCATATAAACTCATCTGATCTCAGAAGCTAAACGGGATTAGGACTGGTTAGTACAGGATGGGAGACTGTTGGGAATACCAAGTACCACAGGAGGCCAGCAGTGCAACCTATAGTTGTGTTCTTGGGCAAGACACTTTGCCTTAGGAGCCCATGTGCACTGGTGTGTGAATGAGAGTGAATTTGTGAGAACGAATAAAGTGAATTAGGTCATAGCTAATGTTTACATTTATCATGTGTGTACTGTCCTAATCACATAACAAATAATAAATAATACTATATGCATTACTTGCAGTGTACCTTCAGATATGATTAACTTGTTTCAATTGTTAAGCTCTAGAGGTCAGAACTTCTTGTGTATTTGATTTTGTTTTGCCATTTTAAACTGGTCACTTCTTTGTTTACACAAGATTTTTTTTTTTTTTTTTTTATTCAACAAACCAATGACTGGTGTTTTAAAGAAACAGAGGAACATATAGAACATAGAGGGTGTGTCCAATGTATGTGCTGTAAACACTGAGGCACAGAAAAGGCTATTTTCTATACAATCAAAAGATTTACCCTACGACGCAAACTTCAGCTTGAATTAAAAAGCAATGCCTCCCTCTAGTGGATCATTGGCGGAATACACGTATAAACGCGTCACCTTAATTTTCAATTACAAATTTGATGGTAATTAGGTAATAAACGCCAGAATTGGTTATACTGTATTAAAAGATAACAATTTTATTTATTGTTTGTGTTAACAGCTGCTGCTGGTACTGGCCACTTAACCTGTTAATCCCACCCAGCCTCTACTGCTGCAGGTACTCTACATTAACCTACCGGATTGGTGAATAATGAACAAGTCATCCAATCGTCCCGTTTAGAGTCCCTATAGGCCCTCTACTTTTAGCTTCCCTGGTTGCAGTGCTCCACAGAAGAAACAGAAAATCTGATAAAAGTGAATGGCAGAGGCACATATCTAAAAGTGCCTGTGCATTCTTGCATACCAGTAATGTTACAGAATGGGCTCAACTTCCACCTCCCCACTGTATACTGCCATTCTAGTTCCTATAAAAAAGGGATAAAAGGATTGTAGTCGTCGGCTGTAACCAACTTTTTATTGCTAGCTGTATTAAGTATTAAGTTAATTAAAATGTATATTGTGTTTATTGTTTCAGTCATACTTAATATTCTGTATTTGATGAACTGATCAAACGCATGTCGATAGCTTAATGACAGAGAATAAAGGTGTTTGTACAACCTGTCATTTAAACACTGTAATCTAATGAAAACATAAAAAAGGTAAATTTTTTATTGAAACATTCACAACAGATTTAACAGCTGCACATACAAAACTCCAACTATTGTTTATTGCTCTTATCTTTGTCATTGACTCTTGGATTAACTTTGACATGCATGATTGCTTTTTCCAGCCAGTTCAAGTAAACAACCTTCTCTCAGCCTCTGCTGCATCTGCTCACAGCTGAGTGTAGGATGTTTACATGGTCTGGGCTTGAACAAAATGCCCTGACGATACAATATAGATACCAAATCTTGCACTTTGTTTTATTTCCCGTGGCTGTGGACACTGGCAGCAGCAAACATCAGACTGAAAGCTCGGTTGACGGACAGCTTCCAGTCGGGGATGTTTACAGCCTCCAAACTGCCCGCTGCTGAAGTGCACTTGCTCAAGTTTACCCAGGTGATGTCAGCATGCAGAGAAGGTCATGAAACGCACCACCAGCCACAGATCTGAGTCAAGGGCTTTTGTCCAGTTTAGTCCTGCGGCAAACCGGCACTCTTACTCTACTTCTGTAAGAGAAAGAAAAAAAAGGAAATTATTAGTAGATAATCATACAACATGACATCTGCATAAACACAAAGGAGCATAGGTTTATTCAAAAATTCCCCTGTATATTACTACATGCAGGTAACACACCTATTGTAGCTTCAAACAGTCGAGTTATGCGGGCTGTTGTTATTAAAATAAATAAAACCGTACAAAAGTTGGTGTGATCTCATTTCTACTGCACAAGCCCAGCTCTGTGTTAAATGGCTGCTCATGAGGTCGACTTTCAATGACAAAAAGAACATCGTTTTCCACCGCAAGGTCAACCGCTCGCATCCACTGCCAAGACGATGATTTACGAGCTACAACAATTACGCACTATGATGGATTACGTCAACAATCAAACTTTGTTTACACATTCAGCTTTGCATTGATCATTGATCGAGCGTTATGATGCTTACATTACAACTATGCCACATGACGCGATGCAAATATAAACCTGAGCTAACAGGCTATCGAAAAGACTCATGTCTCCAAGTAACGGTGCTATAGTTAAAGTTGCACAGCTGGAGAGCAAACACTGTTAGAAGGCCGGCTACTTTGTCCTATCCTGACTGCAACACTGAAAAACATCACTTAAACGGACTGAAAACACGATCTGCCCATCGCCCATCGCAGAAGAATTTCCACATTGTTCAGTCAATTCCTAAAAGTAACTTTGTATTGAGACGCTGGTTGTAAAAACAAGCATTAAAGAGATGCAACTGTTAGCACTAGCCTGTGTTAGCAGACGTCCTAGGCTATGGGCTAGCTAGCTCCCTGGCAGAGCTAGCAGTTAGCTCGTGACTGACCCTAACCTTCTGATGTGTGGCGCTCCTTTCAGCGGACAAAGCGGTCATTTCCTGCGGCGCTGACGGAGCCTCCAGAGCCGTGAGGAAACTCGGACTTTTGGTACATTGGAGTTGTGTAGTATCCTGTTCGGAGCAGCCTGATAAGTTTCCTTCCGTTTTCATTCACTTGTCTTTATTTTGACCTTGGTTACTCGACACCAACATTGACGTCATTGTCATGGCAACAGAGCTCCGCCCCTTGAGCCCGGACACTGCGAATAATTGCATTTACATCCAACACTTGACATTTCCACAGGGTTTGCGCTCACACAAACCACCCGGCTGGTCTTTGTCTTTTAAAAGCGATGTCCAGGAAGCTGATCGCAGGTCGCAGCTTGAAAAACACTAGAAGAAATGCTAGTTCTCCTGACAGAGCTGATGCCCTGTCCCCCTGGAGCCTCCTCACGTGTGGAGGTGAAAGTCAGCTGGTCAATCTAACTGCGCTTATGCAAACATAGAAATGCAGAGTCTAAAAGCCTTAAAAAGATGAGGCTATAGGCCTAATGAGCTTGTCACTAGGTCTAGGCCTAAAGGATATTATACATAAGTGTAATAGTTATTCTTTTTTGTTTGAATAAATTACTGAACAACTGTACAATCTAGAGATGTCTATATTTTAATTATTGAACCTAGCTAATTAATAGGATACCATAGGCTTATGGGCTATTTAACCTATCCAAGGCAAACCAGCAATAATACAGAAGCCTGCTCTTTTTCAACACTATTCTGGCTTAGATTGGCTGGTGTTTATCTGTGTAATGTTGTGATCTTTGATAGAATCTGACTGTGCCCTCAGTCACCTATAAAGGCTTGTCATGAAGAGAATATTACTCAGAAAACATTGGGACTTAATTTTACTAATCAGATCCAATCATTTGTAGACCTATAGGCCTGCGTTTTTCCTAATTTTTCCCCATTTTATATGTTTGAAGGTATTACGACTCTTGTACAATCCAGTAATTCATATTTAACATATTTATTCTAACTAATTCACACAGGATATTATAGTCAAAGCTGCTCTTTCATACCTCGTCCACTAGAGGTCAGGCTCGTACTACTTATTCCACTGTCTCCTTCTCTCTAACTTGGTATTTAACAGTTTTAAACATTCTTTTAGTTTTATTCTAGTATTCTGAGTGTTCTACTGTGTTCAGAAAGACTGCGCAAGTTAACCCAAGGCATATTTCCTCGTGTGCCCTGAAAGTGCTTGAGTGATAATAACAGTAATCATTAGTATTGGGGTAAAGTGGTGTGTGCATTCTGAATGTCACACAGCAGTGGATTTCTTAATAATTCATATAACATATCTGAGTTATTTCTTATGAAAGGGCCAGCCGAAGAAATCCCATCTATAACCTAACCAGGAAAATTGATTCCCTTGTCTCTTTCTGTGTGGCCTGAAATTGCCCAGAGCTATTATGAGAAGAGCTGATTTTCTGGGTGCACTGGAGTGGAAACGTTCTTCCCATGTAGGGCTTTTTTGTGATATGTGAAGAGATTCATAAGCAAGACCAGTGCTAAGAGATGTGTTCTGATGTCCTTCAGTCAGACGCTCCAAGCGCAGAGAAATGTTACATCTTTAACATCTGTACTGTCTCACTGAGGAACAGCTGCCTCATGGTATTATTTAAACTCATGTACAAAAAGACAGAAGCTGAAAAAACAGATTTAATAAGCAACCTCTAAAACTTTAAGATAACAGGCTACATACTGAAATGTATTTGTGTTGAAAATGTTTTTTAAAGAAGGGTTGCACAAAGGAACCAATGATTTTTAGGTCATAAAAAGAGATGGAAAGAAGCATTTTAATAACATCCAATAAATGATCATCTAAAAAAAAAAAAATGTCAAAAAAAGGAAAAAAAAATACAAAAAAAGATGACGACTCTATTAAGTCATCATAAAAAGTAATAGTAGCACAGGGAAAACAAAAAAGCTCCAAGTTTGATTAGAGTCACGTTAAAAACAGTTACTTGTATATCTGTTACTTGTATAACTTGTGACATACTGTATATTTTCGCCTCTAAGAAAATCATATTTTAGTTACCACAGTCCTGGCCCATTTTCTTGTGTTACTGATGTAATTCCACCCAGCAGCTATCCAATTTCTGTTCAATAAGCCCTCGCTTCATTCATCTCCACCTGTCCTGTCCGTGTCATAGGGGCAAGTGCCTTTTCTGACAGGCCGCAGACGAGTAACACACACAGATGACGCAGCACAGGTATGGATATACACTCCACGGTCATACGTATTGATAGAATTGTGTTTTATGTCAATGAGAGAAAAACAGAGAGCATTTGTCATGACACGGCCAAAGACGTGTGGGGGAATATTCTTGTGAAAAATGATCTGAAATAGAAATAGAATGAGTAAATGTACATCAGAGAGCAGCATTCATACTGATGTGTCTCTGCTATTGAATCCCCTGGACCAAGCACATTTTTTTCTTTTTTTTTTTTTTTTTTTTGATAGAAGAGACTGTAGAGTTGAATAGTTAAATTAAGTTATGTTATTTTTGTCATCACCTTTGTGGAAAATGGGTTATGTGCGTTTTGTACTCTGAGCAGGCTTCCATCTCCACAAACCTGACTTTTATTTAGCCGGGAGTAAGGTCTTTTTCTGCTTGTTTCCATGGAAATGTTGCTCCTTTGGCAATAATCTTCCACAGTAGCATGAAAACTGATCCATATATGTTCTGAAGTATGGTTTTAAGTTTCTGTTTACATAGAAATATGCAGAGGTTTGCATCCTACTCCTTTAATTGCTGTGGTACTGTGCTAATTTTGTGGATTTTGTTTTCTGAAACTCATGGATTGCATAGCACCAGATGCCTTAGATTCTTTGGGGAATGAAAATGCTGCTAAAAACAGTCCCCAAATGTTACACTCCAGTAGAAATAGCTATAGTTCGCAAGCAGTTGAAAAATTGTTGCCTGGGTGAAACTTAATCTAGTAGACAGCGTGTGAGGTGTACTCAGAATCACAAAGGTGTCTAGACAGGAGCAGAGCAGTCTCTTAAGTCACGTTTGAGCACCCTAAAGCCTACCAAATCCACCCCTTCAAAGTCGACTTACAGACTTACAGTCACTGGTTACAGCATGTGTAACCAGTGACATCTCTCATCCTGGATAAAGTGGATTAAAAGTTTTTAGATTTTTTTTTTTTTTTTTTAACTATACTTTATAATTTCACCACTCTAAAATGTGTGCAAAATATCAAATATGTCAAATGTTGCCCCTGCGGTCAAAACACTGTGGTAGTGAAGAACAGCAGGAGATAGAGAGATGAGGAGGCTGAGATAGCGGAGATCAGGGGTGTCGAATTAATTTTCACTGAGGGCCACATCAACTAAATGGTTGACCTCAAAGGGGCCAGATGTAATTGTAAGATAATGTGTAACCAAATGTATAGTAAAATAATGCAACTACTTTTTACTCTTGTTTAATAACCGTTTCTGTATGTTATTACATATTCAAGTTACAAATATTGCATATGAATTTGCATAGATATGAAAACATGGCTGTGTAACTGTATATCTCCTGATGAACTGATATTTAAAGACAGTCACACTTTTTAATTTACACGGGCCTTGAGTTTGACATGTGTGGCGTAGATTATGTGTCCAAAAGCAGACCTAGTTTCTTATTTTTTTCTACTTCTACATATTCAAATCTGTTTATGTGCAGCATATTTGACACGTCTTTTCCTACTTTTGCTACTGCTAATTGTTTTGAATTGTATTTACCACTTTTTTATTTTAGTGTTATACAATACACAAATGAGCTATTGTGTCAAAGAAACTTCCCTTGAGGGTCGATAAAAATCCAAGTCTGAAAGAACATAGCCCAGATTAGACTATAGGAAAGGATTGAGAGGTGATTGGCTGATAGTATAGGTGAAGTAAACCCAATCCTTCAGTGGTGTTAGAAAAGCTGTATTGTGCTCAGCGTCCCATCTCCAGATCTTAAGTTAAATTTGGTTCTGACTCCCTAGCATTATAGTCTGGTGTTCTAGAGTAAACCTACCCAGACACCAGTTGAAATTTCAAGACCCCACCCAGTCTAGCGATGAAAACACTAGCTGTCTTACCTCGCATCTTTCTTCTACCAGTTTGCACATTCACTTCTGTCACAATATTCTCAGGTTGTGGTCAGCTAAACGCCTTAACAAACCTCCTTTTGCCCACAGCGATATTCTTCACTGGCTCGGGAGGATTTATGCTTTGTGTTAAGTAAGTCTGAAGCTACTCATGTTATCTCGCTCCGTCAATAGCAAATACATTAACAATATCTAGTCCCTGCAAGCCCACTATTAATTTACCGCCAGTCGTCCCCACAGGGCGCCGTGCAATGATTGTTGGAGGCAACCGGCTGTATCTGCTTACCCCCTCACCGGGACAGAGTGTCGCGAGTGGGGATCGATGTCCACCCAGTTCTCCTGTTTGGAAGGGGGAGCGAGGAAGGGAGGGTTGGAGCCATGTCCCGCTTCTCTCAGACGGTGCAACGTGGGCCCGTCCCGATCAGAGGTTGAAGAGGACAGAAGTAATGGATATGCGCTGCTTCGGTCGGTGACAGGAAGAATGGGTCCGCCGAGTGACAGGTGATGGGCAGGCAAACACAGAGGCATTCATCACACGGAGAGGCACGTTTGTTCTCCGGGGAAAGGTTTAGGGAGCGGTAATTGAAAGTACAAAGTGACGAGACAGTGTAACAAAAGATTAAAGGTGATAGAGGACAGTCTTGTCGGGTTTCCTGTAGTTGAGGATTGTTTTGGGAGCAGATTTAAATAAAGGGCATGGGGAATAAACGTGTAAAAGATGCGAATATGTTGTTTTTTTTTTGCATGTTCTTCCTTTTGAAAAGCTTGTACTTGATTTTTTTTTCTGCAAAATTTGTCTTGCCCCGCTACAGATATATTGTATAGGCAGCTTGTGAGTCCGCTGTGTACTGTCTGTAATTGTAAGTGTTAAGCGCAGTTAGCATGCTAGTTGTTGCTTGCATTATCGTGACAGTAAGTGTCTGGCCTTTGGAAGTTGCGAAAAGAGCTTATAAAGTAAATAATTAGGATACTCAGAATGCACAAGGTAAGTGAGGAATAACTTTGAACCACTGCAAAACATTTAAAATGAATTTCTTGAGCTGCTTTTTACATTTTAAGCAAGTCAAAATCTGGTACATTCAACCAAGAAAACCCATCTACCCATCAACCACCTATCACCTTTCTGCCATTGTCCACAAAGACTGACACATTTTCCCCTCTACAAAACACCTCTCAAGCTATTTGTCATTCATTCAATTCAGCTCTAGTTCCAACGCAGCAGCAGAACCATTTCTTCTCCACAACCTTCATTCATGGACCTGGAGGGATGGTCTTGTTCTTCTTTCTTTTCATTGCTGATATCTATATATGCCAAAGTTAATTGCCAGAGATACAGATAGGAGGACAATTTGATCAATTTTACTCAAAACTCTGCTGTTGTCTGTGCGATATCACTTTTCTGGTGCCTGCTTGTCTCCCACGGAAATGTTATTGCTTTACCTGGAGTGGTCCACAGTATGTCATTAAAATTGTATATCTGGCATTTATTCATTTCTCTGCATTTTTACTATTCATAAGTATCTTGAAAAGCACGAACTAACTATGAACTGGTTTGACTTTCCACAAATCTGACATGTATCTTTTTTTTTTTAAAGCAAACATATTATGCTAACTCTATTTCTTAGAACTTTTAATCATGTTATAGTTGTTTTCCTCTTCTCATTCACCCACTCTAAGTTGTATTTGAAGTGATTAGTGCACGTTTGAGAAATCTCTAATCACTTATTTTCGAGATGCTATTTCGCCAATCGACTCCCGTTTCACCACCGGCATACACCCACTGCTTCCTTCTTATTTGTTTTCCAGTTTTATTTTCTTCATTGGTGATATGCATAGGATTCAGTGTGGTACAAATGAAAAAAAAAATCTGCTGCTGCTCGTGCTGTGCAGCTATCCAACGGAGGTGCTGACAACATCGTGTCTCTTTTGTTGCGATGATGTTTACGCCGACATCAGCCCCCAATGGGCAGTTTCTTTTATCAAGACGTTTTAGATGAATATAGCAATTTAAAATGTGCAAATTATGACGATCCACTGGTGTCATAGATTATTACTATATAGCAGACACAACCGCAATACGTCTTTGTTAAATATTTATGCTGCTGACTTTTGTTATTCACGTAGTTTTCAATAGAAGGGATCCAGATCGTGTCATTTTTTCCCAACACAGTTCGGGCAAAACCTGGTTAACATAGCCCCTAATGCAAAATGGCTGTTGTGTGGCTTTGTTTTTTGTCCTCTACTACAAACCAATGTCATACTGTTGTGATAAATGTAGCTTGTAACTTCTCAATCCCTTTACTACAAGATGTGTGAAATGAAATGGATGCCCTCCTCTATTTTAGACAGCGGTTAATCCAAAAGATCTTTCAGTATTCATAGGCATAGAAATCCAGCCTATTGTGCGATAACATTCATTTAGCTCAAGTATAACCTCTTTGCTACGTGGACCTCTAGTTTGACCTTTCCAGTTGAGACCAATGGCTAACTCGCTCCACCCGCTGTTGTAAAAATGAGAGAGTGCATGATGAAGTCGATAGCCCCCCGGAGAAAAGCTACTGCCTCAGCAACATCTTCAACCTTCTGACTTCCTGAACACCGGGGTGAAGGGTCAATAATGGGGCATATGTGTAAGGACAGCATGGAGTATGATATCACTGACGAGGAACAAGCACTTTAAGATAAGATTCGCGCAGGCTTCTTGTACGAGGATAGTTATTCCAGTGGGTGGTCAGCAAGCTAGAACGGAATAGCTTTGACATTGGAGTAGCAGACAAGCAGAAAATTGAGTGTTTGATCTGTTCCATCTTGAAGAATGACTTCTTATCAAATTCATTCAAAAGCATTCTTGAGCGTGGTTCTAAACAGACAAACCCAGTCAGGTATAATCTCAGGACAATCTTGCAAAACTGTTTTATCTTTGTGGTTCCCAAGTCAGTGTCATAAGTGTCTTTACGTCAAACTATTATAATTTCATTAGTGAATTAACATTTTTTTACTTTTATATCACATGTCAAACTCAAGGCCTGCGGGCCAAATGTGGCCCTCCACATCATTTTATGTGGCCCTCGACAGGGTAAATTAAAAGGTATGATGGTCTTAAAATGTCATTTTATCAGAAGATACGCAATTACACAGCCATATTTTTACATGTAGGCAAATGCATATGCAGCATTTAACTTGAATAAGACAAACCACAATACTGATCTAAACAAGCTTAGCAAAAGAAACATGTCCATTGACTCTTCAAAGATGCAGAACAAAGACACCACTCCTTTATAATGGAGTTTCACTGTAGTTGGCAGCGAATTTTCATTTACGTGTTTTATTGATGAAAAAGTAAGAACAGAGCAGAGTGTTCAAGCATTCAAGCCTCAAATACACGGCAATAGGATCACTCAAACATGTACGAATCAATCAAAATGCAACTTTGAGGTAAGCTAATCATGAGGAAACGTCATTATAACATGGCTTAAATCACATTCATGTTGATTTTAAAGGTTCATTTTATGTCTGCGTGCATTTCTAATTACAAAAATGCCAGTTAAAATATTACATCTTATCTTTAGGGGATCAAGTAACACTTCACCTATCTTATTGTCATTCAGACTATACCAGCAAAACTCAAATTCATGTTTATTCACCAAACCAAAACACCATTGCATCTTTCCTCCCTTGTGCAGATATCAAAGTTTCTCTCCGATGATAGGTCCTTGTCTTCCCTCGGGCTCTGCAGGGGATTGGTATTCCTGGTGTGAAATGATATTTGAAGTGATTAAAGGGAGTTGTTGAGTGGAGGTGACAGGTGTAATGGAGAGCAGAGAGCGCTCGGCGGGCCATAGCAGCCACAGGAGGGCCTCTTTACGGGGACAAAGTGCCAAGTGGGGTACTCCTTTCATCCTCGTGTTTGCTAAGGCTATTGTCACTGATTTGGGCAGGAAAAGAAGACACACTACGAGATACATAAAGCCTGCTGGAAATTCAGTCATGTGTGGCAAAGGCAGGCAAAGAAAAGTGGGCAAAACTACCAAGAGAGAGGTTTGGAATGAAACTGGAAAACATGGCTTTGAAAATGATCCATTCATTATTTAGTGTCCTCAGTTTGTGCTTCAGTGGCCCTGGGTTTCGTTGGAACTGATATCTTTGGAAAACAACAGCAAATTCTGTTAAAGTGGGAATATATTCTGAACATATTCTTTCATATTTGAATGGGATATATTATGAAAAAAATACTTTTATAATCTTTTGAACCATGTTATGACAGTGTTCCTTCATCATAATCTCAAAGTCAGATTTGGATTGATTTAAACACATTTGAGGAATCTGGTATTGCATTTGAGGCTTCTTCAGAGTCAATTTCTCTCACTGAGCTGTTTTAGCTCAATTCTGAGTTTTTAAAATGAACATAGTTAAATCTATGTTTAAAACTAAATACCCCGAAAAGGGCATAATATATGTTTTGAACACATTTACAGTAGCACACATACACAGATAAATATCATAACTTTATATGTATGGTCAGAGCTGCTTAAGCTGTAGCACTTACTGATTGCATACGGTCATTGTGTCCCTTGGCAAGTGACTTCACTCATGTTTCCTTCATGATGAAGCTAAAAAATCGAAAGATATATTGAACACCTGACCACTTGGAACAGTTGAGGATTGCATCCGAATGTGGCTATAGTGACATTTATTGTGTCCAGGAGTAGGATGACAATGACTGGCGATAGCGCTGTCAGCAGGCCTTTATTAGCAGTGCTTCAGTACAGTGGAGGAAGACGTTAGCTCCAGAGGAGAGCAGGCTAATTGGCTCGGACTCTGCCCTAGGAGCCGCTGTCCCCTGTGTCAGGTTGTGCAGCCGAGTGCTGTACTGCTGTGGAACATCCCTGTCACAGCACCTAGACAGAGCACATTAGCACACACCTGTTACCCGCTCCCGTAGAGTGGCAGAGCAGCAAAGAACCTACTTGGGCCAGCCTGAATTAAAGCTGTACTGTAAATTTTCTTTTGGGGGTCTGCCTCATCTCCATGGACATCTTATTACGTTGGCTGTAATGTTCCACAGTGTGGCATTAAATGTATCTATCTCACATTTATTTCATTTAAGGTGTATTAGCTCAAAAATTTCATGAAAAAAACATTTTTGGTAGGCGCAGATCTCTGACTTGTAACTTGACCTTGTCTTCATGGAGATAAATCATATTAATACCACCTATGTAACACTTCTAGGCAAAGCAACGAAATAGGTGGAGTTAGCCCCACCACCACTACACGCACCAGAAAGGCACCACAGTGCACATTTAACTAGACACTGTGGTGTATCTGCTAACACACACAGGCTGGGAGAGCTCTTGTTTAAAGTTGTTTTCTCTGCTCTCACAATCAGTTTAACTAGTTTCAACTGTGAAAAAACATGGCATGCTGGGTGAAAAAACTGCAACAGTCAACTCATATTCCAAGTAGGGGTCGAACCCCGTCTTTTAGCGTTGTCTCCCTCATAGAGAGCACAGGGGTCTATAGCTAACATTTCTGCTTTGGGTTTGAGGGGGGGAGATTGTGCAGCCCTGTGCTATCTCACAGTGCACACATCGCTGTCAGCACCTGGACAATAGCACTATGTTTATCTTCAGCACTGAGTGACAGCAACAAAGAACGAACTGTAATTACCTGTTTTAAGTAGAATTCTCCAAACAAGGGTTGATGTCGGGGTATGAAGGGAGGAGGCCTGACAGTTTTAGAGACACAAAGCAATCCCATTTACTCCACACTACAAAGGTGGAATTCTGTAGAAATAGATGATGATTGTGTGTGCAAGACCGAAGGGCATCATCGCATTTCTCATGCTCTTTCTCATTTTCTTAGCACAGCATTAGAGACAAAATAAAATATGCTGCGATTTCCCAAGTGGCAGATGTCCAATAAGTCCTAAGAGTGAACAGTGAATGAATGAATGCTAATGCGCACAGAAATAGGAAGTGCTAATTGTTTGCAAGCCTTCTTTTGCAGGTCCCTAACTCAGCCATCAGGTTTGAGGAATTTAGTGCGAAGAACGTGATTGCAGGTTAACACTGATTTGGTGAAAATCTTAAATAAACACCAAATACACGTTATTAAAATAGCCCTTATGCTATTTAAGTAACTATATTCAAAGGAATGTCCATTATACTCATTCAATAGCAAACATAATATCGCTTAATTACATCTGTAGATAAGACTTTGAACTAAAAGCTAAAAACTTTTTGTCAGTAATGTACATACTGTTGCTCTGTGCGCAGTGTTTAGGAAGTAACTAAATACACTGGCAGAAAAATACATGCTAGAATTACCATTTTGATTAACGCGTATTCCAAATACAGTTATTTTTTTCATTTGTGGCATTCAGAATACAATTACTTTTCTAGTTCTATTCATTTTTTAACAGCATCCGGCAACCTCACTGTAGAGCAGCAATCACCACCTCATGTCGCGATTTTATCTCTCGTGAGGGTTTTGTGGAGACACGCTAAAATAAATAAATATTTAAGGGACCACAGGGAGCTGCGGGTGTGAATCGTCACTGACAAACATGTTAAACACTACACAAATACAAACGAATACTTCACGGAGGACGCTTCCGTGTTTAAGAAGAAGGATGTTTGTGTCTATATCTTGAGGCGGTAATAATTAAAACAACGCCACAAACTGAAGTATTCTACATGTATAAAATAATCGGGTGTAGTCTTTAATTTTAATGAATTTCAAATTTTTAATAGGTTGTATGGTATGATATACTTTATTTAGACTTTATTTAGACAGGGACAGTGCACGACATTACAAACCTTGACCTTAAAAAACAGGAAAGACGTATGGTGCCAGGTTATAGCCATAAATACTAGTTTCCACCTGTAGTTCATTGGACTGGCTGATGTTGAGTAAGAATGGTAAATGTAGGCAGATGAAAGACCTGTAAACATGTGGTACATACATCAAATACAACCCAACTCACCCTCAAATACGCCATTTCTAAAAACACAATCAGTTCACACACACACACACACACACACACACACACACACACACACACACACACAATCAGTCACATTTTGTACAACACACACAATCAACAAGCTTGTTTAATAAAATAACAAGCAGCGTGCTTTTGGTGCACAGAGACCGTTATTTTTTTTTTTTTAATTAAAAAAAAAAAAATGGCACACCAAGTTTCAAACTACCAGACCTCCGACTGAGGCGAGCCAGTGGTGCTATTGTGGCATTGTGGCTCATGTTCATAGGAATGTACCACAGATAGATTTCAATTAGTTTTACTGTGCATTTGATTCTGGGTGGTCTCTGTGCCCCACTTGCTTAAACACGTTTTTGCACATTAAAGCTCCTCTCTGAATTATGCGTATAATTGCCCGTGGACATGAGACATTTCTTGAGCCGAAACTGTAAAAATCCCACTGCGGCTCTGTGGGATAGTCCTTTCTATTAACTGCACTGGGGGATGTTTCATTTTTACACTGATAATTGTGTAAATGGTTCCTTTCTTTCCATGTCTCAGAGTGTAAAAGTGTTTGATCTGCTGTCCGCTAGCCCTCGGTCCCCTTGTGTTGACTTTGAGTTAGCGCATGATGAAAAGCTCTATACTGGCACGCTCTCTGCTGCCCCTACACTGATGACTGGTTAAGGAAAATGACGATTTAATGATTAAAAAGACGAATCTTACACTGGCAGTTTTATTTAAAAATTTCAGTATGCTCATTGGGAAAAAATGAACGCTAGAACAATGTATAATCCATTATAGGTAAGTAAGAGCTGCAGTTTTTCTTAACATAGAATAGGGCTGTCAAAAGATTCAGAACAGGTAAAAAAAAAAAAAAAACGAAGTATCAATACTAAAACCGCCACATTCACAGGACAGGAGAAAATGAGAAACCTTCCTGAATAGCTTTTAGAATGATCTTGAGCTGGTATCAGAACAAATATAAGACCACATAGACTAGTATACACCCACCGAACCATTATGGAACCTGTCTGGACGACTGAGGGATTACACAGATATAGAGCCACATGGGAATTTAAATACATTAAAAGTATTACCATTTGAGTGCTGAAATCTCTATTGTCTAAAGAAAATGAGTGTTTTTGTTAGCATTGTGTGTATCAGAATCGCGTATTGTGTACTGAGTCTATTCCTTTAGCATCAAGTTAGAAAACAACTGTCAAAGAAAACTGACATGTAAGATACTTAGAAGTTGCAAATAATACACAGCAACATACAAAGAAATCAGGATTAAAAATAATAGCACGCCGGGCCAAACAGAAAAAAAAAGGCGCCATCTGGATTTTAAGCTAAAACCAAATAGTACGAGCCTATCCTAGTTGGTCAGGTCGTGAGGTTCAGCACGTCGTGCTCAAAGAGAGGTCAGCTCGACTACCTGAATATACTGAATGGACCAGGTTATCCAGCAAGGATTTTTCTTCCCTGATGGCAAGGGGCATATCCAGGATGCCAATGACCAGGATCATCAGGCTCAAGATGTGAAAGGAGTGGTTCAGGGAGGATGAGGCGATTCATTCAACATGGATTGACCGCCCACAGAGTCCAGACCTTAACCCATTGAGAATCTTTGGGAGTGCTGGAGAAGGATTTGGCAGCGTCAGATTCGACCAATCATCCAGGGCAAGCTACGGGGAGAAGAATTCAACAGTGGAAATAAAATCTGTGACATTGCAGAAGATGATCGGAAACAGATGCACCAGCATCAAAGCTAAAGGCATCCAACAA
>JAIEZT010001318.1:8785315-8826239 GCA_019594935.1 Periophthalmus modestus | reverse complement strand
TGGTATTTTGGGGGGTAATTTTGAGGGTTTAAAACCCAGGGGTCACAATTAAATTTACAAAGTAAAGACACACAGATAAGGTAAGATGACAGATGTGAAAATTATTATTATTTTATAAATGTTTGGGTTTTTTTAAGTCAAAATGAAGATCCTTGGATGTGGCTGAAATAAAATTAAGTTAGACAAGACAACTTAATTTAGAAAAGTATATAACAAAATGTAAGTAAAAGTAAGAAAACTTGAAGAAAACTTGAATTTTATTACAAAAAGCTAAAAGTTGAATTACTATCTAAAATAAGCCTAAGGATTAAATGAATTAGCAAAGTTTGAAATTACCAAAAAATCAAAACAAATACAGCTAGCTAGGGCCACCTGTGGTGAGCAGACTGTCGACAATGTGCCCAGGGGTGCCACCACAAACTCACCTCAGTGGACACAGCAGACGGCACAACAAATGAAAAGTGAAAAGTGCAAAAACCAAACTTGTGATCCCAGTACAATCACATGCAAAGGTGGGGGAACCTCAGCAACATGCCTAGACCGGGCACCAGGAGACACCTGCTGAAATAAAAGGACAACAAGGTTAATTGCACAACCCAGTTGGTTAAACCTGCTTACAAATTACATTATTTCTGGTTTACATAAAATGAAAAAGAAAATTACAAATTACCCCAAACCAAAAACGTAATTAGCAAAATAACGTGTTCATTTATACAAAACAAAATCTACAGAAAATAAAACGATGTAAATAATCAGTAAGTCAAACCAAATATTAAAGTAACGCAAAACAGTAAGGCAAAAACAAAACAAACGGTAAAGCAAATACAAAATAATATTCCAAAAATAAACCAAAAACTCAAAACACAGCTAAACTAAACAGCCAAACAACCTCGGGCAGCAGCAGGTTTAGTGTGCAAGAACAGAATCAGTGTATTAAAAAAGGCTCCCCTTTATTTGTTACATTTTTAGGGCAACCAAACTTACCACCCTTTAATGACAACCAGGAACTAAACAATCAGCCTTGTTTAAAGAAATTTAATTTATTTTACAATTTGCTAAAATATTTTGTTGTAATTTTGACCTGTGCCTACATGTGTAGCAGATCAACCCAGGGTTTGACTCTCACAGACCAACAGCAGCACAGAACAGGACCACTAATGGAAATATGACATTTAGATTAACTCTTTTTACCATTTGTAAAGAGCCTTTTTCCTACCTTGCAATTAACCCACTACACACAGGGCAGTTCCAACAACCAATGGACTTTCTTACAGCTGTCTGACCTTCCAGCAACACCCCTAATTCTGGCGGTTGTGGAGCAGATTCTTATTATAGGTGGCTTACCCAGAGGAAATGCTCCACCAACAGCCAACACAAATCCAGGGTTGGACAGGAGCACTGGGAGTTTTCCTGTCAAACCTGTGCACAGCACCACGCACAGTCCTGCTGTAAAGTGGCCTGCTCTTATTCAGCTTTCCCTGGTTGTATACACACCATGAGGTTGCTGCAGCCTCACGCACACGTAGCTCCACGCAGATGTGGCCCTGGCCTAGTCCTTTATCCCCCGGATGGGCCCAAAGTCGGATGAGGCTAATGCGGGAGGACCAGTCTCTGTTCCAAGTGGCAGAGCTACTGCTGGTAGTGAGCCTGTTCATTGAAATCACACTGAAATTAAGGCATTTTGTGAACACTAGGAATGTTTCCAAGCCCATAAAGACATTGTATGCTTTTTAATTCTCACATCAGTTTTTATTTTATATCTATAAACCACATACTATTCATGTTGTTCTGTTTATGTTTAGCTAATAAAAAAAAGACATTTATTTTCATGTGCTGCAATCAAAGTGTGTACCACGGACATATTTCTTACATAATTTCTGGAACAAAAGCTATTATCTTTAAAAGTGAAATAAAACATGAGTTCAGATGTCCTGACACAAGTGTGTAAAGCCTGGATGTAGGGCCACTTCAGACTCAGACTCAGACTGTGGCTCTAAGCTCTGGGCATTGTGGGGAATGATTATTTCATATAACATGATCAGATCATAACCTGAACATATGTTTGTCTGTGTGTGTTCTACGTGGCATGTGTACTCTGAACTTAGGATCAGATAAATACCTGTTTGTCGCAGTTAACATGTTGTACTGCTGCACATTTTCCAGCTAACTCAGTTTATATTCTGCAATAGTCTATATGTTTCAAGTTGATGCAAGTGACCTTTGTACCTGTTTTCCATTCATTTGGCTCCGCTAAACACAGATAAGGTGTGGTAAGGTGTACATGTTGAGCTAATCACTAACCAAGCACAAGTATTTAAGA
Source organism: Periophthalmus modestus (assembly GCA_019594935.1). NCBI lineage: Eukaryota > Metazoa > Chordata > Actinopteri > Gobiiformes > Gobiidae > Periophthalmus > Periophthalmus modestus. The sequence continues at coordinate 8,823,919 of JAIEZT010001318.1, read as the reverse complement.
GTCACAGTCACAATGTAAAACTAGTCGACAGTCACTGGAGACAGTGTCTTTGACTTCAATGATGCCTGAATAAACAACTAAATGATGCAACTGTCTGAGCCTTCTCGATCTTCTGCTTTTGTCCAAGTCATTTCCTGAAGTTCACAGCATCCAGGGGCGTGCACAAGAAGCACGCTCAGGGTCATACGGGGGACCTGTTCAACTTATTTATATAGTAATTGATTTAATTTCTATTAATCATCATAATTTAAAAAAAAACTAAAACAAAAAGCATTTAATTACAATTAATAACACTGCCTTATTAAAATCATATATATATAAAAACACCTTAGGGTCTGTGTAAGAAATGCAGGTCAATAAAAACAAGCCATCAACAATATTCATTTTAATTCAAATTTATTTATATAGCACAGCGTTCCCAGGCCAGATGAGAGACATAGTTCCTCCAGCATGTCCTGGGTCTTCCCCGGGGCCTCCTCACTGTCAGACATGCCCGGAATACCTCTCCGCAGGCGTCCAGGAGGCATCCAGAACAGATGTCGGAGCCATCTCAGTTGGTTCCTCTTGGCGTGGAGGAGCAGTGGCTCTACTCTGAGCTCCTCCAGTGTGACTGAGCTCCTCCCCCTATCTCTAAGGGAGCACCCCGGCCACCCTGCAGAGGAAACAAATCTTAACCAATTGTATCTGCAATCTTGTCCTTTCGCTCATTGCCCAAAGTTCATGACCATAGGTGAGGATAGGAAAGTAGATTGACTGCGAGCTTTGCCTTTCACTGCAGACGCTGCACCGATCTGCCTGTTAATTTCATGCTTCATCTTTCTTTTACTCGTGAATAAGACCCCGTGATATGTGAACTCCTCCACTTGAGGGAAGGATTCTCCACCCACCCGGAGAGGGAAGCCACCTTTTTCTGGTACAAAACCATGGCCTCACGATATGCTTGGGTCTGCCAGGTCTGACTTTCTTCCTCCTTTGCCAGTGGATCCAACTCACATCCAGGTGGTGATCGGTTGAGAGCTCTGCCTCTCTTTACCCAACTGTTTCAGACATGCAGCCGAAGGTCAGATGGCATAACGACAAAGGTGATCATTGACTTTCACTAGGGTGTCCTGGTGCCACGTGTGCTGATGACACCTTGTGTGCTCAAACATGGTGCTTGTTATGGACAAACTGTGATTAGCACAGAAGTCCAGTAACAGGACACCACTCGGGTTCAGATCAGGGATCCCAATCACCCCTCTCACTGGCGTTGCCCATGTGGGCATTGGAATTCCCACAGTAGAGCAACGGAGACGATCGGTGCACTGTCCAGTACCTCTCCCCAAGAAGACTGGGTAATCTGCACTACTGTTTGGGCAAGGGCCGACACACCAGTGAGAGACCTGTCCCCCGACCCAAAGGCACGTAACCCTCTCGTTCACTGAAGTGACTCCAATACATGGCGACTAGCTGTGCGGCTCTACGTAAGCCCACACCAGCTCACGTCGCCACAGCCAGATGCTATGTCTGTAGACTGGGCCGTCGAGACACCCATCCCCAACTGCTGCCCAATTCTCTTCGCACCTGTGGTTAGCCCACAGGAGGGTGGACCCACATTGTCCCTGGCCGGGCCCCATGGTCAAGGCCTGGCCACTATACACTCATGTTTGACCCACGACCCCAGGTGTGGCTCCAGGATGGTGCTACAGAGTGGGGCCCAAGCTGCGCCATACTGGGCGACATCACAGTGCTTTATATACTACTGCCCATAGGGGTATTGTGAACTGCTCTTAGTCCAATGTTTCTCAAATAGTGGGGCCCGCCCTCCCGGGGAACATGCTTTTCTTTTGCTGCACTAGAATAAAGTGTAATTGCACATCCACTACAGTAGTGTGTGAGTGTGAGTATTAGCTCTAGGTCAGTGGTCCCAAACCACCGGCCGGGGACCGGTACTGGTCCGGTACGCATTTTCTACCGAGCCGCACAAAAACAGCGACAGCATTTTTTTTTCTCCGAAGTGACTTTTGCCCGCTCCTCATGTCAAGCTAATAACCTTGTCCATAGATATAATGAAAACCCTGAAAGGAAATTGCCACATAAATCCATTTGATATAATGGCGAGTTTATTATATCTGTGCTAGATAAGTGTCCGTGGATCAATTGGTACCCGGCCGCACAAGAAAGCAAGCGGCATTGAACGGCCCTCGCGACCAGAGTCAGAGCGTGTTAGGGCAGGGGGGAGAGGTCGAGAGGAGAGAGAGGAGAGCTTGTGAGTCTTAGCGGGCACACAAACATGCAGAAGCTACAAGAAAAACAGCTCTATGTGAGCTCTACCCCTACTCTCCCACCGGAGATTAGGGGGGCGTGAAAGTTTTTCTTCTTTATAGGGGGGCCACAACAGAAAATTATTGAGAAACACTGTCTTAGTCTGACCTGACCCTGGGCAACATAGCTCCTAGGATCATTCAGGTACGCAAAGTCCCCCACCACGATACAGTCGCCAAAACACCAATTGCCAAGGAGAAGCAGTGGGTTTTTAGTGTGGTCCTAAACTACACTACAGACTGTGAGGATCAGATAGGCAGACGGAGACTGTTCCATAGTCTGGGTCACATGCTTTGGCCTGTATTATCAACTGGTATTAAAAGCCTATATTATCAACTGGCCTTAGCTTATATTAGCCTATATTATCAACTGGTATTAAAAAATGTCATGTTTTATTTTTTCGTTTGTTTATTTTGTTTGTTTTTTCTGAATCACGGCAATTAGGACTGGTCCAGATCAAAAAGTCCAGGGCTGATTTCTTTGCCACATTCAGCTCTGGACAGGAGCATCATGACATGAGTAACCTCTGGGTTTTTATATAGAAGTATAACCTTTATAATAAATTGCAAAAAAAATACTACTATTTGCTTTCTCTCCTAATTTTAGCTGTGTAATAACTTAAACTACTCCCTTCACATTCCATTCCCTTCTTACATTTACAGATGTTTAATGATAAATTATAGCCTTGGGAAGGACAAAGATAATGTTTGCCATGCTATGATCCAGTGAGTGAGTGACGCATCAAGTCATTGTCATGTTTGATCATGCTGTTGTTGGGTTGATCGTGACAACCTAATAAACCAGTTTTTCTGGCTGGTCAGGCAGCTCACTAACTCTGGGTATTTTTGTGTACACATTGCAGCCACTGTGGTGCTATCACAGACTGGGGGGCTGCCTCTCACTTTTCTCTATGTATTTTTTAGGTGGTCAGGCTAAAGTAAACACAATATTTTAAATCTGTAAGATTTTGTCTCTATTCTTGAAAGTGTTGCGGAATAGTCTAGTGGCCTAATCGCCAGTGCACATTCGAACCTCAGCGTTCAATTCTGGCTCTAGTAATCTGACAATCCCTCACTTCACCCCACTTTACACTTAAGTCTGTCCTATGAAAAAAACATTTTACAAGGTGACAATTTAAAGATATGGTTAAAGACAATTTTACTGATTCAAAAAAGAACTAGTTAATTTTAAATGGTTTGCAATGTATTTTTTCTCACTTAACTTATGCATTCCGAGCATCTGATTTATGGCTAACAACTGGTATGCTACCCCGCTCTTCCTCACACAATAAGACACTTTATAATTAGGTTCAGGGCCTTTAAATCGTAACTTTTGTAAAATTATTTTAAACAAATATCCCAGCATCCTAATTATTCACCACTATTAGTTTATTTCCTGTCCTGATACTCTAACAAGAAAACTATTTATAATTTGTTGCAGACAGTAGAAAGCACACTCACTTTGACTTCAAGAGTTGCTTGTACAAAAATTTGAGTACAGGACCTTTAATGCAAAGTTATTTAAAATGCCTGAATAAAGATAAGACCTTTAATGTATTTAAACACTTTCAATTCAATTCAATTCAATTTATTTTTATAGAGCCCAAAATCATGACAGCAGTCGCCTCTTAGGGCTGAATTAATCAACAGAAAACAAGCAATGAATAACTGTTCCAGAACATCCCCTGTCCTTAGACCCTCCTTCTCGGCAAGGAAAAACTCCAAAAACCCAGTGGGAAAAGGAGAAACCTCGAGGAGAACCACAGTGAAGGAGAGATCCACTCCCATGGACGGACAGGCTTTAGATGTGTCCAGGACAAGGCGCATCCAGTTCAAGTCTGTAGGGCCAGAGTCCATTCAGGCAAGGCGATCTAGAGTTCGGCCATCACTGGACGATCAGGAGGGGATCTAGGGTCCAGCCATCACCGGACGATCAGGAGGGGATCTAGGGTCCAGCCATCACCGGACGATCAGGAGGCGATCTAGGGTCCAGCCATCACCGGACGGTCAGGAGGGCATCTAGGGTCCAGCCATCACCAGATGGTCAGGAGGGGATCTAGGGTCCAGCCATCACCAGGCGGTCAGCGGCCAGGCATCTGAAACAGTTACACTCCCCAGAGGGGAGCGGGACAGCGGACAACATGTGAATAGCAATGAACAAACTGAATAGTAAATGAAGTTGATAGGGATAACAGGAGGAAAAAGAGGATAGTGCTCAGGTTACCATACTTCCCCCAGCATGGCTATCCCTAGGCAGCCTAACTAAAACTACAGGGTTTATTTCTGGTCCTAGCTAGCCTGACCATAAGCTATTTCAAAGAGAAACGTTTTTTAAGCCTGGTCTTAAATGTAGAGACTGTGGGGGGCCTCTTTAACATAGAAAGGAAGCTGATTCCATAGCACACCAGGAGCTTGGTAAGTGAAAGCTCTCCCTCCTAGTGTGCTTTTAGTCACTCTAGGAACCACCAATAGTCCAGCATTTTGGGAGCGGAGTGCTCTGTTTGGGTGGTATGGTACTATAGCATCTTGCAGATACAACGGGGCCATGCCCTTTATGGCTTTATATGTCAGGAGGTGTCGTAATGTGGGGTGTGAGGCGGACCAAAAGTGCGGGACTCAGGGCAAGTTTAAGGGTGTTTATTGACAGGACACAAGACACAAACAGGTGACGGGACGGAGAACATACGAGGAGCTGGGTGCTGGGGTGCAGGTCAGGGTCCAGAGGTTCAGGGTAGACACGAGACGGGAGCACAGCTGGTACCGGGAGACAGGATCGGAGAACACGGGCAGGACACGGGCAGGTAGCACAGCAGAGACACGACGACACGCAGTGATGTGAGCAGCACGCAGACACACGGTGAGGATCAGCAGGGTGACGATCAGACGACCTGGCAGAGAGAGCTGGGTCCTGGCTCCCTTTATCCTCCTGCAGGGGTGTGTTGATTGCCCTGATGGGCTGCAGGTGTGTGTGGGAGGAGCCAGGGCTCCACCCAGCTCTGGAGTCAGGCAGGTGAGGGAAGGGCAGAGCAGACACATGAGGAAGGAGCAGGCAGGGATCATGACAGTACCCCCCCCCCTAAGGGACGGCTCCCAGACGTCCCAAAGAGCTTGACCAAGTCGGGAGGGTGGAGGGGGCCTGGAGGAGGGAAAAAAAAAAAAAAAAAAATGTCCAGAAACAGGGTCCGCTCACGGCGAGGTACAGGGCCAGGATCAGGACGAGGATCAGGACGAGGAGCCAGAAGGCACGATGAGGTCCCTGGGCGGAGTTCGGTGTCCAGCGGAGCTACATCGGCCCGGATAAAAACAAGGGACATGTGGAGGTCCCTGGACGGAGCACAATGTCCAGCGGAGCCACAACAGTCCATGAGGGGAGACGACGCGATGAGGTCCCTGGACGGAAGACGATGTCCAGCGGAGCCGCAATGGTCCAGGGCCGGAGCGGACAGGTCAGGACGGAACCAGGCGGGGAGCGGAGAACAGGCAGGTACACAGGGTAGACAGGCAGGTACACAGGGCAGGAAAGCGGGGGGGGGGTGAGTCCATGTTCTGTCGGCCCCGAGTCTGCTTGGTCCGTGGATGGCCAGGTCGTCCTGTCATAATGTGGGGTGTGAGGCGGACCAAAAGTGCGGGACTCGGGGCAAGCAAGTTTAAGGGTGTTTATTGACAGGACACAAGACACAAACAGGTGACGGGAGAGAACATATGAGGAGCTGGGTGCTGGGGTGCAGGTCAGGGTCCAGAGGTTCAGGGTAGACACGAGACGGGAGCACAGCTGGTACCGGGAGACAGGATCGGAGAACACAGGCAGGACACGGGCAGGACACGGGCAGCACACGGGCAGGTAGCACAGCAGAGACACGACGACACGCAGTGATGTGAGCAGCACGCAGACAGACACACGTGAGGATCAGCAGGGTGACGATCAGATGACCTGCAGAGAGAGCTGGGTCCTGGCTCCCTTTATCCTCCTGCAGGGGTGTGTTGATTGCCCTGATGGGCTGCAGGTGTGTGTGGGAGGAGCCAGGGCTCCACCCAGCTCTGGAGTCAGGCAGGTGAGGGAGGGGCAGAGCAGACACATGAGGAAGGAGTAGGCAGGGATCATGACAGTACCCCCTCCCTAAGGGACGGCTCCCAGACGTCCCAAAGAGCTTGACCAAGTCGGGAGGGTGGAGGGGGCCTGGAGGAGGGAAAAAAAAAAAAAAAAAGTCCAGAAAGGGTCCGCTCACGGCGAGGTACAGGGCCAGGATCAGGACGAGGATCAGGACGAGGAGCCAGAAGGCACGATGAGGTCCCTGGGCGGAGTTCGGTGTCCAGCGGAGCTACAACAGTCCATGAGGGGAGACGACGCGATGAGGTCCCTGGACGGAAGACGATGTCCAGCGGAGCCGCAACGGTCTAGGGCCGGAGCGGACAGGTCAGGACGGAACCAGGCAGGTACACAGGGCAGGAAAGCGGGAGGGTGAGTCCATGTTCTGTCGGCCCCGAGTCTGCTTGGTCCGTGGATGGCCAGGTCGTCCTGTCATAATGTGGGGTGTGAGGCGGACCAAAAGTGCGGGACTCGGGGCAAGTTTAAGGGTGTTTATTGACAGGACACAAGACACAAACAGGTGACGGGAGAACATACGAGGAGCTGGGTGCTGGGGTGCAGGTCAGGGTCCAGAGGTTCAGGGTAGACACGAGACGGGAGCACAGCTGGTACCGGGAGACAGGATCGGAGAACACAGGCAGGACACGGGCAGGACACGGGCAGGACACGGGCAGGTAGCACAGCAGAGACACGACGACACGCAGTGATGTGAGCAGCACGCAGACACACGGTGAGGATCAGCAGGGTGACGATCAGACGACCTGGCAGAGAGAGCTGGGTCCTGGCTCCCTTTATCCTCCTGCAGGGTGTGTTGATTGCCCTGATGGGCTGCAGGTGTGTGTGGGAGGAGCCAGGGCTCCACCCAGCTCTGGAGTCAGGCAGGTGAGGGAGGGGCAGAGCAGACACATGAGGAAGGAGCAGGCAGGGATCATGACAGGAGGAGAACTTTGAATTTGATTCTGAACTCAACAGGAAGCCAGTGAAGGGACTCCAGCACTGGGGTGATGTGCTCTCTTCTCTTACTTCCTGTTAGGAGCCTGGCTGCTGCATTTTGAACTAGCTGAAAGCTTTTTATAGAGCTTTTAGGGCAAGCGACTAGTAAGGAGTTACAGTAATCTAGCCTTGATGTAACAAATGCATGGATAAGTTTTTCAGCGTCACTTTTAGACAAGATTTTTCTGATTTTGGCAATATTACGCAGGTGAAAGAAAGCTGTTCTACAGGCTTGGTTTATATGTGGTTTGAACGAGAGCTCATGGTCAAACAAAACTCCAAGGTTCCTTACAGTAGAACTGGAGGCAATACTGACACTGTCCAAAGTGACTTTCTGGTCAAACAGAGAGTCTCGCAGGCTTTTGGGGCCTAGAGTAATGACCTCTGTTTTTTCTGGGTTAAGAAGCAGATAATTAAGTGTCATCCAGGTTTTTATGTCCTTCACACAGGCACTGAGTCTGTCCACTCGATCAGACTGATCTGGTTTCATTGACAAGTACAGCTGTGTGTCATCAGCATAGCAGTGGAAGTTAATGCCATGTTTTCTGATGATATTACCTAACGGCAACATATAGAGTGTGAACAGGATTGGACCCAGTACAGAACCCTGTGGCACACCATAGGCTACTTTAGAACATGGAGAGGAGCTCTGATTTACATTAACAAACTGGTACCTATCAGACAGGTAGGATTTAAACCAGCTGAGGGCTGTGGTGTGGTGAGCTCTGAATCCTGATTGAAAAGTTTCAAATAAATTATTAGCCTGTAGGTGGCGATAAAGCTGCTTAACTACAATTTTTTCAAGGATTTTTGAGACAAAGGGAAGATTAGAGATGGGCCTATAGTTGGCTAAAATATCAGGTTCAAGATTAGGTTTTTTCAGAAGCGGTTTAATCACTGCATATTTGAAGGACTGGGGTACATAGCCATTTTCTAATGAGGTATTTATTATATTAAGGACAGGATCTATAATTAGAGGGAGGATTTCTTTGAGGAGTCTGGTTGGTATAGGGTCTAAGATACAAGTTGATGTTTTTTGAGGACATAAAGGCTGAAGTTATCTCTGCTTGGTCAACAGCAGTAAACCTGTCTAATGTTTCTATGGTTTTCATATGCATATCTCTAGCAAACAAGGCTAAATGATAAAAGTGCATTTTTATGTCAGGTAGCATCCAACTCATACTGGTTAACTTAAATCAGATAGAAGAGTAACACAAAGAAGAAGAATAAATAAGATAATTGAGATATAAAGAGTATATTGGAATTAATAGATGTAGATTGGATAGATTGGATTTAATAGATATACAAAAACACAAATTGAAATCTGAAAAAGAAACAGGTAATACCCTTCAGTTTAAATTGAACAAAAATTTTGAGCATGTCCTTCAGGTGTTCAGATGCTTTAAAAGCCTTAGTAAAAACACAGTATTTCCTCATCTTGCCAGTTCCACAATCAAGTAATATTCAACAGAGTCTGAATGAGGTCCAGGTCTGAGCTGCTTATTTTTCAGTACTTCCCAGTAACGGCTCCAGTTTCAATTGCTGTCTGCTCCAAACCCAAACACTCACTCCACTCATCTGTAAAGAAAACTAATGAGTAGGCTTCTTTCATTTATACATACAACTTATGTAAAAGCTGGTCTATGTACCTTTTCATGTTCATGTCAGTAAACAGAGTGCAATGTCCACAAAACAAGTTTTTCTTTCCTGTTTTGAACAGGGTTGAACTCGAGTTAAACTGAATAGGATGCGAACCGGCTAACAGAATGATGTGTTCTAGCAGGTTTCATAGTTGGTGCAATGCCAATCACAATGCCAGCAGTGTAGTTGAAGGAATGTAACTTAACATGTTCTCGGAAAGATACTGTGGAAAATGGCACTTTGATTGATGAGAACACAAGCCCCATCCAGGTTTTACAACAGTGGATAATACAATAATTAAGAACGAATGAGAAACTAGCACACACATGTTTTAAATTCAGTTAAAGCTTTTGTCACTTGTAGACTTACTCAGAGTGGAAAACGTAACCCAAACTTTTACCAAAGTAAGAGTTGCTCAAGAGTTACTACACCATAAAATCTAAGTATGGTGTCAAAAATACTGACTGAATGTACTTAAGTAAACGTAACAGTACTACCCACCTCTGCTGCCTATATCCACAATGTTTCATCTTATCATCACTCTAACTGCATTTTGGATCATGGTGACACAGCAGTAGTCGATTGTCAGTTCTGTTGGGTAATATGGGGAAGTCTCAGTCATTATTATAAATAGATGACAAAAATATAAATATATATATATAAAATCTCTTGCTCACCCTCCACGGGTGGTCTTACTTATCCCCTCTTTTTTCCACACTCGGGACCTCTACCAGAGGCCTGGGAGCTTGAGGGTTCTGCGCAGTATCTTTGCTGTTCCTAGTACTGCACTTTTCTGGACTGAGATGTCTGATGTTTTTTTTTCCTGGGATCTGCTGTAGCCACTCCTCCAGTTTGGGGGTCACTGCCCCGAGTGCTCCGATGACCACGGGCACCACTGATGCCTTCACCTTCCAGGCCTTCTCCTGCTCTTCTTTGAGCCCCTGTATTTTTCTCTAGTTTCTCATGTTCCTTTTTCCTGAATTTCCCATCGCTTGGTACTGTGATGTCCACCACAACGGCTTTTCTTTGTTATTTATCCACCACATACTATGTACGATGAGTGTCCTGTGCTGTCCTTCAGTACAGCTTTCTCAAGCCATTGGTAGTATTTCTTGATATCAGCCATTTCAGTTATGTTTCCGTGGTACATCCCATGCAGGGGCTTGTCCTTTGATGATGGTTCCTCCAGCTCCTCTTCCTCTACACTCCACTGTCTGAGACATTCGCTGAGCACGTCATCTGCTGGGGCCTTGTCCTGGATGTACTTGTGGATCTTGGATGTTTCATCCTGGACTGTGGCTCTCACACGCACTAGTCCTCGGCCTCCTTCCTTACGGCTCGCGTACAGTCTCAGGGTGCTGGACTTGGGATGGAACCCGTCATGCATGGTCAGGAGCTTTCGTGTCTTAACATCTGTGGTCTGTATCTCCTCCTTTGGCCAGCTTATGATTCCTGCTGGGTATCTGATTACTGGCAGGGCGTAGCCGTTTATTGCCTGGGTCTTATTCTTGCCATTAAGCTGACTGATGTGTGTGTGTGTGTGTGTGTGTGAACAACTGCCTAGCAACCATAATGTTAACAAAGGCCAAAGCTTGTCTAAATTACACAATGGTTAAATTCATTGTAAATTGTTCATTTGGGATGGAATTTTCCATGTGGTTCATATGGCATTCCATTTTAAAACTCATCGCTGCTTCCTGTGTTTGGGTCCTTTTTTCTACAAACTTGATTATGTAAAATGATAAATATCCAATATCCAGCACAACTACTATCCCACCAAGTAATAATGAGACAAACATGAGAACCAGTCATATGCATTTTATCCCTTTAGCAAAAGATGAAATTAAATCTGTAAAACTGGACAAATTGTTGTAGGAGTGAAGATGTTTCACTGCTCACCCAAGCCGCTTCTTTAGTTCTGGTCAGATAGCTGGTGGCAACTGCCTTATATCTATCTGTAAACATCTATTGTCTCCATTTTCAGCTGAAATTACCCTATTCAACCTTTGATGACCCTGCCATTGCTCTTTTTGTTTTGGGTCTGAGGATGGAGTTATAGATGGGGTAGAGATTGTCTCAGCTCCCCATTCCCGTTTAAGGAAGGATTGTCTTTTCTAATAAAAATAGCTTCTTTAACTCTCCTCTCAAAACCATTTCTTTTCTCTGGCTAAGATCTGAACCTCACTATCTTCAAAGGAGTGGTTAGTGGCTTTGACATGGAGATGTACAGCAGACTGGGGTCCCAAGGAACTCTCTCTCTTATGGAGTAGCTGTTTATTTTCTCCAATGTACCGCTCACTGCACTCTTCACTACACTGAATGGAATAGACCACATAACTTTGTTTTGTCCTGAACCAGTTTTTTGTCTTAAAGTGTTTGTAGATTTAAAATAGACCGGAATCTCATAATATCTGAAAATTCTCTTAAGTTTTTCCAGACACATATAAGAAATAGTTAGACCTTTCCTTCTGGATTCAGATTACCTGTTGTCCTGTTTTTAGCTCTCTTAGATCTATTGAAGGCCCATTTTGGATAGCCACAAGCTGAGAGGGCTTTCTCCATGTGTTGTTTGTCCTTCACTTTTCCCTCTGTATTTTTAATCCTTTACTTACCCGGTCACAATGTGTGCATGGCAAAAACCAGGGTCATGAAGCCAGTAGAAGGGTACTGCCCTCTCATAGAAAGCCAGGATGTGTGGATGCTTATTTTTTCTTGAACTGGTGCATATGATCTGAGAATGTGAAATCAAAATATCAAAATATTTATTTGTATCATTTGTATTTTTACAGTGAGTCACTTGGTGTGTTGTTGATGTGAAATACTAGACCCTGTGGAAGGAAATGTGGGACACCGCCATTGAATAACTTTGCACTCCCTTAGCTCCTGCAACAAAAAGTATTTGGCAACGCCCCTGATCTTATGGTTTGTGGCTTTTCATTTCTGAAGCTTCCTTTTATTTATTTTCACATTACTGACTGAGAAGATGAAGTTTGTGACAGTTTTTGTTTCATGCGCCTAGGCCCAGGCACATGAAACAATTACAAAGACATTAATCATGCAGGTCAACAAATCTGCAGTCCGTTAATTAAATAAAACTACTTGTGACTGCCTCAGTAATCCACTGCAGATCCATGATTTTGAATGGAAACAGAACCAGGTGAGTGTCCGTATCCAGGTCCATCCCTCTCTCCAAATGCATGACCTGATGTGCCGTCTTGCTCCCCACGTCCACGTCATAGCCTGCAGTCTTACTTAAGTTCATTCTTTAACAAACCATATGAAAACAAAGATTAGTTCTATTGGTGATTTTCAGACTCTAGATGTAATGATGACGTACTCTCAGATAATAATAACTATAATATTATACTTTGCCATGCTATATCTGAAAGGTAAATTCACACATGTTGATCCGGATCATTTTTTGTTGTGACTAGATTTTGTAATGGCTGGTGGATCAAAAAATGCAAACATAGGACTCAAAAAAATAACAGGGTTTATTACAAGGAAATGCAAAGGCTGGGTACTAGGATGGAGGCTGAGGTGATCACTGGGTCTGAAGAAGACAAGAAAAACTAAACTTAGAACCCCCCAAAATACAATGAGACAATGAGCTAACTAGGCCAAGCAGTATAATACCACGGGAGGATAAACTGCGAATTTCTCCACATGCTGCTAGATCAAAGTCTGTAAAGGGTACTTTGAAGTGTACATTTGTCGAATTTGGACACAGAAAAAGTACCATGTCGAAGTACCTGCCCCATTGGCAGGGGCTCCTCCGTGTAGCTGCCATTGTTCCAAAATGAGACAGGCCTACTCAATGGCGCATACTTCAACTGCTGTCTTTGCGCTTACGCTATGTAACTTACGTTACATTGCTACCTAGCAGCCATGACGGCTGCTGAATAATGAGTAACACAACTGCAGACTAAAGGGCTATATGGCTACTGATTCATGACCTAAGGTGTGCAGTAGACACTGAAAGAATTACAGTTTTATTTTTAATAAAATGTAATAATAATTTGTATAATTCAATAGAAGAAGAGTTAAGGTGTCGTCATTGCAGCTGTTTATTTCTGTTTGGATTGAATGCAGTAGGGAATTAATCTTTCCCTTTGATTATCAATAGGCAAATATAAGATTCAAGGTGATTTTTTCCCAATTGTAGCTAGTATTACATAACTTTAACAAAGTATACCTTGTTAAAACATTATAATAGAGGCAGAGGCAGAGGTAACCAATATCATTTTTGCATTCATAGTCTATAAACTAGAGAACACTTATTAGTTGTACATAAAGTGGAATATTGCATACTTTAATGATTCAGCATTTGGGGCCAGATTTAATTTGATCAGTGGCTAAACTACTTTTATAACTAGTATTAAAGTAGTTTAAAGGACACTGATTATCTTCTGTGCCGTGCCAGTTCATTTCATCTTTTTATTTTCATTAGTGCAATAATAATTTCTAATGATAATAATGGATTATTCATCTTCTTCTACTTGTTGTTTCCCCAAACCAGCCCAGAAGAATGTACTGCAAAATAAACCGGAGTGTGCCAGTGCTGGAAAGGTTTTTCAATCATCAAGACACACGGCCTGTACATATCTTTATTCAAATTTAAACAGTTCTACATAGCAAAAGCAAAAGGCCTTGTCACACTGGAAGTTACGTAAATGCCCTTCAATGCACCCGACAAAGTGTGCATTTGTCGAAATTGGGACCCAGGCCTTGTCCCAATACGCCAAATGCACAGTTTGATGTACTGTCGAAGTGCGGGTCGCAAAGTATGGTTCGACACTTCTGGCCGAGAATGGTAGTTCTCAGTGTAGCCGCCATCTTGTCGAAATGGGACAGCCCTACACCACAGACCACACTTCCACCGCTGTCTGTTCACCGATGTTACGTACATGACGTACGTTATTTTAAATTATTTATTACTTAATAGACGAAGAGTCAAGGTGTCGTTGTCGCAGCCTTTTATTTCTGTTTAGATGGAATGAAGTAAGGAATTAATATTTCTATTTGAATATCAATAGGCAGATATAAGGTTCGAGGTGATTTTTTCCCACTTGTAGTTACTACATAACTTTAACAAAATAAACCTTGTTAAAACGTAATGACATTCATACATTCAGAACCAGAGAACACTGATTAGTTGTACATAAAGTGGGATATTACAGTTCAACGATTCGATATTTGGGCAGGTTTAATTCGATCTATGGCTAAACCACTTTAATACCAGTAGAGGGCGCTGTTGTCCTTCTATGCCTGGCCAGTTCATCTTATTTTATTATTGTAACATATTTTCTAGCAGTGCAGCGTTACATTAAACTGATATCTTGATTTACTAATGCGAAGGTAAATGACACATGCCACCCACACACACACACACACACACACACACACACACACACACACACACACACACACACACACACACACACACACACTCTGGGGGACCTTATAAAAGCCGTCACATGCACATCTCAGGACTCTTCTATCCTTTCCTGAGAATCTGTTGTTTCATTGTTCACTTTACCTGTGGATCTCATTAAATCTTCTGACTTTATGTTTCAGACTCTTGTTGCTCTGACTCTTACACCAGAAACAAACTTTCTTACATTATTCTTATTATTGCAATAGTTTTAATGACAATAATTCATGATTATTATTATTATTGTTGTTTGGGAATATCAGCATATTTCTTTATTCAGTGTCAGTTCTTTTGTTTCCTCAAACCAGCCCAGAAGAATGTTCTGTAAAATACCCTGAGAGTGTGTCAGAGCTGCTCAGGTTTTTAATCTTCAAACTCACTGTACAGATCTTTATTCAGATTTAACAGTTTCATGTCGCTCTGTTGTAGGTGACATAAACCAGTATGAACATTTGAATGTGTATTGCGTAGCGGACTCCATTTTCTTCTATTTTTTGCGTAGGCGCGGTGCATGATGGGATATACCAGTGCGTGAAGTCTGCATAGATGGACGCTTTGGTTACGGCTGATCTCCATGGAAACACTGGAAACGCAGGGCACATTTTGTCCTGTGCACTCGTCACGCGGCCGTAGGGTGCGTTGAAATGGGACAGCCCTTGTCACGCCGGAAATGACGTAACGCCCTTTGACGCACACTCGAACGGTGATTTTAAGGGCATTTTGGCGAATTGGGACATGGCCACAGTCTTTGTAGTCCAGTGGCAGAAGCTTGATTGGTGATGGGCTGTAGGTGAGGGTGGTGAAAGACTCCACCCAGCATGAAAGTCTCAGGTATCAAAATACAAGCCCTGGGAACCCAAGTACGTTCTTTGGGGGCATACCCCTCCCAGTCCATTGGGGATTGACTGGAGGGGGCACATTCTGGAAAGAAATGGAAACATGAAAAGTGGGGTGAATGTAAAGGCAAGAGGGCAATTGGAGGCAAACAGCAAAAGGACTTATGACCTTAGTGATCTTAAAGGGCCCCAAAAAACGAGGAGAGAGCCTCTGGGAATCTATCTTAAGAGGAATATTTTTTTGAAGATAAGCAAACTGAATGACCTGGTTGATATTGATTGATATAGGCTGGTTAAAGTCCATTGCAATGAGTGACCATGGGCGTTTGGGAACAGGCAGAGGTTGGAGCAGACCAGCGGGCAATGAGTGGGAGGCTTTGCCCCTGGGCACAAACCTGGCAGGTCAAAACATAGACTCTAGTCTCCTTGTCAACTGTTGACCACCAGAACAAAGGTAGAGCCTGGAGGACCATTATCTGGCTTAGGTTAAGGGCGCTGAGCTTCCCTGATAAGATTCTCAATGTCCCAACTTATGGTAGCGATCACACAAGTAGGAGGAATGATGGGTTCAGGAGAAGGAGGGGTGTCTTCCTGGGAGAACTGGTGGGAGAGCCCATCTGGCTTAACATTGTGTGAACCTGAACAATAAGTGAGAATAAAATTAAATCTACTGAAGAAAATAGACCAGCTGGCTTGCTGTGAGTTCTGACCTTTTGCGGGCAGTATGTAAGCCAAGTTTTTATGGTCCGTCCAAACCAAAAACGGATGCACTGCCCCCTCCAACCAGTGGTGGCATGCTTCCAGGGCAAGTTTCACAGCTAACAGTTTAGTTCGCCACATCAAAATTCCTCTCTGTTGAGACCCCTGTAGTCAATACATGGTCTTAATGTTTTATCCTTTGGCTACAAAAAGAACCCAGCTTCCACAGGTGAAGAGGATGGTCACATAATACCAGTGACAAGAGAGTAAAAAATATAGTTCTCTGTGGAGGAACTGGGTGGTGTACAGCATTGGAGGAAAAAAGGTGTTTCTGTCTTTGCCGATGGTTATCAATACGATTAGCTAGGGAAATCAGAGATTGGAGGTTAGTAGGGTCATCTCGAGAAAGTAGTTCATCCTTTAATTTATCACTTAGCACTTTGACAAAAACAAATTTAAGTGCGTTGTCAGTACAAAAAACATCCCCAGCCAGTGTACAAAATTCAATGGTATAGTCTGCAAATAATCTTGCACCTTGAAAGAGACTTAACAGGCAGAGAGAGGCATCAGCTTCAGTAGTCTGGATCATCAATGGATGGTTGACCTGAGTATGGATCAGGGTCCAGGTATGCAGAGTCCAGGAGGTGAGCAGAAGAGGTTGATCCAGGAGCGAGGACTGTTGCAGCAGAGGCCGGAGACTGGAGAGTGAGCAAGGCAAAAACCTGGTTGGTTAGCTGAGTGAGGTCAGGGCTTGGTTGCATTCAAACAAGGCCAAAATATTTTGTTCATGTTGACCGTTCATGATTCCTTGTTATGAAAATGCTTGATGTATAGTCGGGTCAGGTTCTGAATCTGCTTCATCCATGGTGGCCAGATCATTCGTAATGGCTGGTGGTTCAAAAAATGCAGACATAGGACTCAAAAAACTGAACATTGTTGATTACAAGGAAATGCAAAGACTGGGTGTTGGGTGCTGGCAAATAGAACAGAGGCTAAGGTGATCAGTGGGTCCAGAGCATTTTAACCTTTAAGGACTGACCACATTATAGACCATTATAGCTTACCTAGACTTTTTTTTTTTCTTTTTCTATCCATAAAAATCATGTTAAGGGAAGTATTAGAATCCCGAGGGCACCTGCGCTCTGATTGGTCATCTTCAAGGGACTACGTAAGCAGATTACCGTAATGAGAGTAACATATTTAAAGAGTCCCATGCCTCTGCTTTGAGTTACCATTTGAATTTACATGATAGCACAATTGGTTGCGGAGTTACATTAATGGAAAGTCCCACAACCGCAATATATCGGCAGTGATAGCATCCAACGCCATAGGGTTAAAAAATTATCATTGTGGTATCACTATCAAGCCTATTCCATAGTATCTAAATCAAGTTTGAAATTGGGTATCATGATAACACTATTCGGCATAACAAATACCTTATGTACCTTATTACGATCTTGTGAGCATCGATTTCACATCCATAGTTGGATCCTTTCGTTTTTCCTGAGTTGCCAACGAGGGTACATGTCTGACAGGGGTCCGGGTGGGGTTCAGTTACATCTAGCCTGGATGGGAAGACCCTGAAAAGACAATTCTTTGCTTCCTTGAAATTCTTAGAGTTGCCTCCTTCATGCTGCAACAACAAAAAGACAACACATTTTACCATAGAAATCTAACCTGCATCCAGCACACACTGAAACTATTCTAATGTAGTTTGTTCTAAATGTTGTGATCTCACATGAACCCAACCTGGGAGAGAAAAAATGGCCAAAATGGACTTAGCAAGAATATGTTTTCATGGACATTGGTTTGGTGATGGAAGCAAGATTTACCATCCACTAGATGAAGTCTGTTAGTGTGAGGTGGCAATCAGGCGTTAAAAAGGAATTCACAGAGTTTTTTGTATCGTTGCCTAAAAAAAGTATTGTCTTCTGTCATACATCTACTGCAGCTACAAGGTTTTTTAACATGTCATGTTTGTCAACATCTCAACTTTGACATCCATATTTCCAGTGCATATTTCTCATCTTCTCCCCATGCCTCAAAGGTAAGATGAGAGGAAGATATTATCCAGACAGTGCCGAAGCACACGGTGCAAACCATGACAACCACCAGCTTAGATCTGATATACATTGCGACATTATAGGCGATAAAAAAAAGAAAACATTGAAATTGAATCTTAATTAAATCTTGCTCAGGGGCTGACCATATTAAAATGCTGTATTGTCTTTTGTGTAAGCTTTAATCCATTTATAAATGTAATTTTCTGTAAGCCTAGCTGTAGCCAAATACCTAATATTGTTTTAAAATAGCCAACTAAAGAAATTGAATTTATTATTTTTTTACCTGAAGGAGTCAATTCTTGAAGAGATGCCACTGTACAGTGTTACCTCTGCCATGAAAACAGCTTTGCGATGTTGGAAAATAGTTCTTTTACCATGTACGTTCCATTTGGGTGGTGCCACGCAATCATGGAGACATCAGCAGGAAGGATGAATCCAGGAGGAGCATGCACCTGTCACCTCCCTCTTTACATGGAAAATCACGATACTAAGCAGTCCACGTGAACTCTAATTCACAGGCATCAGGCAAGGCAAGACAAGTTTATTTGTATAGCACAATTCATACATGAGGTAATTCAAAGTGGTTTACAGAAAATGAAAAACAGTAAATTCACAATACAAACAAATCAAAAGAGAAATAATGACCATAAAATGAACATTAAAAGAGATGAGTGGAGAATAAAAAAGTAGACTATCTACATGCAAATTGTGTCCTGCATTTCACTATGAGCAGCAGCAGCAAAAACTTCAATTTCATCAGAAGACGTATGGCGACTCCGCAGTAGAAACTCTCTTCTCACCTCTTTCACTGATTTTGTGTCCACTGTTGGGGCATGTGTTATGGTGCATTCACACCAGGGGGGTGCCGAGCTCACATTCAAAGTCTATGGTGGATGCACGTCTTGGGCATCCTGCATTTTTGTGGCGTGTTTTCAAGCGTTAGAGTGGCGTGAATCTGGAGTTGACGCACCGTCCAAAGGTTGAAAAAGCTGAACTTTTTGGCTTTCGACGTGCAGCGTCAACCAATCAGAGACCACGCTCGAGTGATACAGCGACGAAAGTACCACTGGAAACCGTGGTCATCCAGACGGAGCTCCTGAAACAATTATGTCATGGACTCAGATACACCACCACCGAGCCGATCACCTCCGTTGATGACTTTTATGCAATAAATATACCAAAGCCACTCTCTCAACCTGGTCTGCTATTGAACAGAAAAAAAAAAAAAAAAAACGAAAAAAACTAGACACTCTAGACGGGTGTCCACGACGCACGTCAGAGGCAAGAGTACTCAAATGCAAAGGTGTCTAACTAGAGGCATCCAGCGCGTTCTTGACGCCCTGTGTGACCGCACTTTTAGAGTAAGGCTATGTGAAACATAAGAAGAAGAAGGAAGAAGGGCGTGCGGGAGCAGGCTGCAGAGAGAGCGCGCACGACTGCATGTGATCACCTTTTGATGGTGCGTTAACTGTAAATGCAAAGTCTATGGTGGACGTGCGTCTGAGAAGCGCAAATTTGATGTTGACACTGCGTGTCTAAAGCTTTCAAGCATCAGCTGAATATGCTGTTTGATGTGGAGAGTCAACCAATCAGAGACTACGCTCCAGTGATGTAGCAACATCATTATCCGGAAAAAGTAGAAAGACATCAGCCACAAACTAGTGGCAACTTAATTGTGCTGGGCGCACCGGTGAGCTTAAAGGCTAGTCAATGACCCAAACACGCCGCCACCGAGTCGATCGCCTCCTTGGATGAGTTTTATGTAATAAATACACTAAAGCCACTCTCTCAACCTAGTCTGCATTGTTCACAAAGACAAAAAACATCCAAAGGCACTTGCAGAGACTGCAACAGACGCCCTGGACGCGTGTCAAGTATTTTTTTCCGATATGCATCCATTGCGTCCATGATGACATTCAGAGACGTTTGTCCTCATATGCAAAGGCATCTAATGCATTTTTGAGGCCCCAGTGTGAACGCACCATAACTCTGAAGAGTGGCTGTCTGCGGCCAACTCATGCTTTTGCTCTCTTTATTTGCTCCTTAACATGCATCTTTATGCATGTTAAGGAGCCACTTACATGACAGAGTAAGACTTACCCCTACCAAACAACATTTTACCATTAAAATCCAGGCCATCTAAAAAAAAAATACACATTACAAATGAGATACACCCACTCATATGATTTAGCGTGAAATAGATTCAGGGCCTCTAAATAGTAATAATAGAAATAGTAAATAATTGGCATGGCCCCCTGTCCTCTTCAGGAGATCTTTCAAGACACACTAGTGAAACTGGGGAATAAAATATGTAATGACCCGACTCACATACTCCACAACCAGTTTGAGTTAATGCCCTCAGGAAGTAGGTACAGGGTCCCAACCAGCAGACTAAACAGGTTTAAGAACTCATTTGTTCCCCTTTCAATTTTCTTGCTGAACTTGAAGAAATAATGCTGTACGGTATGGGAGTGTGCAGTGTCCTTTGGCACCTTAGGCAGAAAGGCCCCAGGGAATGTGCAATACTCACCTCTATACTTTTAGGCCTCAGGGAATGTGCAAAATATGCTAATTAGGAGAAGCCGGTGCAATATCATCAAATGTTGAAATGTTTTTTTTGTTTGTTTGTTTTCTTTTTTTTCTTCTTCTGATGAACTGCATTAATTGATGTGTCCACTGTGTGTGTATGTTTTTATAGGTGGCATGAGTTCCCTTGTCCCTAGACAAATTTCTCCTAAGGGAGACAATAAAGGCTAATCTAATCTAATCTAATCTAATCTAATCTAATCCCATCCTAATCATTCACCACTATTAGTTTATAAGTGTAGAAAGCATAGCATAAGCACAGTTCATAATTAGTTGCAGACAGAACACAGCAGACTCATTTTGCCTTCAAGAGCTGCTTGTACAAAAAATTGGGCACAACCCCTGAACTGAACATAGTGAAATAAAATGTTCCGGTCCTTCTAGTGTTCAGATGTAGAGTGCTCCATGCTTTAAAAGCCTTTGTAAAACACAATCTTTCCTCGTCTTGCCAGTTCCTCAATGATGTCATATTCAGCAGAGCCTGAATGAGGTCCAGTTCTGAGATTCTTATTTGTCAGTACTTCCCAGTAATGGCTCCAGTTTCCATCGCTGTCTGCTCCAAACCCAAACACACTCACCTGTAAAGAAAACTAATTAATAGGCTTCTTTCATTTATACATACAACTTATATAAATGCTGCTCTATGTAACTTTTCTGCCTAGAATTTTCCATTGCATGACATTAAGCATATCCATCATATATTAATTTAGTTACAGGTGTTATGTTATGCCATTATTAAGAAAACCACCGTAATAGTAGCATTTTACTTTGAGCAAAGTTGTCTCTCCACAGATCTAACCAATAACTTGGCCTGGTTTTACCTGCTTGTCTCCACCCACACAATTCTGTTTATTGCCATACTGTGAAATAGTATTTAACACAATAGCATTTACATGGAGATGAGCAGGTTGCAGACCCTTCACCAGAAACGTCACAGAAACGCTCCTTTAACGTTTTTAACTGTCAAGTGTAATTTTAAAAATCCTTGTCAAAGCCTGATCTTGTCAGATCTCAGAAGCCAAGAAAGGCTGAGCCTGGTTAGTATTTGGATGGGAGATCACTGCTAATACCAGGTGCCACAAAAAACCCACCTCACCCACATTGCCTAGTATGAGTGTGGTGTGTGTTTGAATGTTGGTGGTAATCCGGGGGGCCGATGGGGCGGACTGGCAGCCTCACTTCTGTCAAGCCTAGGGTAGCTGTGGCCAAGTATAGAGTGAATGAATAATACCCGAATTTGTAAAGTGACTGAGAGTCTGAAAAGGTGCTTTACAAGACTCTTGCATTATTATTGTTGTTTAAAAAAATGTGTGACCAATCCAAGACTCACTAGCTTGTCATCTACAGCAATATTTGTTTAGTGACATTTTCATATCTTAGCCAAGGGCCAACCATGGTTGGCCAGGGTCTTACCTCGTCACAAATGTGCAAGGCCAGAATCACAGCCATGAAGCCAGTGGATGAATACTTCCCATGACCTTTGAGCCATGATAGGTGGACATATTGCATGAAGGCTGGGTTAATCACCATCACCTGTTATATAGAAGAATTAGCCAAAGACACCACTGAATAGGAATGGAAATCTGGACATACCAAGTCTTTGCGTTTTACTTTAGTATTCAACCTGAGGGAAAGAAACTGCCTCATTAATATCGCAAAAAGCTTGTATCTTATAGAAGAATCATATTTTTCATCTAAAAAAACAATCAGTTACCTGTCTTCTGTGAGTGTACGGATTAACCATTCCAGATCCCAGATTTTAAATGGGGAAAAAAACACCAGATGTGTGTTGTGGTCCAACTTAGCGCCTGCACTCTCAGGGTATATGACGCGGTGAGTGGTCTTGGTCCCCACATCCTCCTCAAAGCCTTCAGTTTTTACCATAATTAATTCTATGGGACACTTTTAATTTAATATTCATAATTTTAAATCATTTCTGCCAAATTCAAAAGTGTCAAGCTCACCTGAACACACTGTCATGTATATCTATTAACTTTCCATAATGAGATCTTCTCAGGTTTCCCGAGTTGCCCATCACAGCACATGTCCGATAGCGATGTGGGCTGGGTTCAACCACAGGAGGATGTGCAGGGATGATCTCAAATATTTTCTGTATTGTTTTTTGATAAACTTTGAAGTCACGTGTTTCACTCTGTATTCCCTTTCACAAAATTAAAATAAAACACATCAGAAAGATAGGTTTGACTTGATCCTCTACCTATGCCTGTAACTTTCCTGATGGAGTGCACCACCTGCTTATGGCTAGGCATGTCACAATAACACTTTTTTGAGGTGTGATGCATTGCTGAAGAAAACATAAACAATGACGATCATATTGAAACTCACTTATGCCACAATAACCCTATTTCACATGTTTCCCATTATTAAAAAAAATGTGGAAAGTAATTATTTGTTTTATATATAATAAATAGAATGAAAAACATTTATTATATCTATCTATCTATCTATCTATGTGTATATATGTGTGTGTGTGTGTGTGTGTGTGTGTGCGTGTGTGTGTGTGTGTGTGTGTGTGTGTGTGTGTGTGTGTGTGTGTGTGTGTGTGTGCGTGTTTGTGTGTACACGTGTGGATGACATTTTGGTGCTGGATAAACAACAGAGCAAAGCCATTGTGATGGACATTGCAGATGGGAACATCAAGAAAAAAGGAACATTAGAAACCAGAGAAATACCAGGGGCTCAGAGAAGGGCTGGAAAGGGTTTGGAAGGTGAAGGCATCAGTGGTGCCCCTGGTCATCGGAGCAGTTGGCCCAGTGACCCCCAAAATTGCAGGAGTGGCTACAGCAGATCCCAGGAAAAACATCAGACATCTCAGTCCAGAAAAGCGCAGTACTAGGAACAGCAAAGATACTCCACAGAACCCTCAAGCTCCAGGCCTCTGGTAGAGAACTTGAGCTTGGAAAAGGGATGAGATCACCAGCCTATAAGCAGACTAAGCAGCTGCTTAGGGCCCCAAGGCCACCAGAGGGCCCCCAAGAGCCCATATTTTTATATATTAAAAATAATGATTGTAATTTTTTTTTTTTTTTTTCTGAGAACTAAATTGCACTCAGGCGTTTACACTAGTCTACATATCCCTCTTAAATGATTATATGTGTTGTATTTACAGTAGCTACATATGCGCTGCCTACATTTTTTGAGTTGCATTGGTGTGGACAACTACGTGTTTACACCTGTGTGAAGGACCCCTCCCTCCAGGTGGAATCTGGGGCTGAGGCAGCAGAGGGACATTTGAATGGCTGTTTTACCAACTAAAAGACTAAAAGTGAGTGAAGTTCGTTTATATAAAGTACAGGACAATGTATGAAGAGCCCAAAGGAAGATCGTTTTGGGGAAAGATGGACTTTTCAGAGAGGACTCGAAATATGTCACCATTTTACATCAAGGCAAGGCAAGGCAAGTTTATTTGTATAGCACAATTCGTACACAAGGTAATTCAAAGTGCTTTACAGAGTAAGAAAGACATTGAAATCATACAAATCAAAACAATACAATTCAAACTTGTATAGAGGACTTTAACCTGTTTTACTATCAGGACTTTAACCTGAACACGGAACCTTTCTTTGTGAGGGACTTTAACCCTCACTGGGGACTCTAACCCCGTAACACTATTACGCACCAGTTGGGGACTCCGGCACCAGAATTGGTGACCCCGGCATGATCCATGTAAATAATCACAAATAATCATCAAAAATATTACATTAAAACAAAAGAGTGCAGAATAAAAACCTTTCAGTCATATGCACAGATAAACAAAGCTGTTTTGAGCCTGGATTTAAACATTGTTAAAGTAGAGGCCTGTCTCACATCTTCAGGAAGACTGTTCCAGGTTTTAGCTGCATAGAACTGAAATGCTGATTCCCCATGTTTAGTCCTGACTCTGGGCACCAGCAGGAGGCTGGTCCCTGAAGTCCTCAGAGTGCGAGATGGTTCATATGGCACTAACATGTCAGAGATGTACTTTGGACCTAGGCCATGAAGAGACTTGTTCACAAGCAGAGCTGCTTTAAAGTCTATTCTTTGAGTTACAAGAAGCCAGTGCAGAGACCTGAGCACAGGACTTATGTGTGACGTACTTCCTGGTTCTGGTCAGGACCTGAGCAGCAGCGTTCTGGATGTACTGCAGCTACCACATCAGTGGACCTGCAGATAAAACAGTGAAGCTGGACGTGTATAATTCTGCAGACAGGACACACCTCAGAGCGGTAGAGGACAACAGGTGAGTCCTTTTATTACTTAGGCTGTTTTTGGTTGTGTTTGATCTTTTTGTCTCTAAACATCAAATGATGTGAGTGTAGTTAAAGCAAGTCACTGCTCCTGTGTCACATTATCAACATTGATTATGGCAGAAACCTCTGTCACATCTACTAAACGAAAGAATGACCTGTGAACGCTCCTGAATGTGTTGTGAATGCTCATATAAGGATGCACTGATACCACGTTTAGCAAAACGAGTTCTTCATTTTGAGTACTCATGTTGAGTAAAAATACCGTTTCCAGACCTTATTTTTACTAGTGTTTGATTGCAGTGGTAAAGCTAATTCATTTCATAGGATTTTTATAGTATAGCCACTTTTTCATCTTAGAATTCTTATCTTATCAACTGAAATCATTGTAGTTAGTATCTGGCTTTAATATTTACAACATTTTCTTTTTGCAGACTGCGCTCCGCGCTAACTGCTAACAAGCTAACTGCTAATGACTGATGTGTTACTTTTACCAGGGCACACACTTCCACGCTGCTGTACCTATTTTAAAAGCTCTGAACCCGCTCTCTAAATATGTTTGTCAACTATAATAAGTGACAATGTAGAACAAGCAAATAAACAGCGCCACTTAGCAGCGTTAGCATGGTACTAGTGTAAACACCAGCACTGCTGATGTCCTCTGTAAACTATAACCACCGTTAGAGTCTTAAATATTTGTATATTTCATGTGACAGTCGCATGTGATTAGAGCTGGGCTTATGTACAGAACAGTGAATGTGCAGCTTTATACTCAGCTCAGATCTCTCTGCTCTGTGTGAGATGAGCTGTGAGCCTCAAACAAGAGGCAGCACAGAAACAGTGGTATCGGCTCATTGGTATCGGCAGCCATTGATGAGTACGAGTACTGGCACCTGATAAGGGTATCAGAATCAGAATCAGAATCACTTTTATTGATCCCCGAAGGGAAATTCTCTTAGTTAACAGATGCCACAACCACAGGATAGAAATTTAAGAATAAGAATGAAATGTCATTTAAATAAGAATACAATTTCGTTCAATAAGAATAAAGTGTCAACAGTGTTAATAAATAAATAACTAGATCTCAGCAAAATCACACACTATTTACATCTATGTACAAATGGTATATTGGAGCATTGGAGTATTGGAGTATTGAAGTGATGGTTACAGCACGGAGTTTAACAGTTTGATGGCGACAGGCAGGAAAGATTTCCTGTGTCTCTGATCTACAATTTTGTCTCATGTGCATTTTGACAGTTGTTTGGGGTAGGTTGTGTGGTTGATCAGACCGTTCACCATCACCATCTGCTGTTCTCTCAGAAACAGAGCCACAGAATTTCATCACACACGAAAGCCCCTCAAACATCAGCTACAGGCAACATATTACAACATTCTACCACCGAATTTTTAAGAAACAGAGTCAATACTGACGACGAAATGTCTCACAACACAGAGTCACTAACCCTGTAGTCTCTCCATGGCCTAGCACCAAAGTACATCTCCGACATGTTAGTGCCATATGAAACATCTCGCACTTTGAGGATTTCAGGGATCAGCCTCCTGCTGGTGGCCAGAGTCGGGACTAAACATGGGGAATCAGCATTTCAGTTTTCTGCAGCTAAAACCTGGAACAGTCTTCCTGAAGATGTGAGACAGGCCTCTACTTTGACAATGTTTAAATCCAGGCTCAAAACAGTTCTGTTTAGCTGTGCATATGACTGAAAGGTTTTTATTCTGCACTCTTCTTCTCATGTTAATTTTATGATTATTTGTGATATACAAATAAACATGCCTTGCCTTGCCATAGCCTATCTTTGTAGAGTATGGTTTAGGCTTTACAGAAAAGTAAAGGAACAGGTTCTAACTTTTCATTACATTAGAGTTTTTTAAAAAAATCTCAATTTCTAAACTTAGTCTTCTGTTTTAATGTTATGAAATACATTTCTGCAAATATGCAATACACATTAGGCTGTAGATCTTATTGCCTTTTTCTACTTAAACCATATAAACCAGATTAAAAGAGTCAGGTTGACAAAAATTTAACACTGCTGAAAACAGAATAAACAAATGAAAATAGATCCTACATTTTTACATGGAACATACTTCATGATACTGATAATTATTTCACTTCCAATCTTCAAATTAACTATAGAAGAGGAACGTCCACTCTCCTTCCTTTCTTGACTCCCTGTATCTCATTTGCATCCAGCCTTTCACCCTTTCCTCCTCTCTTGGGCCCCTCAGTTGTTTCCATATCATATCATTTCCATCCTTTTTTTATTTTTTTAATTTTTTTTCATGATATGAGTGATTTTATATATTTTACTTTGCATGGCCATATATTATCTGATTTGATGTATTTTGCAATTATTTATGTTTTGATTTGTACATATTGTGATTTTCATGTCTTTTCTTACTCTGTAAAGCACTTAACGATTATTTTGTTTACAAATTGTGCTATACAAATAAATTGCCTTGTCTAAAGGATTATGAAGAAATGTCTTATATATCACAATATCTATATCTATATCTATATCTATATATATATATATATATATATATATATATATATATATATATATATATATATATATATAATTACATTAAAAAACATAACATACTATGTATGTTTTGAAGATGAAAATAGTCTTACCTTCCACCACCACCATGCATCTTGCGACAGGTTATAATGCTCAGTCAAGAATGGGCTGATATTTTTCTGGAAATACTGCAGAAACCATTGTTCATTTGGTTCATCATACTTCAGGCAGTTCTCACAGCCACTTTCTTTATATTTATGGATAAACTCCGGGATCATGTTTGACACTTTCCAGATGATACTGATGCCAGAGACGCATAGGAGCACCACAAATACAGTCTCTTTCATAGTTAGGCTGTGTTCACACTGGTTCTTGTGTGGTCCTGCCTTGAGCTCTGTTTAGTGCTGATGTTGACTTGGTTTGGTCCTGTTCTTGTCCTGGTTTAGTCCTGGTCTCATGCCAGGATTAGTCTCTTTGTAGACCCAATTTTGATTCAGTGTTTGTGTAAGTGAACACACACTGAGATGCAATAGAAAGAAAAATATGTGAGATACACTTACCAGTAATTATATTTTGGCTGTTAGTTTGATTATATATCTAAAAGTGTGACATATGAATTCCCTACCTTATTGACAAAATGGACGGATGTCTCAATTGTGAAAACCTGCAAGAAGATACACAGAAATTGTCAGATACACAGGAATTGTCAAATGATTTTGCTATCTGACAGATATCCAAATAGGGATATGGTAGTTTTTGTTTCAGTGTGCTCCCTAGTGTTCCCTTTATCATATCATGCAATGATTATGATGATAAAGGGAACACTAGCAGGACCAGAAAATTTAATGTACATCAGAATCAGAATCAGAATCAGAATCACTTTTATTGATCCCCGAAGGGAAATTCTCTTAGTTAACAGATGCCACAACCACAGGATAGAAGTATAAGAATAAGAATAAAAAGTCATTTAAATAAGAATAAAAATTCGTGCTATAAGAATAAAGTGTCAATAAAAATTCGTGCAATAAGAATAAAGTGTCAAATAAGAATAAAGTGTCAACAGTGTTAAATAAATAAATAAATAGATCAGCATCACAAAATCACACAATCACACACTATTTACATCTATGTACAAAGTGGAATATTGGAGTATTGAAGTATTGAAATGTTTGGTTACAGAACGGAGTTTAACAGTTTGATGGCGACAGGCAGGAAAGATTTCCTGCGTCTCTCAGTGGAGCAGCGTGGCAGTAACAGTCTGTGGCTGAACGAGCTCTTCTGATTGGCCAGCACCTTGTGGAGGGGGGGTGGCGGGGAGAGTCCAGAATAGTCCTGACTTTGGTCAACATCCTCCTGTCCGACACAACAGTCAGAGAGTCCAGCTCCTCCCCCACCACATGGCCAGCCTTCCTGATGATCTTATTGAGTCTATTGGTGTCCCTCATGCGTAGACTGCTGCCCCAGCAGACCACAGCGTACATGATGGCACTGGCCACCATAGACTCATAGAACATCCTGAGCATCGTCCTGCAGATGTCAAAGGACCTCAGCCTCCTCAGGAAATAGAGGCGGCTTCTGGCCCTCAGGAAATAGAGGCCCTTCTTGTAGACTGCGTCCACGTTTCTGCTCCAGTCCAGTTTATTGTGCAAGTACACTCCCATGTACTTGTACTCCTCCACCACGTCCACACTGACCCCATGGATGGAGATGGGAGTCACAGCAGCTTTGGTCCTCCTCAGGTCCACCACCAGTTCTTTTGTCTTGGTCACGTTGAGGTGGTTCTTCTCACTCCACGTGACAAAGTTGTCCACACCAGTCCTGTACTCCCTCTCGTCACCACCGCTGATGCATCCCACCACTGCAGAGTCATCAGAAAACTTCTGAAGGTGGCAAGTCTCACTGCAGTAGCTGAAGTCCATGGTGTAGAGAGTGAAGAGGAAGGGACAGAGGACTGTCCCTTGTGGAGCCCCGGTGTTGCTGACCACTCTGTCCGACACACAACATGTCATGGCGCATCAGATGTTCTGTTTTAACTAAGATTTTACCTTTGCAGTTTGTTGTGCTTTTAAATTGCATGACTTTAGCTAACTCCCTGTTGCTAAGAGCAATTCCTACCATGTGACTGTGCACTCCAATCACATCCCTGGAACAATCAGGACACTTGTGTGTGGCGGAAAAAATTGAGTAGACTAAAAAAGTAGAAGAAAAGGATATGTAGGAGAGAGAAGGAATTTGGACGAGTGGGACTGGCTGGGGTAATGGGTGCAGAGATTTTATTATCCTAGATACTAAACTTTGTGCTCATTCAAAAGTATTCTGGCACTAGCCAGTGGTAAAAAAAAATAAAAATGTATTTACCACTGGTGCCCGTGCAGCTTACCTGGTTGCACTTAACATTGTTTTGGTTAACGTCTTTCTGTGGATGCTTAACATGCTCGTAAATACAAAATAGAGGCTTTAGAAAATAACGTTAGTTTTTTTTTAAATTCACACACTCTAATATAGTGTAATAGTGTCCTACTATCAGATATAAAGTATCACAATTCAATAGAACTGTAATAATAAAAGTAAACAATAGTTATTGTAATAATAAAAGCATAATAATCATAATAATACTGTGCACTCTCCAGTAGTGTTCTGATATAAATGATGTTATATAGGTTGTAGATGAGATTCACACCTCTCCTGCTTGGACAGTCAATGATACCTGTGTGTGTAGCACCACCTCTACTAACACACTTGGGCTGGGTTTTGCCTAGTACTTCACAATGCAATGCATATTCTACACACCACAATACTCCATGATACAATACATGTCCAGATACATGGATATCTTTTAATTCCAGTTTTAAGTTTACAAAATTGATGTTTTGATTATGTTGAAACACAAACCACTTTCATGTTCAGAGTGCCCTTGATATCAGGATACAAATGTCTTATGAAGTCACCATTTCACCCCAGCAGATTCAAGCTTTAAAACAGTAGTCAGCAGATTAATAATAATCATTAATAATAACAATAATACTCATACCATGATATGATACATGTCCAGATACATGGATATCCTTTAAATATGGTTATTATTGTTATTATTATTAGTTATTATTAATAATAATAATAATAAATAAGTGAACAACTGCAATTTATAATTAGGCCCGAGGCCCTACAGGGCATAAGGCCTATTGTTTTTTTTAATAATGGCTCAGACTTGAACTTTAACAGCCACATCAAGTCAATAAACATCTGCAGCTTTTTACCATCTAAAAAAACATTGCAAAAATCAAAGGTATACTGTCAAAACCAGACTTGGAGAGACTTATCCTGCATTGTCTCCAGTAGGTTTAGACTACTGTAACGGCCTGCTCACTGGCCTCTCCAAACGAGCCTTAAAAACAGCTGCAGTACATCCAGAACACTGCTGCTCGGGTCCTGACCAGAACCAGGAAGTACGAACACATAAGTCCTGTGCTCAGGTCTCTGCACTGGCTCCTGTAGCTCAAAGAATAGACTTTAAAGCAGCTCTGCTTGTGAACAAGTCTATTCATGGCTTAGGTCCAAAGTACATCTCTGACATGTTAGTGCCATATGAACCATCTCACACTCTGAGGACTTCAGGGACTGGCCTCCTGATGGTGCCTCAAAACGTTCTGTTTATCTGTGCATTTGACTGAAAGGTTTTCATTTTTATTCTGCACTCTTTTGTTTTAATGTTTTAATGTCAATTTTATGATGATTATTTGTGATTATTCATGTTTGATTTGTGTGATTTTAATGTCTTTCTTATTCTGTAAAGCACTTTGAATTACCTTGTGTACGAATTGTGCTATACAAATAAACTTGCCTTGCCTTGTTTTCGCAATGATGAGTGCATGGGTGAAGCGCTCAACATCCTCTAAAGCACTGCAGTACATACAATTTCCTTGATTAAATCTACTGAAGAAACAAAACTGTACACTCCTGAATAACAAATACATTTGCATGGAGGGCCAAAAATGAATTTTCACAAAATTCCATGAGGTCATTCCAATCAAAAGTCGATGGAAATCATGTTGTGTTTTTAACCATGTTGCCAGGGCGATGTGCGAAAATGACAATGTTATTCTAATAAGAATTATCCCAAAATTTGAGAAAATGAGAAAAATATTAGTATCATGGAATAATGTGAAATTTGGCACAGTGACATCCCAATCTAAAAAGGCAACAAGAGACAGCTGGGTTGCCATGGTGATGCACAAAAGCCCCATGTTATCCTCATTGCAAAATTTCCTAATTTTCTTAAATTTCAAAGTAATAAAACAACCTACTTGTTTCATTGAAGAATGTGAAATTTGTCACAATGACTCTTCAAGTCACCCTGATCAAAAAAGTCCAAAGTCATATTTTGCACACTGTTGCCTGGCAACAAAGCATGTCAGTGGTAAATGGTCACATTTTTATCTATACATATTTTGACCTTCAAGGCACTCAAAGCTAAAAGCACACTAATGCGTGTTGACTTTATCTGTTTAGTGACAAGTACATCCCAAAGCCACAATAACGCAGAGAAGTGGTGCTTTAGTGCCGTACCAAATGAGTGCCGGGTCAGGCCTAGCGGCCTGCTAGGGCCATTCAATACTGTTTATGAGTTAAATTAATTTATGATGTTTAACAGTATTATGGTACACATCTTTGTATGCATACATGTATTGCCAACTAGCTATTTCGAGTACAGCCCTAGTTATGGCCAAGGTTAAAGTCTTGAGATTTGGGTCTTGTTGAACGATTAAATTGAGGGGGCGGCGGTGGAGACATTTAAAGCATGCAGCGCTTGCCCAATAAAATCTAAAATCATTGCTTGCCAAAAGTATAATTAAATAGTTTAAAAATATATCCAAATAATCCAGTTTTCCCCCTTCAGTTCTGCTTGTTTGAAGCACTGGTTGAAATCACAGTGTCCACTAATACACCCTCCTGTACAGTTTGTCCTCTATCCTGCAATAACCAACCAAATAGAAACAGATAAAATAAATAAAATGTAAAAAATACTATCTGAAAATAAAAACAATATAAAGAAAGCTTGGGATAATCATAACATGAAGACTATAGTTAACAGTTTTTAATAATTTTTTTGTAAATATTTGCCCAGAGCTGGCTGAAAAGACCAAGTGTCGTGTAAAACATAATCAGAAACCCTTACTGATCTTTTCTCTCTCAACCAACAAACAAGAAGTCAAATATGTTGTTCAAAAAATGTAAAAATACATTTTCCACAGACATAAAAAATGTCATAACATTGTAAAACCTCTAACCTATATTTGTAATTTATCCTTCAGTCCGGCTGTTTTTCCCAAGCAACATGAAAAGTGTAAAAGTGATACCACTATTCAAAAAATGGAAACGAATAGCTTCACAAATTATAGACTGATTTTACTGTTGACTCAGTCCTCAAAAATATGTGTCAAGATCCCAGTCTGCCTCGTGTTTTTGCTGTTTTTCCCCCTCACTTTTTGTGTCAGAGCCTGGAGCCGGGCGGAGACTCGGGCTCCTCCCGTGCACACATACATTTAATTGCCAATCAGCTGCACCTGGGGAGGACAAAGGGACAGAGGACTAACACTCAGTGTCAGATCTTCTGCGTATTCACAGTGGTACAGCTCTCCACGACCGGTACAAACCCCACAGCCTCCAACCCAACTCACCTCTACCGTGTACTGCTCACCTCATCTCTGACCCCGCTGCCCACAATCTACTCCTGGACTACTGCAAACAACCCCGCTCTCTAACTATCTGATCTACCTTCTTTTGCACATTTAAAAATTGTAAATAAACATTGTTAAACTGCTCCCTGAGTTCTGTCCTCTTGGTCCCCCTGTCAGTCGCTAACAACAATATGTACAAACCACTTATAAAAGTTTTTGTGTGACTGTATGTGGGGTGAAACTGGTGTGGAATACTTTACAACAAAGCCATGCCAAAGTATTCATAAATTTAAATGTTTATATATAGGACATGGTCTGGTCTGAATAGATAGAGACCAGTTTAAATTGTTGTCATACTGCATTTTCTGTATCAGTGAAAATAATATTTTCCTTTCTCTTTACCTTTAAAAAAAAATAAATGTATTTCACTTTATATTAATCCAGAGGTTGGTATCAAACCCAAAATCTGGGTTTGATAATAGAAAAATGTAAAGGAAAAAGGTGATCTGTAAATCTTAGCATAAATATACGATTCTTCCTCAATAAAAAAATATATATATATTACTAACAAATAAATGTGTTTTTATTTTGTTTTTTTTTTTTTTTTTTTTTTGTTTTTTTTCAATTTGGTCGAATAACTAAAGTCCTACTTGAGTAACAGGTTTTGACAGAACTGTACCTCCATTTAGCTCACCCCCCTCATTGAATGTTGATTACATCAGTTGCAAAATCTCAATATCTTCCCACAGTATGGCAACAACACTTATCTATCTCCATAGAGAAATGTTTCCACCGCACGTTCTCCCCATGGGCCAGTTGACACCACCCAGGTTCAAGTTACAGATCAGATCTGTCGAGCGGTGACTCTGCTCATGAATGCCTGTTTTTGAGGCAATCCCAACACACTGTAATAGAACACGTGCAAACATTCCCCCAGTCACATTTCTGGCAAAGTAATTACATGTTTCAAGTCAACGCCCCCAGAACCATGACGTCCTTGGTACCTGGCAGTAATTACGCCAAAAAAATTTCATGCAGAATGTACAGGCCCACTGTAATTTGCACCTTTGGACCTGTGTTGTCATCTCTCCAAATCATCCGTATTGAGTCCTGACCCAATATTTAATGCCCCCCCCCCCCAACAAAAAACTGCTATAGTCCCTCGTTGGCTACGATGTCATTACTTCATTATTACCACACATTCCTCAAATTTATTATCTAAGTTACAGATGTTTACATTATAGATTATGTGAAGATCACCTTAGAACCCGCGCTGTGTGTGTATCACGAAAAAAAATTTAAAAAATCATCCACAGAATTGCAATTTTTCCTCAGCTAAAATGCCACAATGCCCAAAGGAACTGACATAATGAATAGCTGATGACATTCTTCAAACATTCATGACTGACACCTGTAGCACATAGGGTCACACTGGACCATGCTTCTCTTGGCCCATGAAGTGCTCATTCCTGAATGCGTGCCAGTGTATTAATTAACATGTCATTGTGTTTAATGGTATGGACTTTGAGCTATTCGCCAAATCCCATGACCCTTGTATTTTGCGCTGGCTCAGGTTGGTTTTTTTTTGTAACGTTTGGATGAGTAGTTTGAAGCCAACTTTGTGTATTGGTTCAGTCAACCGTCATACACAACAAGACAGGTCTTGTCAACTTTGTAATGCAGATAAATGCCTTTTCTTCAAACCAATGTTTAGTGCACAATGCACAGTCTTATTTATATACACCTCCATACATTCACATAGGGTTGACTGAACAATGCACAAAGTTTGCTTCAAATTACTCTTCCAAACAGTTAAGAAATAACCAACCTGCGCAGAAGCTCACAATCAAAGGGTCAGTGTTGTTTTTGAAGCAAAGCGGTCATACTTCCATACCATTAAGCACTCTGATGACATGTTCATAACAGTACACTCCTTCAGTAGTGAGCAAATATCATTGGCCAAAGCTGAGTCACTTAGGGGGGGGGGGTCGGTGAACCATATGTTCTACATGGAGATGTCGGCGTATGTACCAACACCGGCGTGAGAGTTCCTCTGACCCCAGTTCCGCCGTGCCATCTCCATGTCAAAGCCACTAACCACTCCTTTGCAAATAATGCAAGTTCAGATCTTAGACAGAGGGCACAGAAATGGTTTGTAGAGGAGAAGTTAAAGAAGCTCATTTTGTTGAGGAACAACGAATCCTTCCTTAAAACAGCAATGGGGGCTGCGGAACATAATCTCGCCCCATCTACAACTCCATCCTCAGAACCAGAACCAAATGAACAATAGCAGGGGGTCTTAAGGGTGGTTTCGGCTTGAAACTGGCAAGTGGCCACAAGCAATCTGACCAAACTGAAGAAGTGGCTTGGTCTGATCAACGAAACGGCTTATCAACGCTTTGTCAGTGAAGCAGATTTATAACTTTATTGTCTTTGTGTGCTTGTGACAAAGTATTACATTGCTTGGCATTAGTCACTTCACCCTTGGTGTGTTGCGGTATGGTCAGTAAGACGCCACAGCCCCGGCACGACTGCGCAGATGAAGTAACCAATCTAAGGGTGTAATCTCCCCCTCTAACTGCACCTAGCACCTAAATATTGTCTTGCCCCCAGGACACAAGACATTGCATTATTTTTTATGTATTTATTTATAGAGTCAAAAAAATAAAATTACGGTGCATTTAGTTTACGCGTAAGGAGTGCAACGAGGCCCCTATGAATGTTTATCATCCCTCATGAGGAAAAAAAGCGCTGTGTGTGTTGGCCACCTGCCCCTGGCCCTGCAGGCCCAACGGTGTCGCCCCTTTGTCGAACCAGCGGTTTGCCGTCTTGTGGCCGAAGATGTTGTCCATTGCCTTGAAATGCCTCCAGTCCTGTCGGCCAGCACCATTGGAGTTGTTATTGTCCTGATATCTTCTTGCACATAAGCCACCCAATTTCCTTGCTCTTCCCCTGATGCTCCACGCCTGCGCCCCGCTTCTTCAACCCCTTCTGAGGCCCTTGGACGGTCGTCCTTCCGCC
Organism: Periophthalmus modestus; assembly: GCA_019594935.1. Taxonomy (NCBI): domain Eukaryota; kingdom Metazoa; phylum Chordata; class Actinopteri; order Gobiiformes; family Gobiidae; genus Periophthalmus; species Periophthalmus modestus. The sequence continues at coordinate 8,787,791 of JAIEZT010001318.1, read as the reverse complement.
GTCGGGATCCCCCCTCTGCCTCCTGGCCCCCTCTGGCTAGCGTTGTAACCGTCTCCGGCTCTGGCGGCCCCTGGCGGTTTCCTTCCGCTGGCAAGTTCTTTGCCCTCGCCCCCCCCCCGTGTGTCCCTTTCGCCGGTCGTATTATCCATTCCTCCAGACATCCCGCGGTTGTTACCAATTTGTTGTAGTCGGACTGCCTTTATTTTTATTTATTATTTCTTTGATCGGGGCTCCGCGCTCTCTGCCCATCTGTAGGTCCACCGTGTCCCGCTGCCCGATTTACGCCCACCCCTTGCTATTCCCTCGGGTTGTCCCTAGGCCGGTCCACAGCCCACACATAACCCCCTTAGCCCGTCCCCCGCCTCCCCTCCCAGCGCTCCCAGTGCTCCCAGACCGGTTTTCCTTCCGCCCCAGTTCCGGTTGCCCCCCGTTTGCCTGTGCCCGGAGCTGCCCCAGTTCTTCGTGTCAGCGCCGCCTTCCCAATACTGAGTCCCCTTCCTGTCCCCCCTCTTCGCCAGCTCCTTACCCTACCTTGTGTTACTAGCCAGCGTTCGCTTGTTTGCTTTGCCTTGCCTTGAGTTATCTTCTGGTCTCTCCTCCTCCCGTGGTCCTTTCCCTCTGTTCTCCCCCATTGTTTGCGACTCCTGCCTTGCCCTGCAACAGCCCCCTCATCTTCCTCTTACTTTGTTTTTCCCCCCCCCCACATTGCGTTCTACGATGATCCCGCGTGCCGCCTTGCGACCCTCCCCTTTTGGCTTTGCTTTTCAAGTTTCCTCCTTTGTCACTGCATCTCCGCTTGCTTTTTGTTGTTTTCCCTTTTTCCGTGGCTGCTGTGGGTGCCGGTGATCGCCCCCATCCCCCGCATTGCCTTGGCTTTGGGGCCGCACCCGGCCCCCTCTTATGCTGCCCAACACTCGCCCCGCTCGCTTGTGTGTCCCCTGTCGTTCTGTCTGCAGCCCGTGCCGTGCAGTCTGCGGGTGTAAGGTTGGGCAGGTGCGGCACCGCTGCCTGAGGCCCGCCGCGGCACACGCTGCGGCCCGCTGGCGGTCATAACAGCGCCGCCCCCTCCCTGGTTTTCTCGGTCGCTCCTGCTTTGTCTCTCCCGTATTTTTCTTATCCTCCACATCTTTTTCTTCCCCCAACTACCGTTGCCCTACTGCGACGCGCCGTGCCGGCCGCGGCCCCGCCGTTCGCGCCCCCCGGCCTGAGCGGTGTTCGCTCCGCCCCCCGTGCCGCTGCTGCTGTACGCTGGCTGCGGCCACCGGCGCGGCTGCGGCCCGTAGGTACCTGGTCTCCTGGTCGGCCCCTGGTGCGCCCGGGATTCTGAATAGGTGGCCTCCGCCTCGTGCCCGCCCTACAATTGAGTTAGGCCCCTCAAGGTTTCCACGTGCCTTTCGTCCTGTCTGGCCCTCTTTTTACCCTGGAGGCCGCTGCCATCTTCCCGCTCCCGCCCGTTCCCTCCCTGGACCTTTCCCGTTTTGCCCGCAGGTTCTCATTCCCTCACGTTCACCGCGCCGGCGCTACCGGTTTGCTCCAGAGCGGGAGGCCCGCCCCCTCTTTCCCCCCGCGTGGTCCCCCTGGTCGCACCGCCCTTCCCTCCCTTGACATTGGGCCCCCGCAGGCCGGCTCCCCACCCCCCCCCCTCCAGCCCCCGCTGGCCCTTTTTTCTTCCTCCTCTAGCGCCTTTGATCCGCTTTGGCCCTTTCTTTGCAATTCTTTTTTTTCTTTGGCCCCGTCCCTTCTTGGGCGGGAGCACTTGTCCGGGCCCCCTGTCCTGCCCCCTGGTTCGGTTTCCCCGTGCCTCCACCGCCCTGCCCCTCCCCCGCCGTCCTGGTCTGCCGCGCTGGCCCCTCCCGCCGCCCCCCTGGCCCACCCCTTTCCGGGATTCCTATGCCCGTCCGTCTTGCCTTCTCCACCGTTCACCCCATCCCCTCCTTTTTTACTAGCTGTCTCGTGTCTATCTCGCCCTCTCGTCCCCCCCCATGTCCATCTTTCGCTTTTTGTTTTCCCCAGGCGTTGCCTGTCTGGTCTGGTTGTTGCTGGTGTTCTTTGGTGGCGGTCCTTTCATAGTGGCGGCCCCGTTATGTGCCTGTGATGTTTTCGTTTGTTGTTCCTGCCCGCTTTAGTATCTCCTCAGTTGCTCCCTCTTCCTACCAGCCAGGGACACGCAGGTCGGGTTTTCATCCGGGTTTGCTTTGGATTTTCCTTCCCTGTCTCCTCCCGCCTCCCTTTTTCCACCCTTTCCTCTTTTTCCTGTTCCCTCCCCCTGGTGCATGGGGCCGTGTCTCTTTGCTTCTTCAGTCCAGTTCCTGTGTGCTTCGGCCTCCCCATTCCTTTCTCCCGGTGCCTCCTGGGGGCCGTGTTGGCTATTCTTGGCTATCGTCCCATTCTTTCCCGTTCCCCAGTCCCCCCACATGCGCCCCCTGCCGCCAACCAGCCGGTGAGTGTGCCGTTCACGTGTGTTTTTGTCCTCTGC